>JAJEJO010004476.1:93260-283509 GCA_020662805.1 Glaucomys volans
AAGTCTGAATTAAAAAACACTCAAAAGTAAATAATTTTTTAAAAATTTTAACATCATTTACAATAGCACCAAAAATATGAAATGCTTAGCTGTGAACTTAAAATATTTAAGGTCTATGTGTGGGAAATTATAACAAATTTTTTTCTTAAAGAATACGAATGTGGTATGCTGCTTCACTCTTTTATACTTCGCCACTTATTTGCTTCCTTTTCTCTTTGGTCCATATTTTAATTTCAAATGTCCATTTATTCTATGAAATATTCCATAAAAACTTCATGAAAGTGCAGACTATTTTGTAGGATCAATCATTCCTGTTTTTGTGCTCCTAAGTCC
The DNA here is from genome assembly GCA_020662805.1 of Glaucomys volans. Taxonomy (NCBI): domain Eukaryota; kingdom Metazoa; phylum Chordata; class Mammalia; order Rodentia; family Sciuridae; genus Glaucomys; species Glaucomys volans. Next base: position 93,594 of record JAJEJO010004476.1, read on the forward strand.
AGAGTATATCTCTATTATGGCACAAAACCAACTGAAATATGTTCAGTTGTGCACATATGGTCCTCTGTATACAAGGACTTAGTTGTTTCATAAAGACATAATGTATTTTTCATTATCTTCATCTATGAATTTTATTTTTATTTTAATGACTAAAATTTTATATATTCATGGTGTTCAACATGATGTTTTGTAATATATATACACTGTGAAGTGATTAAATCAAGCCAATTATGTATGCATTGCCTCCACAATTGTCTTTTTTTGTAGTGAGAACATTTAAACTCCATTCTCAACACTTTTCAACTACTATACATTATTATTTACTATATTCACCATGTTTTACCATAGATCTCTTGAACTTCTTCCTAACAGGAATTTTGTATCCAATTTGTTCCATCCTTTACTAACTTCTGCTAAATCCTTCCTTTCTCTCCTTCTTTCACCCTTCTTTCTACCATTCTACTCTCTGTTTCCAGAAGTTTGACATTTTTAAATTCCACATATAAATGGGATCATGTGGCATTTGCCTTTCTGTGTCTGGTTTATTTCACCTACCATAATGTCCTCCAGGTTCACCCATCTTTTTTTTTAAATGACAGGATTTTCTTATTTGCTAAATACGGGTAGCATTCTAGAAATTGTGGCATTTGGCGGTAAGTGGATGAAACTGGAGATTATAATACTAAGTGAAATAAACCAATCCCAAAAAACCAAAGGTCGAATGTTCTCTCTGATATGCAGATGCTAACACACAATAAGGAGGGGAATACAAGTGCTTTGGATTAGACAAAGGGGAATGAAGGGAAGGGAGGAAGGAATAGGAAGGACCGGTAGAATGAGTCAGACTTTACTTTCGTACGTTTGTATATGAATACACGACCAGTGTAACTCCATATCATGTACCACATGAATGGGAAATTATAATCCATGTATGTATAATATGTCAAAATACATTCTACTGTCATGTATAATTAAAAAGAACAAATAGAACTTTTTTAAAAAAGGAATATAGCAGAAGGAAAATATGAGTACATACTATTACGCATATGCATCACTTTTTAAATCAATTCATCTTTCATTTCTTTAACTTAGCCATGTGAATAGGTCTACCATGAGCAAGGGCATGCAGATGTCTCAGCACACTGATTTCCATTCCTTTGGGTAGATACTCTGTATTGGGATAGATGGATCCTGTCCCATTTTTAAGTTTTTTGAGAAATATACTGTTTTCCATAATGACTGCATAAATTTACATTCTTACTAATAATATACAATTGTCCCCTGGTTGTCCTCACCAACACTTACTGCAACATTGTAAAAACACTTGTAAACAGATTTACACAGAATTACAAAATTCTGGAGAAAGATGTGGAAGGAAAATCTAAATAAATGGAGAGGTAGAGGGCTGGAGATATAGCTCAGTTGTTAGAGTGCTTGCCTCACAAGCACAAGGCCCTGGGTTCAATCCCCAGCACCACAAAAAGAGGGAAAAAAATCTGTATCTGTATCTATATCTATATATAGATCTGTATCTATATCTAAGGAGAGGTATTCCATGTTTATGGACTGGAAAACTCGGTATTGTAAAAAGGACCTTAACTCACTAATCAATTCGTAGATTCAATGAAATCCATCTCAGAGTTGAAGCATGGCTATTTTGTGGATATTGACAAACTGATTCTAAGGTTTATATGGACATACAAAAGACCCATAAGAGCCAGCACAATAATGAAGAATGAAGCTGGAGGACTCACATAACCTGATTTTAAGATTTCCTGTAAAACTGCAATAATCGATGTGGTATTCACTAAAGAACAGATTAATAAATCGATGGAGAAAATAGTTCAGAAATAGATTTAAACACAGTCACCTGGTATCCGAAAAAGGGGCGCAGGTGATGCATGGGAGAAAAAGTCTCTTCAGCAAAGGGTGGAGGGGAAATCAGATGTCCACATGCAAACAGACACAGAAGACCCTAGGCATTAGACTTAAAACTTCTCACAAAATTAACTCAAGATGGATCATACATATCCATGTTACATATAAAATGCAAAACTTAAAAAACTACAAAAATTCTAGAAAAGGCCAAAGTGGATAATCTACATAAGCTTGTGTTTAGTGGTGACTTTTTAACTTTTTTTTTTTATTCATTTAATTTTGATTCATTGAACACAAATGGAGTACAGCTATGGTTTCTCTGGTTGTACACAAAGTAGAGTCACACCATCTGTGCATTCATACATGTACACAGGGCAATGATGTCTGTCTCATTGTTATTATTCTTGCCCCCCACCCTGACCCCACTCCTCCCTTCCCTCTATGCTATCTATCCTTCCTCCATTCTTGCCTCCCTTCCACCCCGCATTATGCATCATCATTCACTTATCAGAGAGATCATTCAGCGTTTGGATTTTTGGGACTGATGGATCTCACTTAGTATGACAGTCTCCAACATCATCCATTTACCTACAAATGCCATAATTTTATTCTTCTTTATGACTGAGTAATATTCCATTGTGTATATATAAGTGGTGATTTTTTTAAAGGAAACAACACTAGAAGCACAACCCATGGGGAAAAATGATCTTTAATGTCTGTGGAGGACATTTAAATAAATAGACAAGATACAGAGGAGGAGAAAATATTGGGAAAACATTTAACTTATAAGGGACTTGCATTCAAAATACACACAAAAAAAATATTAAAATGCCCAAACAAGAAAAAAAGCCATTTTTTAAATGGGTAAAAATATTTGAACAGACATCCCACCAAAGAAAATATAAAGAAAGCAAGCAAGCATATAAAAAATTCTTAATATTTTTATCAGAGAATTGCAAATAAAAACATTTGTAACTTTAGAGTGGAAAAACCTGAAAGATACTATTTTAGCCAGGCAATCAGGCTCATCATAATAGCATATTGATAACATATAATTTTACCAGATTCTAATAATGATGAAAACATCAAATAAATCCCTAATGAGAAACATTCTACCCAATATATAACCAGCAATTCTTAAAACTGTCTAGGCCATCAAAGCAAAGACTCTGAGAAAATGTCATATCCAAAAGGATTCTGGAGACACAACAATTAAATGTCATGTTGAACCTTAGATGGGCTCTGGAATGAGTTAAATGAGTGTTAGGTAAAAACTGAGGAAATCTGAATAAAGTATATACTTTAGAAACAATAGTACACCAATCTCATAACTGCAGCAAGTATACACACTAAAGTTTAATGTTAATAAGGAAAACTGAGCTTGCAGTGTGTTTTAATCAGCTTTTCACTGCTGTGACTAAAAGGATCTAATCAGCACAATCATAGAGGAGGAAAAGTTTATTTGAGGGCTCATGTTTTCAGAGGTCTTAGTCCATAGAAGGCTGGCTCCATTCCTCAGGGCTTGAGGTGAAGTTGAACATCACGGCAGGAGATGGTGGCAGAGGGAAGCAGAGAGAGACTCCACTCACCAGATACAAATATACCCCCAAAGCCGCGCCCCAATTCCCACCTCCTCCAGCCACACCCTACCACTTCAGTTACCACTGAATTAATCCCTATCAAGGGATTAAATCACTGATTGGGTTAAGACTCTCATAACCCAATCATTTCTCCTCTGAAACTTCTTGCATGGTCTCACACTTGAGTTCTTTGGGGACACCTCACATACAAACCATAGCACAGTATGTGGGAATTCTCTTCTACCTTCTTCACAGTTTTCTGTAAATTTAAAACTGTTTCTAAATGTTTCTGAAAGGCTCATTTAATGAAGTCCCAGTTTTGCAGGATGAAAAAATTCTGGAGGTGTGTTTTCCAACAATGTGAGTATACCTAACACTACTGAATTGGGAGTTTTTCAAGATGACAGAATAGAGAAGGTTGCTTTCCTGACAGCTCAGTGGCATGAAACCAAGAAAGCAGAAAGGCAGCTTCTCAGTAAGGTGGGGAAACAAAACAGGGGGTGGGTGGAGTTTTTACTGGGATTTATACTGGACATTCAAAGGAAATGGGGAACTCAGGAGGTTGAATATAATAAAATAAGGATGAAATCTCCAGTGCCACCACCAATGCCGCTGCGGGAGGCACCATCCAGAGCAGTCCCTCTGTAAGCAAAGTGCAGGGATAAGGGATTTAAAGGAACCAGCACTTTTAGAAGGCCTGAAGTGCATATGACTAAGGAGAGACCAGAGATCAAAGACACTGCCCAACTAAATTGAAAGGAATGCTGCACAATATCTTTGTGAGGGAAAGAAGCTGCATCTCTCCCGGCTGCCTTCAGAGGACAGAGTATGGAACCATTTTGCAGTTGCAGCACAGGGGCCAGCAGCTGGGGGAGTCAATTCTTGGCAAACCTGAGTTTGGCCTGGCAAACCCACACTTCATGACATAGAGTGTGCCTAACTGACCAAGAGTAAATCAAATGTGGAGGCGCTGGGCACAGTGGTGCACACCTGTAATCCCAGGGGCTCAGGAGGCTGAGGCAGGAGGATCATGAGTTCAAAGCCAGCCTCATCAACTTAGAGAGGCAGTAAACAACTCAGCGAGCCCCTGTCTCTAAATAAAAATTTTAAAGGGCTAGGAATGTGCTCAGGGGTTAAGTGCCCCTGAGTTCAATCCCCAGTACAAATACTACTACTAATAATAATAATAAAATAATAATAATAATAATAATAAAGAAAATCAAACATGGAGAGGGATTTACACTGGAAATACTGGTGGTGGGATCCCACCCATATCTCCCCCTCCCCCTCCAATCCAGCCATTTGTAGGATCCGCTGGAAGATATGCACCTGGCCAGGTTTTCGAAAGGGCTGGGAGGTGGGAGAAATTGAGATTGGAGACTGAACCCAAGACCAGGAAATGTGGGGTCTACAGGTGATGGAGTGGACTCAGAATTGGCTCTTCTACCACATAAGTGGAACCTAGTGGAGATCCCTGGGGTGCAGTTTTCCAGCTTGGATTGGCAACTGCTGGACTTATAATCTTCAAACCAATTGGCATTCAGCAAAGAATCTGGAGCCTAACTAGCCTAAACCCCACCTCCAGGAGGTGCAGAATTTCCTCTCACACTCCAGCAATCCAACCCCAAGGGTGGAGCAGGCATCATACTCCAGGTCACCCCACCTAACACTACTGACAAAGGAAGCTGAGAATATTTTGAACTCCTATGGAAACAGTTCTTTAACTTTTCATCAAGATCTTTTTTATTTTTATTTATTTTTATTTTTATTTTTTCCCCTCTGTTTACTTGTGAACTGAATGGTTTATGGAGACTTATACACATTCATATTTATTTTTCCTCCCATTTCTACCTTTTTTGAAACCAGGTATTTTTCATGGATCAGTATTTTGAGCTAGGATATTTGATTAATATATTTCAATTTTGTTTTACATTCTCTTATTTTATTTTTAATTTTTACTTTATGTATTTTTTCCTCTCACTTTATCTGTTTCCCTTGATTCTTTCTCTTTTCTTCTAATAGCCAATTTCTATTCTCTCTTTCATTCTTCCTTTAATTTTTTACTTCTATTTTCTCTTCTTCTTCATAATCATCACATCCACATTACCCCTGTACTCTCCCTGTCCACCATTTGAAATTGTAAACCCTTATGCAAATTTACTCTTATTACTGTTATAACAGATCACATTATTTCTGTTTATTGTGACAATTAACATTGTAGATGTCATAGCAGGAACTATTTGATTTAATGCTGTATATTGTTCACATTGGTTGTTATTATTTGTCTCCCCCTAAATGGTGAGGTATTGAATTGTACATTTTAAAATATACAATTGGTATGGTAAACTTTATGTTATTGTATTATAATGAAAATTTTTAAAACTTGTCTCAAAAAAGCTTAATTTCACTTATTATTGATGTAGTTTCTAATGTGGAATGCTTAATGAATGTAGGTGTGTGATAAGCATTGCACAAAAATTCCTCAGCTAAATACTCAGAGCAACTTAGTCAAATAAATATTTAATCATTTTGTCTTCCATGTTCAGGAAGCAAAAGGAAAGCTCAGAGTTGACATCAATTGCCATGGTCCCATTGCTGCTAAGTGGTTCTAATTCTGACCAAAAATCCATATTCACAGCTCCTTGTTATATTTGCAAATATCACTTGCAGCAGTTCACAACTCCACCACAGTAAAGCAACACAAACAAATAGATAAATGCTAAGCTAGCAGAGCAGTGAGCCACTTAAGCAAAATGGCTGTGAGGTCCCACACATTCTAGCAGCTTTTCATCATTTAATAGATTGCTGGTGCCCAGTTGTAATTCCATTACAACCAATCTTGGCTGCTGTGAGGTAAACTACACTCCTTGTCATGTCAATCATATTCATCTTATGAAAACTGAAAGGGAAAAATACACTGTATTTTAGGGACCACAAAAATCCTAAGGTAGTCTATTTAAACCAATGTTGCATTACTGTGAAAATTAGGCTTTGCAAACTCCACTTTGAAATTCGATTCTTTAGGAGGGAGGGTCTTTGAACAAAGAAGGGAGGTAGCATCCCCTAAGAAACAGGTTAATGATTCACTTCCTTAAACAAGCATGCTGGTTACCTGTCCATTTAACCAAGAAGTGTCCTGTACATGTCATGCATGGGCTATGACAGATGGAAAAGCAATCTGACTGTGAAATCTCACATTTCTTTCCTGGCATTCAAAAAAGGCAAAAAGCTCAGATGAGTCTATGCTAGATAGTTCTTGGAAGTTATGGTTGGAAACACTTGAGGAAAATATTTCAAACTCTGTCTGATCTAAAAATCAGTACCAATGCTTACTTTTAATATGGAAAATCATGAATGGCCAGAACAGATCCCTGTTTGGGATGGGGCAGTCCATGTGAATGGAACATGAGAAATGCATAAATAATTTTGAATACAAAAAAAATGCATTTTTCTAACTTTGAAAGAGCTGAAGAATACTAAGCCAGGGTTCAAACTCTAAGATTTTTTCCCCCTATTAGATTTCACTAATTTCAGATTTAAAGACTTTGGTAAAAGGAAGGCATAATTTCAGTTATCAGGCAGGGTTCAAATTTCAATATGCAGTTAATTAATATCTATTTGAATCTTCTCTATTCTTATCAGTGATTTTTCCTCAACTTTCCTAGCATTGAGAGAAGTGTGTTAAAATCTCCTATTATTAGCCCATCTCCAGTTTACATGTTGTACTTGTTTTTTGAAAGTTGTATGATTAGGTTAAAAGATAATTCCTGCAGCATCGTTATGATTTTTTGCCTTTAATAATATCAAATATTCTTATTTATCTATTTTAATGATTTTTGGCCCTGATTCTTCTTTGCCTATATTAAGACCTCTGATTTTTTTAATTTGCAATTGCCTATTTTTTAAATCTTTTAGCCTTTGAAATCACTTAATTTTAGGTACATCCCTTTTAAATGGTGTAGAGCAAGAATTTGCTTTTGGGAAACAAGTCTGATAATTTTTTTTTTTTTTCCTTTCCTTTATAGTAAGTCAGCCAATTTACATGTGTTAGAATGATCAATATGTTTGGTTTCTGATTTTTCATATTGCTTATGATATTTTTTATTGAATATAGAGAGTCATTCACTATGTGGTCTTCTTTTTAATCCTCCTTTCAGTGCTAAGATGTATATTAAAGTATTTGGTAGTAAAATGATATAATGTCTGGGATTTACTTTAAAATATTTCAACCATAAAATGTGGTGTTTGTAGGGGACACATAAAATAAATACAGCAAAACGTTTGTGGTTATTGAAGATGCTGGATATTGGGGTTCATTGTAGTTTCTACTTTTATGTATGTTAGGAAATTTTTATTTTTAAGTGGGTTGATTTTATGCAGTTAGAAAAAAGAATTTCATCTTTAATCTATTATACAAAGTTTGTATGTTTTTTATTTGCTTTCACAGTCAACCAAGTTATATCTTCAAGAACATAGACCTGAAATAATTAAAATGTAAGAGCATCATAAAAAGAAGTGTTAGTCTCTAAATCAAATAAGGACCCTCTCTATTGCCTCAAGCTCTGTAGTAAATTATACATACTGTAAATGAGCACAGCTTCTTTTAAACTTACAAGAAACAATTTTGTCTTTGTGAGAGTTTTATAACTATATCCAACAGCTTATAAAAGGACTGTCTTGATGTGGTTCCCATGGTGACAGGACATAATATATGTGTCCATTAAATTTGGAAATGTAATGAAGTGTAATAAAAATCTACTTCAGAAAAATACACTTCTCAGCATATTTTTATTAATTAAAATATTACATTGAGCATTTTTCATGTCTGCATGCCTGACAGCAAATAAAAGCTTTGCCACAGATTAACTGTGACTCTTGAGTTCCATCCAATATTAATTGGTACAAAATAGGAAAGGCATTTCTGCAGAGAAAATATTTTGACTGGTGGCCCAGAGTGATTAATGGGTAAACAGTTATGCTTCCTGAACTACGCACATACCATTGCAAATGCCATCAGCAATACAGATTTTTGACACATGAGTCCATGGGGACAGGGACAGACCTGAAAGTGAATGTTTTTAGCAGTTGGGAAGAAGAGAAGCTCCTGCTCAGTGATTCCCTGCCCTGGCCATGCTGGGAGACATGGTGTCATAAAAGCAGTTTAAGAAAGCCCTGCAGAGGTTCAGTTAACAACGACAAAAACAAAGACCACAAAAACCATCTCAATACACCACTGGAACCATGTAAGTTATCAAAAATAATAATAATAAAAAATTAAAAGATTTTAAAAGGAGGTTGTGTGGGGAGGCAACTGTAGGTGACAAGACAAGTGATTCCCACATTCCATTTTGGGTAGTTGAAAATTCCAAGCACAATGAGAGAAAAGAGTCTTATTCTCATGATGATCAGTCAGTTCTCTTAAGGAGCACAAAACTCAAGTACCTTCTGTTAGAGCTCCTCTCTGTGTCTGTCCTCTCAGATTAAAAATATCTGAGTGACTTTGGCATATTAGAATTCATACAGGAATCACCACTGGGGGAAAAGCTCACAGCATCTGCCCAATTCCAAAATCAAAAAGAGCATGCATTCCCTCTCATTAATTAAATTAATCTGATAGATATTTCCTTTTGAGTTCTTGTGTCACACTGCAATGCGGTGACTACAGGAATCTTCACTGACTTGGTGGTGGTTCCATGAAGAACCGACACGACACCATATTGAGATTGAGCAGCTACTCAGAAGAATGACCAATGAGCCGGACTCCCCAGGTCATAAACTCTCATCCCACAATGTTGTTTTAGAAAATATTCCTATAGCATTCCCTTTATTTAACCACACCTCAGAATCCTAGTCACATTTTTGGAATTATGGAAAATACCTAAAAAGATCACTGTCCCTGCTTATATAATATTCAAAAATGGAAGGAAATTTCTGAGCATGATATTTGTACTGGACACATTCAGGGAAGAACATCAATATTATATTATCTCTTGATGGTCCAGATTTGCCTTGCTGTTTTAGTGAAGAAAAGCTATTGAAGGCAATCCACAAGGGTTTGGAAGTTCCCCAATGCAAACTTTTTCCTTCCTGGCTCAGAAGGCTTTTTGAAACCAAGGAACTCTAAGAGCGCACATATTTCAAGGCAAAAATAGAAAGCAAGCAAAGAATGTGAGGAAACTGAAGGATTTCCAAGTCTGGAAGCTCCTGGGGCATGGAGCTCAGCCATGGGGAGGCCTGGTGCGTAAGCACTTTTCTCTTACTACCCAAATGGAGTGTGCTCTACCAGAACACATCAGCAGACTCAGAGTGAGACCTCTACTTGGGCTTCCCTAATTTCCAACAGCTTTTGTCTGTTTCATAGTTTCTCAAGTGCTCCTCCAGTTCAGGTGCTTCATCTCATACTGAAGCACTTACCAGACAATCTTTAATGGTCTCCTTGTCCATGCCCACCTCTCCAAGAGACTGTGAGCCCCTGGAAGAAAGAAAATGAATCTATTTTGGATATTCCCCTCTTAGTGAATACTTAACACATGAATGTTGATTTATATGGATGCACAAAGTCCTAGTGGTCTGTTTGTAAACTGTTGTATACATATGCGCAAGATTCTGCCAAATACATAATGGCATACTTCATCCTTTGTACCTCTGGATCATGTTATCTGGATACAAGACACATAACGTTGCACTTTTTTTTCTCTAGACCTTTTTGAACATCTAAAATATCACTGAGTCACTAAGTGTGAATATGGTAGAAGAGAATATATATATTGAGTCACTATCTGTTTATTTGTACCCATTTATTCATTTATTCACTGAATATTTTTGAGAACTATGAAGCAGTAGACCTTGTCCTAGGCATTGGACAAGGAGTAGTGAGCCAAACAGAAATGCTTTTTAATCCATGGAACTTACTTTCTACTGTCTGCAGGGAAAGACAATAAATCAGTACATAAATAAAAGTACCAAACAATCTCAGGTTGAAATAAGTGCTTGTAAAGAAAATAATGCATGATGTGACTGAGTGACTAGAAAGAGGAAGAAGCTACATGAATAGTGAAGAGGAAAGTCTTTTTTGAGGGGTGACTTTAATCAGCATTAATCTAGAAGAATGAAAGAGAAAAAAGGAATGTCCAGCTGAGAGTGGGCTGGGGTAAGATCATGGAGGGTTATGTAGAAGATGCAGGTGTTGAGATGTTATTGCAGTGTCATGAGAATCCATTGAACTCTTACTACCAAGGAGACTACGAAATCTTATTTTTAGGAAAGACCACTCTGGTTATTGGGTAGACAATGGAATATGGTCTGCCAAGAGATGAAATGGAAAATCCTTCAAGAAGGCTGAGCTACAATACCCCAGTAATTCTCTATCAGGAGTGATTTTTCCTACCAAAGGACATTTGGTAACATTCAGAAACACTTTTGGTGGTCATAAATAAGGGAGAGGGATGCTACTGGCATCCAGTTGGCAGAGGCTATGGCCACTGTGCAATATCCTACAATGCTCATCCATTCAATGTTGCCAAGGTTGAGAAAACTTAATAAACTCCACTCAGATCAACTATTTGACTTCCAGGCTACATGATAGGATCAGCAGAACTTAAAAGTTTTATGAATTCTAAAATATGTGTGTTCTTGGGAAGCGAAAATGCAAACTATGGAAATAAAAGAGCAAATAAGAGGAAACTGTAAAGCTAGATTCAAGTCCCTCGTCACACGGAGTCATCCACTTTAGTGTCAGCTTTTGTATCAAAAGCAAAGTCACTTTTCTCTAGAGACCTGCTAGATTCCTTTTAATTTCATATTGCATCCTCCACATGGAAACCCACACAGATGGAGAATCCATAAGCTATTTATTATTTTGCTTTAATTAAACAGCTTTCCATTTTGATTACATTGTATTAACACTTAGAAATCCCCAAGGAATGGCTTGCCTTGTCCTTAGAGGAGTCTTCCTTTCCATAAACTGATAATTTGCCTTTGTAAATGTGAAGCTGCTCTTTATAAGGACATCTTGACCTTTTCTACTAATGTCTAGAAACAACAGTGACATTATTTCACAATGGGCAGTACTGTCCATATTGATCTAAGCCAAGCTGGGGTTTCCTCAGGAAGGACTGATGTGTCAGGATTCCCCAACAAATTATTATGCTCAGTCTCAGAGAAGACTCCACACTCAAGGGGAGACTCTGGGATGCTGTAAGTTTGCTTTGAAGGACACTTTACTTTCATTGAGCATCTGCCTTGCTTAATGTACTCCAACTGAATGTGCACACCTGAACTTAGTGTGTTGACCAAGGAAAGCGGTGAGCACAGAGCCAGTCTGAAAACCCCAAGACCTTTGCCAGTAGATCAAAGTGGAACAGAGATCTTCAAAAGAAAAAAAACCCTCAAATACAGACTAATAGACATTTCCTTTAAAGTTCATATTTCTTGAATGTTCATATACAGTGAAATCAACAAAAGTTAATGGAAAAACAAAGATCAAATAATTGTATAAGAATGTGAACATTAGACATATGAGAATAAATACATTCTAAGAGGAGGCAATAGGTTGGAGGACAAATGTAACTATGAAAATAAAAGTTAATAGTAGTGAGGGTGTCAGTATTATATATCAATTGGGCCTGGAAGTTACAAAGTATTAAACTTGTCAGGATAACGAAACTTCTAACTCTCTCTTATCCCATGAGTGATCAGTGAAGTACACAAAGATTTGTGAATACAGTTGATTGTTGCAGGATACTAATAATCATGTGAAAGGGTAACAGTAGCAATAAGACATTGATTAAATGAATTATGACTAATCTAAAATAAGAAGCATTAGCAAGTGATTAAAATGCAAGTTTCCAAAAATTATTTGATACTATTTACGAATTTGTCTTTTGAACATAAAGTAGTGCCTAGAACTTTATATTAAGTTTTCTAAATATTGTCAAATTAAACAATATTGAAAAAAGAGATTGCAAAATCATTTTTCAGTATGATCCAAATTCTCTTGTAAACACACACACACACACACACACACACACACGTGCACTGGCATACACACCTATATGTAGATGAATAACTAAAAGGAAATACACAGAATTATTTACAATGGTTATCTTTGGGCAGTGAGAGTATGCATTGCATTCATGCTCTTTATTCCTTTATCTTTCAGCTCTTCTACAATAAATATTAAATCTATTATCAAAAAGAAAAATCTGTTTAAGTAGCAAAGGATCTTGTACTTTAGAAATGTAGCTCATTATTCTTTCTGGTGACGTTCCTTGCTGGCCTTTACTTCATTTCTCCATTGCATCTCTTAAGTGATTATGGAATCAATCAATTAATTTGGTTTAACAAACATGTGTCCATGACCTACTAGGTATCTGTTATGGTCTAGAGACATGAGTGAACAGTCACCTCCTACTCTTAAAGATTTTACAGTTGATATAAAGGTATATCCTATTATATGCATTATATTCAATGTAAAGATATTACAGTGAAAACAAAGCTAAAAACACCTTTTCAGTACCTGCAACCCTTACCATAATAAAAATAAGTGGGCTTATGCCACCATGGGAGCAAAGATTAGGTGTGCCTTCCCCAACCCAAGGGAGACTATAAAGAACTGTTAAAGACATAAAAGGAAAGCAAGGGGCTCATAGGGGTACAGAAGCCTGGGGAAGGGAAGGAGAACAGGAAGGGGCCTGTTGTCACACTGCCAAAAATCAGAATAAGACAACATCTGGGATGAGGAGTACGCAGGATGGGTAGCTTTGCTCTTCTGGTGTGTATTCTAGTCACATCTTCATTTCTACCTGAGGAGAAATGATAAATGGCATGTCTCCTGCCTCCTCCAGCCTCAAAGCCAATTTACCATCCCTTCAACCTAATTCCCATTTGTGAGTAAACTCTTTCCCCCTTGGTTACACCTCCACAACTGTGGCCACTCCATTCCTCACTCCTCCCATAGCTTATAATGCCCAATTCTCTTCTGCCCGCCCCCCCAAAAAAAAGAATCCCAAAAGATAGATAGAGAGAGAGAGAGAGAGAGAGAGAGAGAGAGAGAGAGATTTCATGATGCTTTCAGGATTTTAAGATACTTTATGACCAGAAATTCATAAATTCAGACTTAGGACGCAGAGAGTGTCAAAACAAAGAGGATTTAAGTAACTGGTAAGATGGTAACTTCCAAGCAATACTGGTAGGGAGCTTTCTCTGTTTATTGTCAAGTTGGACACTAAAGACAGATGGCCTTAATTTCAGGTCCTTTGCATTAATAAACTCCAGGTCCAAAGAGAGTAGCCCAGAGCAGAAGCTCACCTGCAGTGGGGTTCATATCAATATGCATTTTACACAACAACCACACAGACACAACACTTACCAATATAAGATGGTGTGACCAATTAAAGCATACCACATATTTTTGGTGTATTCATAGATAAGCAACCAAAGTGGGCAAATGTTTTAAAACACAGAGATCGGAAACAAGTCCACAAAACACAAAGCGATATAGCCAACATGTGGACCACAGAATGCTGATCTCATGAAATCATATAATTTGTTATAAAAAAAATTCCTTGTAAAAAATTCTGGAAGATAATAAATTAGAGATCTCTTTATCATTTGGTGAACCTAATTTTTCCAAGAAGATAAGATGTATAACACTTCCCAAGTTTTTTTGACCGCAGAACCTCTGCAAGCCTAGAGGTTTCTTTAGGGAGCATAACTCTAAAACTCACTGAACCAGATTAGAAAGCTCTCTAACCTTGGGGAGTTGACATTCTAAAATGGATATTCTCAATTTTGGCTGTACATTAGAATCACATGGGAAACACATGCCATACCTCAATCCTGATCATAACAGGTAGCCAAGTAGAGAGCTACAGTTGTTGCCATGGGTTCTCCCACAAAAGCAGGGAACATCATCCTTATACTCCGTTATACTAGCTCCCCAATAATGGGGAAGCATAGTGCCCCCAGGAGATGAAAAACGTTCCTCTGCTATGTTAACACAAGATGAAGCACTTTGTGTCTAAGATGCCATTTATCTCAGTAACATCTTATATTGCTACATCTATAGGGCACATCCTACATTGCTATCATCAATAAACGATAGCAAGTTTTTCTTTTCTCCTTAGTTGTTTGAATATAGTGTTCTGGATAAAATTCACACATAGGGAAAAACAAGCTTCGAATTTATTAATAAAGTTCTAGCAGCAAATATTGAAAAGCAAATATCTAGATAGTGCAGAATATTAACTGTGACATGTAATATTTAAGGGCAGAAATTTTTATTAATATTTATATGCCTAATATGTACCATCTAGAAATCTAAATAGCAGAGACGCTTTTTGTATTATGCAGATATCGGTCCAGTGAATCTAGCTGGCCTTCTGGACCAGAGTAGAACTGTCTTAGAGATGGGAGCTGTCAGGCTCCTTCGCCAATCTTCACGTTTATATTTTAATTTTGTTTATATTTCTCCCAAGTACTGCTGGATTTCTTAAAGAATTATTTGAAACCTTTTTTCTATAGTAAATCATTACTATCAATTGAATACTCAAAATAAAAATGCTTCAACTGCAAGAATTACAGTCACATATCCAACCAGTAAAAATCTTGAGGCCTAGAGAAACTTTGAATCTGCCAAAAATCAACTACTTAAATAACACCCCCAAAATGCAATATTCCCTAATTTGAGATGATTTGATGTGTTACAGGTCATTCTGTAAAAATACATAATAATTTAATGGGTTAAATTAAATGCAATTAGTTTAATTTACCCATGGATTTCATGTAAAAGTCTCATCAAAACAAACAAAACAGTGTTTTATTATTAAAATTTAAAAGGCTTATGACAAGGTAGTTGCATTGTTTATTTGAATTATAAAATAGAGCCCAATTTCAACTTGACTTTCTAAAACCAGCTATCTGATTTTAGGCACTAATGTTTGTTTCCTTCTTAATCCAATTTCCTTTAGTATTTGCATTGCTAATGACTGTTTTGATTAAGGAATTAGGGATAGAAATGATAATGCTGTATAATTAGGTATGCAGATTTGGAGTTTTTTGCTTTTAAATGCAGTGTATTCAAAGAACTCAAACTAAATACTAGATAATTTGTAAAATTATAGATTATATCACTAATGTGTTGGGATAGTTAAGGAGCAAAGAATTTCAGGGATATTCCATTCACATAAATATACAAAATGAATCTAAAAAGACCTTTAAAAATCCAATTTATTGAATTAAATATGAGTCTTAATAGTCCAATAAAATATCATTGAAAGGTAAATATTGCAAATCTCATCACCCAATTTCAATATTGTAATTCACTGAATTTTATCTCTCTAGAAAAAGTAAATATTACAATTATTTCTTATGACAAGTTTTTATCTGATTTACATAATACTGCTAATAAAACTGCTAGCTTTTTATAATAATGAAATAACGCTGCCCCTTATTTCTAATACAGTTTGTCAACTATTTTAAACTGAAATATATAGAGGATGTTAGGGAATGAGAAGCATTTATGCAAAAGACCAAATAGAGAAAGAGGCTGAGGAGAGAGAGAAGATATGGCTTTGTTTAATTTTGTGGTTGGTCTGCCTGCTCTCTTGTAGAAAGAAATTAGAATTTCTCCAGTATTTCTGAAGACTAGAGACTATGTAGACACAGCTTTTAGAACAACATAAAAATATTTTGAAGTAGTCAAAATTATTTCAAGATGAAAAATCCCCCAAATGAAGTGAACCTTTCATTAGTAAAGTCTCCCAACTCCAGGCTTCAAAACCACCAGTAAGAATACTGCAGAGCATGTCTGGCATCAGAATCAGGAACTGAGCCATTAAAGTCTATTTCTGCCCCAAGATTCTAGAATTTTCTGAGATTAGTTACAGTTAATTGGGGTTTGCCCCAAAACAAGAAATAGGGCTTAAACAAATCATTTTGAAATCTCAGAAATAGAAACAATCTAAAACAAAAACCTTAACCCAAAGTTTAATCACTGGAAGATACAAAGTCTTATAGTTAAAATCATTTTTTAAAAATATGTACAAGAATGGTCATATTTTTGTGTATAGTCAGATTACTGAAAATTTGTACAAGTATGGTCATTTTTGATGCTTCACGTAAAAAATATGGAGTATTATATACTTACATGCTTACAGTTATCTCAAGATTGTGTGATTATAAATTACTTTGTTGTCTTTTTATTATGTTAATGTATTTGTTTACTAATAAAGGATAGAATTAATTGGCAAATAAATTTTAGTAAACTAATAGAAGGAAGTTTGTTTTGACATATTTACACATTCACAGAACGAGTTAAACACAAAACACAGATAATTCTTTATCAAACCTCCCTTTGACAACAGTTGTCTAGATATGTTTTAAAAAAAGTTCAAGTTCCAAAATTATAATTATCTAAATTTGTCCAGTTCAGCAACAGCCTATATATTCTACTACCTGAAAGCTTACACAAATTAGCAAAATATAGCATTGTGACTAATTTACTGAAAATGAGAGCATTATCTCAGTATCTTTTACAATATACTTGTGTTCTGGGGAACATTTTGAATTTTATAACATTTTAGTTTAATATTAAATCATTGTGAATCATTATTGAGGGTCATATTCTCAATAGCTACATCTATCATGGGAACAGAAAAGGTACCAAGAATCAATTCTGGCAAATTAAGCATTTATCAAACTATAGCATTATGGTCAAAATCAAGGCAATACCCACATGGTGTAAATTCAGGGGGAAAATATGATTTATTCTGCTGCTGCCTGCTAATATCACACAACAGAACATAAAGGGAAACACATAATGTTTGCTGTACCTTCCACTATTTACATTATTTTAAAATCACCGTTTCTTTCATTTAAATGCTATGAAAGTTGAAGACATCATAGAAGACTTTAGAAAGGGATTTGGACTCCACATGTTAAAAATGATTAGAAACATCAAAAAATCACTATATGACTCAGCTTTTATATAAAATTTCTCATTTCTAGCAGCTCTACCCAGCATGTAACTCAATTCATTGCTCAAGGTGGTGCAATTTTTGTGTCAAGTCAAATAAATGAGTGTGCCATTGGAAAATCTGATCCTTCTGATTCCAGGCTACGACCCTCCACACAAGTGAATAAGCAACCTCGGAAGGGTAGTGGTGATATCAAACACATCTGCAACCACTTTCTGGGGCCCTGCATATGCATCCTTTCACTTACCTGTGCCTAGGACCACTTGGTCCACTCACACAAACTCAGTTCTACTGTCTAGTTCTATGACCAGTTGATCCTTCATCTGTGAACATTTAGAGTCTCAATTCAGAACACAATAACAAACATCAAGACAGACTAACTCTAGCTTGCCTTTGTTCTTTTGCCCCATTTCTGATGTACAGTCTTCCATTCAAGACCACCATTTTCTTCTCAGTCCTGATAAATGAGTCCTGTCTTCTTTTCCTGCATCTCATCATCTGCTTGGAAATATGGCCAAGAAGCCAATTTCTCTGAGGCTAAGACTCAACTTTAGCCTTGTGTTTGACAGAAGTTGAGACTCTCAGATATTTAAAAAATAATGTACACATGCACATATTCACACACACAATTCCAAGAGTTTTAAAATTGTGGTATTCTTCTAAATGTTGATTTTGAAAAAGTGATGCTTTTAACATGCCAAAATTTCAATGCGGTATTGCTGCATTAGTCACAAGAAAATTATAGAATTAATTTCCAAAATCAATGCAAAATTCATTAAAAGAAATGTAGCAACAACAGGACTCCAATATAAAATGACATAACCAATGACTCCAGAGTTTGATCACCATGCTGTGAGCATCCTCATTGGGAGACATGCTGGATGATCTTCCTTTGTCCCTACAGATATGTCCTTTACTGCCCACACTGCTCTGTGCTGAGGCTGGCTTGTATAAACAACTCAATAGCTTTCTTACCCTCAGCTTCCTGTTGAGTTGCCAATGGAGAGAAGTAATGTGGGACTGGAGGGATGGTGAAATGGGGTCAGAAATATAATGCTTCAATCCCAACTTTGCTAGGTCACCATGGGTTGGTGGCCTCTCTCTCAGTCTACCAAAGTAGCTCATGTGAGTTTGTCATCTCCATAATTGACATATAATTGATTGTTCTCTCTCTGCTTCTAAATGTTGCGTAAAGCTCTCCCTTCACGCCTTCAGGTCTAGGGATGGTAACAGCTTCCCACTGACACTAGCTCCAGGGTACCGCAGTATCCCTTGTGGTTTCTCTACATGTGGCCAATACCTTGGTAATAGACCCTTCATTATCCTCTCCAAAAATTATCCAATTTGATAGTGTCATTTATTTCCTGTTGCAACTCTGACTGATAGAGGAGATAAACAAAAATTATTAACCTAAGGTTCCTAGTAAATCACCCTTTCTTGAGGTCAAATGACTCCTTTGGCTCTGTTCCAGTGGCCCTGGATTCCTATACTCCATGTCCTAAGGGGCATCCTGACTCTGATCTAGGCTTGTGGCTAGCTAATTGCCTGACATGAATTGCTGAAACTGCCCATTTTTACTTCTGTAAGCTTTCTGTTCCTAGATCCTCCTTTTCCAGACTCTGGTGCCATTAATGCACCTCCAAAGGCAGATGCCATCCATCAACTGTACAGCCATCTGCCATTATTTGACTGCATGCCTTTTATATATTTGCCAGGCTAGATCTTCTCCAACCTCTGGCAGCTCTTTGTGCTGCATGGACTTGATCCAGCCCCATGGATATATCTGCTCTTTGTTCTCCCATCCTACTGAATCAAACACTCTGAAGCTCATCCATGTCACAATTGATTCTATTTTGGGACCTTGATGCAGAAATAGTTCATATGTTCCCTTTTACAATCACTCTGATACTTTTTTTCTTTCATGGATAAAAATTACAGCAGAAACTGCATGTAGTCACCATTCACTTCTAGCAATGTGATTTACTAAGCCTTCCTTTCCTAGGGATTAACAGAGTATACCCCAATTATGAGGTATGCACAGCTCTCCTTTCAAGTGTCCATCTTATCAAATACACTTTTAGGATGACGTCATATACTTAAAGGCAAGATGTCTACAGGTCCTTGCCTAGTAGCTACCATTGCCACTAACAATCCAGAAACACATTTGTGATACTGGCAGATATTAGGGAGGAATGAGCATTTTGAATGCAGTATTATGTAACCAGGCCACACTGATTCACTTCATAACAGGTAAGGCAGGAAACCAGATAAAGCTCAGAATTGTTCCATTGCTGGACAAAGTATACCAACTGTTTTGTGGTTTGCCTAAGGCTCCTAGAATTTCAGAAACAAGATTTGGCATTATCTGGAATGACATTGAAAAATGATTTAGAGAAAGCTTAAGAGCATAGTGGCCTCTGAAAGGACAAGATGAAAGCAACCATGTGGGACACTATATCCCAAGTTGGCAATAGAACTGACCCCAGAAGCCAATCAAGAATTTATTTTCCTCCCAACACAGGACTAGATGATTCTATCTAGTCCCATGGATTTACTATGGACTAATGAACCCCACATTTAAATCTTCAACCCCAACCTTGTCCCTGGCCTCCAGACTCACTACCTAAAAGTGTCCTCTACAAGTCCACACAGATGACCACCAGGCGTCTCACTGCACATGTCCAAAACTGAGATGTTGATTTCATCCCCTCAGTCTGTTTCTCCTGAAATCTTTTCTGTCTCATTAAACAACACTTTCCTGCATCCAGGAGTAGGGGTAAAAAAATCCTGGTTCCTCTCTCTTGCAACCAACCTATAGCAAATTCTGTCACTTTCTCCTTCTAAAATTCCAGAATATGACCCCCACTCTATCCCTACGCTATCCCTACCACTGCAACTCCGGTCCATGCAGCATCATCCCTTGCTGGAGGAAGAGTCTCCCTTCCTGTGGCTTTTCCACCTCCACATCTCCTCCCGACATCTATTCTACAGAGCAGACAGAAGAACCTTCATAAAAGGTGAGGGAAGTCCTGTCACTCCTCCACTCAGACTCCTGCTGTGGCTTCCCAATCCAGACAGCAGAAGATCTAAATGCTTTACCAAGACTGGTGTGACGGCTACAGTCTTCACACCAAATGTTCCCTGCCTCCCCTGCATCTCCCTAAGGGCAATCTCCTATTCCTCTCACTTGCATTCTCTTTAAAAAAAAAAAATCACTTTTTGGTTCTTTTTAGTTATATATGACAATAGGATTCATTCTGACATAATTATAAAAACTTGGAATGTAATTTGTTCTAATTCAGTCCCCAGTACTTCCTGTTACCCTCAATGTCTTCCTCCTTTTGTTCCCTTCCCTCTACTGATCTTTCTGCTATATACTTAGAGTTTTTTAATTAGTGTCTTATGGATGTACTTAACAATGAGATTCACTGCGGTATATTCATAAATCTACATAGGAAAGTTAGCTTTCCCTATCCCATTCCACTTTCCTTCCCTTCATTCCCCTTTGTCTATTCCACTAATCTTCCCTCTATTCATTTTTTATCCACCCCCTTATTTTGGATTAGCTTCCCCATATCTGAGAAAACACTTGACCCTTGACTTCTTGGGACTGGCTGATTTCACTTAGCATGAAAGTCTCCATTTCCGTCCCTTGACCAGCACATGTCATAAAGTGATTCTTTATGGCTGAGTAATACTTCATTGTGTATACATACATTTTCTTTATCCATTTGTCTGTTGAAGGACACCAAGAGTTTTTCCATGGCTTGGCTATTGTGAATTAAGCTGCTGTAAACACTGATGTGGCTATGTCATTGTAATATGCTGATTTAAAATCTTTTGGATATATACTGAGAAGTGGGATAGCTGGGTCATATGGTGGTTCCGTTCCTAGTTTTTAAGGAGCCTCCATACTGCTTTCCAGAGTGGTTGCACTAATTTGTAGGCCCACCAACAATGTATGAGTGTACCTTTAGAAAGCCAACAGAATGGGAGAAAATCTTTGCCACCTGCTCCTCAGATGGGCCTTTAATATCCAGGATATACAAAGAACTCAAAAAACTTAACACCCAAAAAGCAAATAACCCAATCAATAATGGGGAAAACAACTAAACAGACAATTATCAAAAGAAGAGATACAAATGGCCAATGAACAAAATGTTCAGCACCTCTACCAATTAGAGAAATGCAAACTGAAACTACACTGAGATTTCATCTCACTCCAGTCAGAATGGCAATGATCAATACAAGTAGCAATAAATGTTGGCTAGGATGTGGGGAAAGATCCTTCGTGTTTTCTGTTCCATTCCAAGGGACTTCCATGTTCTTCCTCAACCGTGCTCCTACTCCAGGAATTTTGCTAGGATTACTGGCAACACACCTCCCCTGACATCTGCCTGCCTGCTCCAGCATTTTCTGAAAGTCTCTTCTGAGATGCGACCTTACACAGCCCTTCTCTTGCTCATTCCATATAAAATAGCATGTCTCTCCCTTATTGCATCTTACCCCTTCCTTATGCTCCTTGGTTTTTCCTGATAGAATTTAATGCATTTGTTTGCTGCTTTACTTTTCTCAAGGACATAAACACCTTGAAGGTAGGGACTTTGTACCCTGGGTATCTTGAACAGTGCCTGCTACAGATACTAATTGTTGGGCTGGGGATTTAGCTCAGTTGGTAGAGTGCTTGCCTCGCAAGCCCAAGGCCCTGGGTTCAATCCCCTGCACTGCAAAAAAAAAAAAAAAAAAAAAAAAAAAAAAAAAAGTGGAGCTGCTAATTGTTGATAGTTTAAATAAGTGGCCCATAATGCCCTTTAGTTCCCAGTCTCCCTCCTAGTGGACGCCTGGGTGTTTACACCTCATCTGGATCACATCACTCCTTGATCCAGCACAGTGTCCCAAGTATGTGAAATCTGGAGTTAATCATCCCTTTCAGATTGGCATTGCCTGGTGGGCCTTTTATCATCCCTTATATGAAGATGGGTGGAAAAATCCAGATTGAGCAAGTGCAATGTTCTCCTAAGGAGCTATTTTCTGTTCATAAAACTCTAAAAAAATAGCATAAATGGAGCAAAGAGGCTGATGCAGTGTAGAGATACATTATCCTGAGCAGCTTCTGGTGGTTTCCAGGAATAGGCTGCCATGTAATTAGCGTGATAACCTGTCCATTTCTTGTTACAGGGAGTCTGAGAGTGCAACGGGCACCACGCATTTACTTGGAAAGCTCTTTCATGAAGTTATTCTCTTAGATTCCCACTATGGACATGTAGGAGAAATTTAAGATTCTAAAAAAGAATATCTGGGCAAGTAATCAAAATATCCCATTCCTTCTAAATGTGGAATTCAAAAATGAGGTCAAGGAAAAACAGAGGGAAAAATTGGCTGCAGAGAAGACATCAAGCAAATGTCAGACAAAATCTTACTCTTTGCAAATTAATGGCCCAAATGATCAGATGGAGAAAATATCTGGTCCCATTCATTATGTGTTGTCTAGATAAAGTGTTTGACTCCCGCACTGAGTATGTAGTAGCTATTGTCTTTTAAATCTGTGGTACTGTGAAGGTCACGGACTTGCACCTCACATATGTGTGTTATGTACCAGCTGTCAGACTTGACCAGTCACTTACCTCCTTGGATCTTCTGTTCTCTAATAATCTTCACAGTGGAAGGATTAAACAAAACAAATAAAAGCATATGTATATTGTCCTCTTTAGCACATTAACAAAAAAAAATACTAACAATAGATAAAGGGGCAGGTGTGGCAGGAAGAGAATGAGAGGAGATCGTCCACTGTGTGTGACACATCTCTCATGCTCTCAGCCAATGACGTGTGGTTGAAGAGTTGGGAACAAAGTGAAGAGCTCTGGACTCATGTTTCTCAGGCAGGGTGGAAGGGAATTCTTTCCTTACCAACTGTTTTCCCCCTGACTCAGCTAAGAGTTAAGGTGGGTGCATCTCTTTGCCATTCCTCTAATCCTGCCAGTCCCTGACTTGCACAAGATTGACCCTACCCCTTACTTGCTGTAAGTCAGTCCTGTGGCTGCTTCTCCACTGCACCTGTGTTCTGATTCCAGAACCCAATTCACTGCTCCTGGAGGGAAGAGATTGGGGGAACCTCACAGTTGATGATCTTTATGCCTGTTAAACCCTCTTTCTGCTCTCCCTCAAACCAACTCAGACTTATCCTTGCAAAGATTCTGTTGTCCTCCCAAACCAACCATGAGAAAATGATTTCTGATTCCTTCGCATCACCCGCAAGCCTTACTAGAACTACTTTATGCCTTTTATGACCTCCATTGCAACCACTTATTCATGTAGCACAGGATGAGAATCAAATTGGCCTGATTTCTAATTCCAACTCATTTACTCACTTTGTGATCTTGAGAATGATGTTTAATGTCCCTGAGTTTCAGTTGTGTTGTCTGTAAAATGGAATTGATACCTGAAAGGATTATTATCAGAGTTCAATGAGATCACGGAAATTATTTAGTTCATGCCTATCACATAATAAGTGCTTTCTGTCCACAGTGCCTGCTCTTCATAAATGCACATATTTATAAAAATATTTATAAAGCATTTGGTATATGTCAGGCACTATGTTGGGAGCCTGTAGTCCAACAGGGTAAGATCCAAGATCCAGTTCCAGAACTCAAGACATTCAGAGACTGTTGTTGGGGTAGGCTAGAGAGTATTGAACAGGGGTGTGTGGTAGGGCCACACATGAAGAAATAGTAAGAAAAGCAGAAATCACGCAGAGTATGGTAGGTGCAGTGAGGGGGTGCAATTACATGAATAAACCCACTTGAATCATGGAATGACAGGAAGGCTTCCCAGCAGCTTTGGGATTTAAGTTGAGCCCTGAGGGTGAGTGGAAATTAGACACACAAACGTGCTAAAAGAGGTAGTGGAGGCAGTAGAGTCTGTGGGTGAGATGGTGCCAGGGGAAGCAAGGCACGAAAAACATTTTCAGTAAGGAACATGCAGAAATCTGGAAACCAAATGAGGGCATTAGAAGTTCAGAGAGCCAAAAGCACTTCAATGTGGCTGAAGACAGTGAGGATAACCAATAAATATTGGGTTAATTAAATAGCTAAGAAATTGATTCACTGGGTCCACTACTTTCTTAGCCTTGCTCAGCTTTTGCAGTATTTTCTGTGATCTGTATATGTTTGAAGAAAGGTTCACATCCAGTGTAAGCCAGGGTCCAGAGCAGGGGCTGTGGATAGAAAGTGCCCAGGTGCAAGTCCTGGCTCTACTGATTACTAGAAATGGGACTTCCGTTACCTACCTCCAGTTTCCTCTCTTGTGAAGCATGGATAAAACAGACAGTGACATGATTTTGTTTGAAGCGTGGCAGCGGCCACAGAGCTCATCTTGCCAATGTTATTAGCATGTCAGGTACTCCTTCTAAGTTTTCCTGTG
The DNA here is from genome assembly GCA_020662805.1 of Glaucomys volans. Taxonomy (NCBI): domain Eukaryota; kingdom Metazoa; phylum Chordata; class Mammalia; order Rodentia; family Sciuridae; genus Glaucomys; species Glaucomys volans. The sequence goes on from JAJEJO010004476.1 coordinate 118,447, forward strand.
TGCATCTCCTGTCTCAAGGTCCAGGTTGCAAGCTTCTTAGGGTCAAACTTTTCCTCCTCCCTAATAGGACCACACTAGTTCAAAGAAGGTCAATAAACATATGCCAACAATATATGAGTTCAGGCAGCATAATGTAATGCATAAGACCATGAATTCTGGAAACATATGCCTGGACACATGTTTGCAACTCTGCCATTTTCTGTCTCTGTAATCTTGACAAAAATATTCAATCTTTTATTGTCTCAGTTTTTATCTGGAAAATGGGGTAATTAGTAATTTGTCATCAGCATTCAATAGGTCAACACAGGTACAACCCTTGGTATTTAAGAGCTGGTACTGTTACTGTCTTGTTGTTTGTATTTGTAGCACTATAGGAGGAAATCAGGGCTGTGGGGGGTAAGGCAAAATGTCTAAATATGCCAGCCAACCCAAAGATATAATGACATAAAATTGTATAATTTCCATTTATTTGTGTAAAATCACCTGCACAAATGCACAAATATACACCCACAACTTTATTATATTAAAATAACAGCACATAATGCAATAGGCCGTACATAGCATTCTCTCTGAGTAATACTTGATTTTGTTTTATTAGTCCTGAGTCAAACAGAATCTTGGCTTTAAGAGAACCAGAGTAAGAGACTGAAGTGCTTTCCAGAAATAGGAAACCAAACAACAAAAGTCTGCATCTTAATATCCTGATACCAACAAATACCTAAAATTACAGCTTTAAAAAGTTAGGCATTAATGATGGATCCAATCCTAAGAGACTCCATGCAATTTGAACCATCAAAGTCAGTTCTCAAGCTGGATCAAATCCACTTACCCATTCCTGATTTAGAGCTTATGGATTTTATTCTTCTAAGGATCTGTAATCCAAATATCTCATTTGGGACTCATGGGGGAAGATGCAATAAAGTGTACAGAATGCTAGGAATTCAAATGGGAAAATTCCTGACTCCTTAATTAAAGTTGCAGGGATAATGCTTTCTGCATGAATCAGATTCATAAAAGTATCATAACAACCTCAGATTTATAGCTGGGCGATAGACATGTGTCCTGCTCTGAGATATGGCTGAGAACAGAGTTTGTTAAAGCTGAGTTATAGCAAATGCCTTCAACTGAAAAATGTATGCATAAAATATTAGCTATGATACACACTTAGAATCCTCTGCAGTGTAATAAAGACAGTTTCTTTTAAAGGTCATAAATTAAGATAGCTTCCTTTCAAAGGAATTACAATTATCAATTTCTTTTTTAAAGTGGCTAAGCATGTTTCCCAGGCCTCCCACATAAAGAACACGTCCTTAACCTTAACATGTAACTTTTAACTACATAACTTCCCCAGGGTTCTAGAACACAGACACAAAGCTACTATAAAAATGAGAAAGAAATACGCCCTCATCCTTACAGTTGGCAATTACTATATTAGCTCCCAAGTTTCTTCTACATATTCCTTAATTCAGTGGGTAGGTTTCTAAGTGTTGGGTACATCTTTTTTTCTTTCCCCATTATTTTAAGAAAATTTAGGTAGGAATTGCTTAGGCAGTAAATATTCCTCAGACACCCACCATGAAGGCATACTTCATTTTCCTCCAAGCTGGAAAATAAGAGGAGAAAAATTTTCAAAGCATTTGAAGGTACACTTTCACTAAGAAACTTGGGGATTTGAGCTCATAACTCACACATGCAGGGAAGGGAGTTTGTTGGTGAAATAAGTGACCTCTGCAGACCAGCAAGGGGACTCTCACTTAGCTGGCAGGTGATGGAGTGAGTTTCAGTATCACCATTGTCACATCTGTAAGAATATTTAGCCTTTGCAAATCACTTTACCAATTCCCAAGATCATCAGTCTGTCATGGAGTTTTTATCCCCCGCCCCCCAGAACTTGGCTTTGATTCCTCTTGGTATACTGACGTGAATTATTGCTGAATTTATCCAAAACTCATCAACTTTGGCTTCCTCGCCTCCTGGACAGACCATGATTTGTTTAAAATTCTTCTTTCAAAGGGAAACACACACACACACACACACACACACACACACACATCTCTCTCTCTCTCTCTCTCTCTCTCTCTTAATGTTATTTATTAAAGGACCCTCACACCGATTAATTATATCTTAAAACATTTTCTTAATTTCAAATTTGCTGTCTTTGAAGTGATTTGTGATTTCCATTCCTTATGCTTACCTAGCAACTCAGAAAAAAAATAGGCAGTATAATTCTTCGTTCACCTCTTTTTCTTTATCTGTATTTCCTTTTTTAAAATATATTTTATTGGGGTTGTTCCCAATATAAGAATAAAGTATATGTGGGTGACAAGTTTTGAAACCATAGAAAGATAAAGAATAAAATAAAGAAATCATTTCTAATTTTGATACCTGTAAAATGATCACCGTTAGTATTTGATATTTTCATCACTTTTGCAGTGTGCTTTCTAACAACATTGAGATTATACTATATATAGACACACATTCATATTGTCTTTAAAACATATCTGAGAATTTTTTCATTCCAACATTCTTTGAAAGTCTTATTTTAACATCTGCATATTTGTAACATGGAATCATAATGAACTTAACCATTTTCATTTTTTTTAAATTTCAAACGTGTTTAATTTTGCCTGCTTACACTGCGATCCCTTCTCTTACATACGATTATTCTCAAAGTTTCTATAAGCCCAAACATTCTGTCAAAAAGTTATTGGCAGCACACACCTGTAATCTCAGTGGCTCAGGAGGCTGAAGCAAGAGGATCACAAGTTTGAGGCCAGCCTCAGCAACTTACTAAGTCCCTAAGCAACTTAGAGAGACCCTGTGTCAAAAAAATAAAATAAAATAAAATAGCTGGGGATGTGGCTCAGCGGTTAAGCATCCCTGGGTTCCTACCCTGGTACCAAAAATAAAAGGAAGAGGAAAAATTTGTTTTAGCTGGGCATAGTGCTGACTGGCTGAGAGTTTGCCCAACATGTACAAGGCTCTGGTTTCAATTGCCATGAATGAAAAAAAAAGTTGTGTTATATAATAGAAGCCTATGTGACACATGCTATGGGGCAGATACTGTTCTTAATTTAAATAATAATGGTTCAGTTAAGTGTAAGTATTCTGCATTATGAGAAAACTGAGGAAGCAAGATTAACTTCCAAAGTCACACAAACAGCCACCTGTGATGAAATTGAAATTTGAATTCAAGTATATTCTCCTAACCATATTGCAAGTTGTCTTTTGGAAGAGTTGCAAGACAATAGTTGTCATTACATTTTATAAAGATAATACAATATATGTCTAGCAGTACGTACCTTGCCTTACATCAACTTACATTGACCAACACAGATATTAGCTTTTAATATATGTCCCAGAATTATGAATTATAAGTTCATATTTATTTAATTCAGCCTCTTTAAAATGAATTACATAGATGATTTGCTCTTTGAGAAAACAGTTGCAGTTCAACCTGTATTTTTTGATGGTAGAATGGATATATTAAGGAAAAAAAAGAAAAATTAATTTGCATCTAATCAATAAGTACTGATTCAGTCTATTTGAATATATACAAGCAGAACAGTATGGCCATCTAATGTATTAAAAGCAAGACAAATGTCTGTTAATGCATACAAGAAAACTCACAGCAAACTTGCTTTTGCTCCACGGGGTCTCTTTTCAAAATTGGACATGGCCTGACAGATGCTCCCTCAAGATACTTACCATTTTTGAAGGGTCAAGACAGAAAGCAATTGGAAAATACTGCAAGATGGTATCTGTTAGTCAGTATTCCATTACTGTGACAAAATGTCTGAGAAAAATCAATTTAAAAAACTAAAGATTTATTTTGGATCACTGTGTCAAAGGTCTCAGTCTCTGGTCACTTTACTCCGTTGTTTCTGAGACTAGTGAGGCAGAGCATCATGGTGGGGAGCGCGTGATGGAGTGAAGCTGCTTACCTCATAGGGGCCAGTAAGCAGAAAGAGACAGGGAAGAAGGGGTTGGGGACAAGACATACCTTCAAGGGCACAGTCCCAATGATCTATTCCTTCCAACTAGATACCGCCTCCTAAAGATTCTACCACCCCCAATATCCCATTCAGCTACGAATCCATCAACAGGCAAATTCATGGATGAGGGTAGAGCCCTCAAGATCTAATCACTTTTCTCCCACATCCTCGCCAATATTTATTGTTACTTGTATTCTTGATAATTGCCATTCTGACCGGAGTGAGATGGAATCTCAGTGTAGTTTTAATTTGCATTTCTCTAATTGCTAGAGATATCGAACACTTTTTTTCATCTATTTGTTGACCAATCATATTTCTTCTTCTGAGATTGTCTACTCAGTTCCTTTGCCCATTTATTGGTGCGGTTATTTGGGGTTTTTTGGTGTTAAGATTTTTGTGTTCTCCAAAGGAATAGCACACTACAGTGATGCAGCCACATCAATGTTTACAGCAGCTCAATTCACAATAGTTAAGCTATGGAGTCAAGCCCACCAACAGATGAACAGATATGGAAAATGTGGTGTGTATACACAATGGAGTATTACTCAGCCATTAAGAAGAATGACTTTCTGACATTTGCCAGTAAATGGATGGATCTGGAGACTATCATGCTAAGTGAAATAAGCCAATCCCCAAAAGACAAATGTTGAATGTTTTTGCTCATATGTGAAAGCTAACCCACAATAAATGGGGAGAGGGGAAGAATAGATGTTCATTAAATATTCATTAGATTAGACAAAGGGAAATGAAGGGGTATAGGAAAAGGAAAGACAGTGGAATAAATCCAAAATAATTTTCCTATGTATATATATGAATATACCCAGTGAATCCTACCATTGTGCATATCTACAAGGATGGGGTCCTAATTAGAATAAGATATATTCCATGCTTGTATAATTATATCAGAATGAATTCTACTGTCATGTATAACCAAAAATGACCAATAAAAAAGATCTAATCACTTTCCAAAGACCTGACCTCTGAAGACTGCTGCATTGCCAATCAAGCCTTCAATACATGAGGTTTTAGGGGATATTTTATATCCAAACCATAACAATATTCAGTCAGCAGCTAAATGAAACACAAATGCTGTAGTAGATCCGTGAGGAGAGAAAGTTCCTGAAAGCTAGACTCTGAGCTGAACCCCAACGAATGCTATGAGATTTTTCTTATGTAATCATATTGAATCGATGGAGCACAGCCTTCTCAGTCTTGGTTAGCTCATGCTTGGATGAAATCTAATTCAGGAAAGGTAAAATGTTTGCAAATGCAGTATTTTTTAACTGCCTTTTTATTTTGGAGCAGGAAATGCAATATCTGCAAATGTATCTAACCATTTTATTTTTATTTCACAATCACTGAAGTGTTTTGTTTTATGTCAAAAATATTGAAACTAAATAAGCCGCCTGAGCTATAGCTTCTTATTACGTGTGGTGCTTTCAAACACATTTTAAGTTGGAATAAGGTACATTAATGCTCAGGTAAGTCCACTTGTTATGAAATGTGACTTACATAGTTGTCTTTTCTAATAAAGCATTATTTTTATTAGTTTTAATTACTTATATATGACAATAGAATGCACTATGATACTCCATACATAAATGAAGTACAATTTCTCATTTCCTGGTTACACATATTATAGAATCTCATGAGTTATGCAGTCATATATGTAAATAGGTAATAATATCTGATTCATTCTACTACCTTTTCTACCTCTATGCCCCCTCCCCTCCTTTCACTCCCTTCTTCCTACTCTAAAGTAACTCTACTCTTCCCTAGCACCCTGCCCTTATTGTGAGTTAGCATCCTCATATCAGACAACATATTTGACCTTTGGTTTTTTGGGGATTGGCTTATTTTAATTTAGCATAATATTCCCCAACTCATCCATTTACCAGCGAATGTCATAATTCATTCTTTTTTAAGACTGAGTAATATTCCTTTGTATATATACCACATTTTCTTAATCCATTCATCTGTCAAAAGATATCTAGGTTCCATAGTTTAGCTATTATGAGTTGAGCTGCTAAAAACATTGATGTGGCTGCGTCACTGTAGTATGCTGATTTTTGGACCTTTGGGTATCAACCAAGGAGTGAGATAGCTGGGTCAAACGGTGGTTCCATTCCAAGTTTTCTGAGGAATCTCCATACCACTTTCCACAATGGTTGCACCAGTTGGCATTCCCACCAGCAATGCATGAATGTACCTTTTCCCCCATATCCTTACCAATATTTATTGTTGCTTTTATTCTTGGAAATTGCCATTCTGACTGGAGGGAAATGAAATCTCAGAGTAGTTTTGATTTGCATTTCTCTAATTGCTAGAGATATTAAACATTTTTTTCATGTATTTTTTTATCAATTGCATCTCTTCTTCTGTGAAGTGTTGAGATTAGTGCTTACCAAGCATGTCTGAGGTCGTGGGTTCAATCCCAAGCACAAAAATAAATAAATAAATGCAGAACTACCCAGTGAAATGAGAGTATTCTTCATTGCAGAGGAGATCAATAGCAGCTTAAAAAGCTTGGAACTACTTCTCATGTTTGTGGAAACAGCGTCCAACACTTTTCTCCTCTTGAGAGCAGATATGGCAACCATTTAAATACTATAGTACTTCTTAGTTATGCTTTGCTACTACTAGAGGAAATATAATTACAGAAAGACCAGAAAATTTTTCCAAGATTGAGATTGAAACAAATCCATTTCTTCCACTAGGTAACCAAAGTACAATGGCTAGGACTACGAAAATTTCAAAACCTACAAAAAAGAGGAAAGAAGAGCAACAAAAATGAATTTGCTATAAAATAGGGAAAAAAAGATTTCAAAATAGGAACTAATAAATGTTAGCATATGTACAGAAGTCACTGTTTTGTTAGCTATTCACAAACAAATGCCAAGCCAGTTATATACGTTAAAGTATTGCACTTCCTTATTCTAATGTGGTTAATTTAATGTATTAAATGTGATATGATATGTATCTCTAAAAAAGGGCCCAAGGGCTGCAAAGACCTTGAGTTTAAGGAGTCTAAAGAGGTACTTCTGTCTGATCAAGCTTTTTTTTAAATATGGGCTTTGCTAAACATGACTTCATTTCTCCATTAAGTAACACATTATATAACATACCCAAGGTACACGTGTTAGTCAGCGTTTTATTGCAGCAACTAAATACATGAGATAAATCAAGTTAAAAGAAGGAAAGTTTTCTTTGGACTCATTGTTTTAGAAGTTTGCGTCCATGGCTGCTTGGCCCTGGTGCTTTGTGTCTGAGGCAGCACAGTACATCATGGGAGGAGTGTGAGCTAGAGGAAGGTTGTTCACTTTATGGTGGCCTAGAAGCAGAGAGAAAGAGAAAATAAGGGGCTCGGGTCCCAATATCCCATTCAAGGGCACACCTCCAATGTCCTATCCTCTTTCCACTGGACCCCACCTAAAGGTCCCCCCACCAGAGGCTGGTGACCAAGCCTTTACCCTATAGGCCTTGGGGGGACACTCCAGATTCGAATGATACCTGTACACTTAAGACACCAGCAGGTGCTGCGAGTTTTCACCTCTGTCTGCAGCCTTGATTAATAAAGGTTGGTTGCTTCAGAAATGTGCTTCTGCTGACTGTATTATTTGCAATGCTTGTGGAAGGATTTCCTCTATTTTGGCCGCTGCTTATCCCCATCCCTATTTTGCATTTTATTTAGAGACAGGGTCTCACTGAGTTGGTTAAGACCTTGCTAAGTTGTTGATGCTGGCTTTGAACTCGCAATCCTCCTGCCTCAGCCTCCCAAGTCGCTGGAATGAATACACAACTGAAGCTGCTTTTAGGTTAGACCTGGAACAAATTGTTCAGTGCTCTTCCCCAGTGGCACCCCAGTTTGTGGTAGTGCAAACTAACATCTCTAGGCTGAAATGTCAAATTCTAGCAAAAAGAAAACTGATCCATCTTGGGTCAGTTATCCATCTCTGTTCTGATCAGCTGTGGTCAAGGAGGCAGAATTAAAACTTGTGCAAAGTGTATGTATGAGAGAATGGGATATCATAACTTGATCCCTAGAAAATAGAGTAAGAGGCAAGAATTAAGTGCTGAGTCTTTATTTGGGAGGTTTGAAAACAGGGCAGCCAGAGTAGGATTTCCATACCTCCCAGCTGGTGGTAGTCCTGGTTCACTCCTGAGCCCATTCATGAGTAGAGAAACATGGCCTTGTGGTCTCCCTTAGTAGGCTCAGGGCAATACCCTCAACCCCACATATAGGGAGCCAATCTTTTATTTAAGAAAGACTGTGTGATGCAGCCACATCAATGTTCATAGCTGCCCAATTCACTATAGCTAGATTGTGGAACCAACCTAGATGCCCTTCAATAGATGAATGGATAAAGAAACTGCGGTATATATACACAATGGAATATTACTCAGTCATAAAGAAGAATACAATTATGACATTTGCAGGTAAATGGATGATGTTGGAGACTGTTATGCTAAGTGAGATTAGCCAATCCCAAAAAACCAAGGGCCAAATGGTCTCTCTGATAAGTGAATGATGATGCATAATGTGGGGTGGAAGGGCGGCAAGAATGGAGGAAGGATAGATAGCATAGAGGGAAGGGAGGGGTGGGGTCGGGGGTGGGGGGGTAAGAATAATAACAGAATGTGTGACAGACATCATTGCCCTGTGTACATGTATGAATGCACAGATGGTGTGACTCCACTTTGTGTACAACCAGAGAAACAATAGCTGTACTCCATTTGTGTTCAATGAATCAAAATTAAATAAAAAAAAAAAAAGAAAAAAGAAAGACTGTGTGATACTCTTGGCCCAACAGTTCACAGGACAGGGATCAGGGTCCACAGGTCATAGTGTTGTTTTAAATTTTGTCTTCCATGTACTGTAAAAATTTTCATGGAATATCAGGTTTAGAAGCATCTAGTTTGGGGTTTATTGAAAAATACAAGTTTTTTTTATATAGTTGTGTTTTTATTTTAATGTGTATTACAAAAAAAACAAGTAAAACATCAATTCTGTAAAATTTATCTCATAAAAAGAGTGAATCATTTCAAGAGATGGATTCAATAAATAATAGTGCTGAGAGCACTACAGCAAAAATTGTGGGGGTGGCTTGCAGGGGACGCTCATTCATCAATCCAACACGTAATCTGAGCACAAAGTAGGAGACTGTCAGCAGCTGTGATTCAGTCTAATAGCGAACAGCTCTGAAAGCCAAGTTCTTGTGCTACCTCCCTGCATCTCAGCAGGCTCTCGCCTCTTCTGCCTCTATGGTTGCTTTTTGTTCTGTTTTGTATTGTTTCCTACTAGTATTAACTCCACCTCCAAAACTACACAGAATTTTTCAATTGCCCCCTTCCAAGGATGTCCTTTCAATATCTGAAGACAATACTCACAACCCTCAGGGCTATCTACTCCTGAGGCCCTTTCTCATCAAGAACCTTTATATTCTCTTATCATTTTCTGAATAAAGAGAGCCTATTCCACATCTCAAGAGCAGCTATTTCTCATGCAACCCACTTGTACTGAGCTCCAGGAGAATGATATCAATGTTTCCACGTGGCTCAAATTTTTGAAATTGCTGCATAAAAATTACCTTGTATGATCCCCTTCTAACTCTGTAAAGTAGGCAGGTAATATTAACTCCTACTTCTAAGATTCAAAAATTAAGGAACAAAAATATCAGTGATCTCCCTTTAATTAGAAAACAAAATTTCTGAGCGTGAAAACAAAGTTTCCATAAAGTAATTAATCTTTTGACTTTTTTGCTAACCTACTATTTATATAATCCCTTCTGTCATAAAACCTCATAATCCAAGATAGAAGACAGAATAAATGGAGAGTAAGAAATGAGAATAAATCAGAAAATTAAAAGAGAAGCATATGGTATCTGGGAAAACACAGATGAGTAAAACAGGGAGGAATGATACAGGAGGTATAACATGTTATTGGAATATTTTATACTAGATTTTCTCTCTTCAGATTAGCTCTTGAACTTGAGATCCCTAGAACAAGAGCCTCCTGCTTCAGTGGTACTAGGGAAGTCTTTCAGAAACAAATCTTTCCCAAGGAATAGAAGGAGTCTCTAGACTCGCCCCAAGTTTGCTGATTTTTAGGAAGATTGCTATGATTCAGCACAAAGTTATACTCATTGCTAAGATCTGTTACAGTGAAAATCTATAAAGCAAACTCAGCAAAGGGAAAAGCTGCATGGGATAAAGTCTGGAGGACCCATGAGTAAGGTTAAAGGGGCCTCTCCTAATAGAGCACAGGACACGTTAACTCTTCCAGTTCAGTTGTCACAACATCTGTGAACTGTTGTCTTCCAGAGAAGCTCATCAAAGACTTGGTGCCCAAGATTTTTACTAGGAGATGGTCATGGCCGCATCAACTGCCTATCATGTACCAAAAGGATGCAAGAAAGAAAGTAGGGTTTCAGCATGAATGACAATGTCATTTGTATCAGTCAGGGGCCATTTGATATCAGTGCAGGGAATTGCTCCTATGTGAAGTTCCTCAATATCACCCAACAGCCAATCTTCAGGCAGAATGTTCTAAGGATATTGGTTTCAGGCCTGCTGTGTTAACTGATCTGCACTGTGGAGCAGATGCCTGTCAAGCCAAAGGCTTTACTGGAGTCTCAGGTTGATTGCGTTCTATAACAGAATTGTTTTATTCCCCTGGGAAGAAGGGAAGGCAGGATCTCCAAATATATATATATATATATGCAGTCATCAGAAACTGGGATGGTGGGTAGAGGAAAATGAGAGATACCAGGTAGTTAATGAGTGAATCCCCGTTAGATGACTAAATCTATAGTTTTCTCAATGATCTTTAAAGAATGTGATTTTCCAGTACCATAAATTAGTTCCTGCCACTGAGATATTTCTGCCCCTTAAATCTCACCTAAATCTTTCCTTCTTATTGAATTGTATCTTTTTATCTGACTTAGGAGAGCCTTCTATTCCCCTTAGAAGCTCCGTTGGCAGCAGCATGACAGCCATCAGGACCCATCGTGACATCTACATTAAGGCATATCCCTAAGAAGGGAGCATTTGATCCTTGCATCTTGAAATCGATTTTAAACTTAAACATATGTGAAATAAAAGCAACAGATTTGGGTTACATGAGGAAAGTGTCAGGAGCTCTGATTTCTTTCAGAGAAAACCTAGTCACTGATTAGCTGTGTCTCTTTGGGCAATTAAGCCTCCAAACCCCAGTTTTCTCTTGATAAAGTGAGGGAGATAAACTATAGGCCCTAAAAGTTTCTTCGGATTCTAAACCTCTCGATCTGTAAGTTTTGCATTATGTCACATACAATACCATCGATGCTGTTAAAAAGTCACAATGGTCTCAATTCAAGTGCTTTCTTCCCACTCAAAATTTAAGGGCAGGAGGGGCAGAGGGCAGAGAGCTTGGAGTTGAGGAGGAATGACATCCAAGGAAAAAGTTGTAGGGATTCAAAGAGCATCCAGATAGAAAAGGTGCCTCCCAAAGGCTCCTGGTAGTCAGGAACTTTTATTCGGATTACACAGCACTATTTCCTGTGCTCCAGCTGCACTTCCCCTTCTTGGTTTTTAATAATAAAGAAACTGGCACATTAATTTTTAAAAAACAGGAAATGATAGGACAGAGACTCCATAAACAGCTGAAATGTTAATCACACAAAGGCTCCCAAAGCAATTTCGCTCTGGACGCCTCATGGTTATGCATTACAATAGGAATTCTCATCAGAACACTGACCAGGGACAGGCTGCTGAGCAAGTGACACCTGAGACAACTAGAATCCTCATGCCAGCTCTTGAGAGGCAAGTAGGAAAGAATGTTCCAGAAAAGTGATTGCATCAATGGTGTGGGGACTGGAAATGGTACTTAATCTATGTAAAGGAACTTCTAGGTACTTAGTATATAATACTACAAAGGATTTCAGCAGCTCATGAAAAAAATCTAATTATCATCCTGTTTCATAGAGGAGAAAAATGAGATTCAGAGTAGGCGGGGAACTTCCCTGAAGTCACAGTCATGCAATGCATTGTCTCTACTGCTGTGTTCTTGCTAACCCATTGCTACAATATTAAATGAATAACACAAATTCATTATCTCAGCATTCCTACGGGCCAGGAGATCACATACCAGTTCTCTGGACCCTCTGTTCAGGATCTCAGGGTCCTGCAATCAAGATGCTGTCTAGGGCTAGAATTATGTGAGGTTTGCAGTTTTGTTTTGTTTTAAGCTCCATAGTTATCTACAGAATTCATTTTCTTGTGCTTGTATCACTGAGGCTTTTTTTGCCAACTGTCAATCAGGACCGCTCTTTGCTTGAGGTCACATACAGTCCCTGTCCTGTGGTCCTTATAGGCCATTCACAACATGGCTATTTGCTTCCAGGTCAGCAGAATCATTACCGTTCTGAGGTTTCATAGATAGTCTCTGATTAGAACAGGGCCACCCAGAATAATTTACCCATTAGTTAACTTCAAGTGAACCTTTTAGTACCTAACCACCATAGAGATATCCAATCATATTCACAGGTTTCACCCACACTTAAGGGAGGAGATGATACAGGGTGTGGGACCCTGAGGGTCATTTCAGAGCTGTGCCCACCACACAGCCAGTAAATGTCACAGTCAAAGCATGACTTCAGGTCTGTCCCCCTCCAGAGCCATGCTGCTGCCTGCACACTTCCACCAGCCTGGGTCGAAGCAGGAACCTCAACAGATATGCCCAGTCATGTTGACTGGTCCAGAGAATGAGAATTACCCAGAGAGGGGGGTGGTGGCAAGTTCTAGCGCCATGTTTAAATATTTGTTTAAATACTTAATTAAATATTTATTTAAATACTTCAGGATTCATACTGTTGGAATATCCTCTACCTCAGACACATCTATGGCCAACATAACAGAGAGAAGAGACCTGGAAACCTGACCAAACTAAAATGTTCACCTTGGAGGTGATACATGTTACTTCCACCCAGGGCCCATTGAACAAGGCAAGTTCACATGGCCACTTCCGACTTTCAGCATGGCATAGAAACATAAGGCTCGCACAGGAAGAGGCTATTCAAGAAAGGAAAATGAATTTTTGATAAACAGTAATATAATCCCTCACACCTGGGATCAGCAGGCTGCAAGTCTTTGTTCTGCACAATTGGACTTTCTATTTTTCAGAAATTAAGTTTTACAATAGAGCTCTTCGGTCAGAGAAGAGAACACAAGTCAGTGCTCTAGAGTAGAGAAGATTCCAAATGGTCAAGTTAGGAAGGCCCTGATGGTTCACACAGCCACAACAGTTGGGAAAAGCGGATTGACCTCCCCGTGGAAACTGGGCATAGCGTAAAAGCTAAACCTTGCACTCCAATCACTGTTCTTGGAATTTAGAACCCTCATTCTATGGCCCACCCACAGCTAACCCAACCTCATCTCTACGAATCAAATCCAGGATTTCCCCCAGCATGGATGCAGATCCAGCACTGGAGCCTGATTTATGGTCCTGCTGAGAGAGCCCCCCAGTGCAATGAGGGACAATGGGGCCTTTCTCAAACCAATTCTCCCCGCTCTGTTGAGAGAGGCTGTAATTACACTCAGTTCTTTGCTTGTTTTATAGCTTTGTACTGACATAGTGAGAACATCTACAATAAAAATGTCTATGGGGCTTTGTTTCTTTTTGTATAAATCCATTGTCTGGAATCTATCAGAATGAGTCCATTGCAAAAGTAGTGCCTTGCTCAACTAAAATCTGTTCTCTTTGTTTTACCCAAACAAGGGCATTGTCATGAAGCTCAACCGAAGCTCTCATATCTATTTCAAAGAAAAAAAAAAAGAAAAAACAAACCCTCTCCAATCCTCAGCCAGTTCTGCTCCTAAAACCCCTCTATGTTTTTCTTTTCCATGCTTCTGGACTGCTAGTGACCACTACTCCTTCATCATTAGTTTCTTTTCCATCTATTTTGATTACATGAGCTGATGACTGCCTTCACTTATGAATTGTCCAAATCTTAAAGGTGACAGAAAATATAATGTAACAGGGAGTCATTTTTAACACATAGACTATGATTTACTTAGACATTTGTTCTCAGTTTTTCATGTAAGGTTTTTAATATATCATTACTTTATATTGCTCAAATTTTCTATTTAAAACTAGGAATACATGTTTCAATGTTCTTGAATCCTTAATAAAATGATATTTGTATATTAGTGAAGAATATTTGCTTGTGTTCACTAAGTCCACTACTTTAGAATCTCTTGTTTTCTTTTTTGGATAGATTAAAGATTGTATTTTTTTCTAACCTTTTTATGGTATAAGTGTGCAAGTTTCAGTGCTAAGAATTAAACAAATCATGTGAAGAAGATGGAGGCAAGATTGGGCTCTAAGAAAGGAAATAAATGCTTGCTGCCTACAAGGAGGTTAGAATCTAGATTTTTAAAATGTATTTCCTGACACTTTTAAGATTTGGAGTCTAAGATGTGTTCAGGGTCTTCTACCCCTCGGGTTGGATTTTGCCTTCTCCTTCTTTGCTGTCTCTAGCACGGGATGCAGAGGGGTGATTTATGCAGTTTACTTTTGAACAGCTCCCAAGACTAGGAACTTGATAAGTGAATTCACCTTCTAATGATTTGTTGCACCGAATTTTATATCCACACCCACACACATACATATATAACACAGGTATAGTATTTCCCTAAGGGTTCTCCAACATAAATAAACTAAATGATGTCAAGTCAGACAAGGGGAATTCTTCAAAGAAAGCCAACTTGGCATACAGAATCCAGACTTGGGAGAGAACATTAAAAAAAAAAAAAGAGAGTGTCTCTGAAAAGCTGTTGCCCTACAATGCCAGAATTTTGAAAAGCTAAGGATTTGGTTATTTGAACAGGAATATTCCTAGAAACATCATTGATTAGTGGGAAAATTATTGGACTGAGATAAGGAAGCCATAATTATGCTCTGGGTGTCTAGAAAATTAACCTATGACTTCTCTATGACTCTATGATTTCTTCGGTCAGTGGAGCTTGGTGGAATTCCATCTGGACTATAGAAGGTTGCCATTTCTCTTTCTTTCTTTCCTGCCACGGAGCTGAGATAATGTCAAGTCCTCTGCTGGACACCACCGTGCTAAAACACAATACCCTTTATTTTTAATTATTTCCCTCCATGTACACATGTAGACCACAGAAATAATTGAAAATGAGTAAGTATGAAGAGGAAAAATTGTGGGCAACTATTTCTCAGAAACAAATTTCTAGCACATTCTAGGTACATGTCCTGCTAGTCTTTCTCTAGGATTGTCTTCATCTACATCTTCCTAGCTACACACTCGTGCCCACACCACAACACACATACACACAAGATGGCAATCTCCATCACTAAAAGAGTGTTTAATCTGTAAAGATTGTTTAATCTTCTTATCTGTAAAATGCAGATAAAATAATACCTACATGGCATGGATAGTGTAAGGATCAAGTGAATTGGGATCTGCAACATGGTTAGAGTCTGGTCTGGCTTCTTCTCTTTATTAGAACTTAGTTGAAATGGAACCTCCTCAAAAAGCCTTCCTTAATTCCCTATAAAAGATCCCCCCTCCCTTTCTCCCTCATTTACTTTGAAACATTGATTTACAGTTAAAATTACTTGTATCTCCTTGAATAGGATATAAAATGCAGAGAGAAGGACCTTTGCTCTTGACCTTCTCCTGTGTTCAGAACGTGACCTGGAACACAATATTAGATTGGATAAGCAAATACTGAATAAATTATGGCAATTTTATTAAATGCCATTGAATATGTGTAATGGCTGCATAATATTCCTTTGAATAAATGTAAAATGATTAGCTATTTGAAGAATGTTATGACAAGCCAACTCATGGTCTCCCATTTTCCACATCCTAATCTTCTGAACCTGTGATGATTACTTATCTGGTAAGAGAGACTTTACAGATGTGGTTAGGGTAAGGATCTTCATTTTAAATGGTTCAGGCTAAAAGATGGGGATACATTTCCTGGACTATGCACATGGGCCACTGTGATCACAGCAGTCCTTGGAAAGGGAAGCAGGAGCAGTCAGAGTTATAGAGGGCCATGTGATGATGGAAAGAGATTGAACGATGCCCCTTGAAGATGGGGGAGGGCCACAAGCCCAGGAAGGTGGGCCGGCAGCAACAGAGCTAAAAAGAAGAGGAAAAATCCTTTCCTCAAGCCCCCTGGAACATTCCAGCCCCCCACCACCTCACATTTGGACTGTAACCTGGCAAACACGACTTCAAACTTCTGACGTCAGAACTGTAAGAGAGAAAGTAAGTTTGTGTTATTGAAAGCCACGAAGTTTCAACAGATTGTCATGGCAGCAACAGGAGGCTAATACAGGTATTTAGGTTTCTTATTTTTCTCTAAATGTTTGCTATTAAAATGGTTCTTTGATAAACTTCCTTTTGCAATACTTTTTTCTGCCCTTCCAATGATTTCTTTAGAATGGATTCCTAGAAGCAGGATTCCTGTAACCTTGAACCATCTAACAGCATGCCCGGGGAGGCTGGGCAAGTGCTGAGCAACCTGGCTGTTCAGAAGAGCTCGCTATTTTGAACCGTAGCCATGGACCTGGATAGAATTGACCCACTTGTGCAACACTCTCAGGAAAGCACAAACAGATCACTTTTCAGCAAGGCATATAAAAAATAAGCAAAAACACAAGGGTTTGGTGTTTTTTTAGCTTGTTCTTTTTCTTTCCATTCTTTCCTCATTGACACCATAACTGAGAAGGGCAGGAATGAGTTAAAATGTAAGACCAGAAAAGGCTCAAGTTTAGCTGCAAAGATTTAGACATGCCTTTGATACCTGCCAGATGGGCCTTTGAAGTGCAAAACATGAGCAGATCCCTAAGGGAAGGCTGACACACAAGTCCTGACCTGTGAATTAATCAGAGAAGCCACTGGGTGTGAACAGACAGAACTTCCATGGGTGTGGTAGGTATGGGCTCTTTAGCCAGGGTGGTCCCCAGGGCAAAAGAGAGCAATAATTTACTTGGGGGCCAGGTGAGGAGGGTGCAGGCTCTCAGGGCAGAGTGTGTCTATATCTGTCACTCAGCACAAATGAGAAGCAAATCACAAATCATTCAGTATAGAAACTTGTGAAGGATAAACATTTCTGTTTTCTAGAACTTTCCCACTTTATACCTTAGGACTTTGTGCTTCAATGTGTGTTTTGTGTACCAGCAGCAAGTCTCCACAGAGGACCTAGAATCTTGAGTACCTCTAACAGTACCTCCCACGTGAATTTTAGGCACATTAAAGCTTGAAAACACAAGCCCTAGAGTCTACATTGCAAAAAAGCAAAGTCTTTGCTGGTTTTATTCAGTATTGTATTTCCAGTGACTCAAATAGTGCCTGGCATTACTTGGAAGGGCTCAATAAATATGTGTTTTATGAATGATTGAGCAAGTGAATGCACTAAGGTTTGTATACTCAAGCTGAATTGGTAATAGTGGAGGTTATTTGTGTGCTATTCTCTTGATTTTACACACACACACACACACACACACGCATGCACATTAAAGTCAGAAAATATTTTTGTATCCATGTCTCTCATGTGCATTAGCACATAATAAAGAAATAGCTGTAAAATGAATTCCTTATCTAGCCTTTGAGAAAATGTAAATCCAGCTAAAACAGTAACATAAGAGACCTGGAAAGAGACTGGATAGGTTATTCCCAGGACTGAAAGCAGGAAGGAAATTTGTGATTCCCCCAGTGCAGGAAGTCATACCACCCTTGGGAACAAATGGACCGGGGATTCAGAGAGGAACAGCCTCTCAGGAACATGCACCTATAGGGGACCTGGGGAAGGTGACCCTAAAGGTAGTACCCCTGAACTGAGAATGCAGTCCTGGTTCCAGCCTAGACCTAAGTACAGCATTACTCTCTTCAGTCCACGACTCATTCATATAGACAATGGCACATCATGTTGACCTGATGACTCGAAGATCTGGAGACACCACAGAAACCTCCCATGTGGAATGACCCCAGTGAGAGGACCACCATCATGACTGAGATTGGATTTTCCTCCAGCTGTGTGTTCAATTGGTGTCATTTAAAAGAGACAAAGTCTAACATTTCCTCTTTCAAATTTTATTTACAAGTTTTTATTGTGAAAATTTCAAATATACAGAAAGGGTAAAAAAGGAGAAATGCAGCTAACCCTCGTTATTCATTATCCATTCTCAAGAATCATCAACATATTGCCAAGCTTACTCCATCTCCATTTCCCATTCTCCATAGTGTGCTGGCTATTTTTAGTAAGCAGCTTCATGAAGGCATGAAACTTACAAACTTCTCCCACTGGAAAATTACAAGTAAATGATTTTTAACAAATTTATAAAGGTGTGAAAATATAATCACAATTAATTTTAAAGCACTTTCATCACCTCCAGACCCCTGTGCCCATGTGTAGTTAACTCCTGCTTCTCCCCAGCCCCAGGTTGCCTCTTCTAGGTACTTCACATGCAGAGAATTATACAATAAGCAGTGTTTTGTGTTTGGATTCCTTCACTTAAAATAACATTCTCGAGGGTCATCCATGTTGGAGGTGCGTAAGTTCATTTGCTTTTATTGCTGCATTATATTTCATTATATAGGAACACCACATTTTGTTTATGCATTCACCAGTTGAAGGAGATTTAAATTGTTACCAGTTTGGGGTTTTTATATTATAGTAATGCTACAACCATTCATTGGTGAGTTTTTTCATGTGCCTATTTTTCTTGGTCAGGCACCTATGTGTGGAATTGCCAGGTGCTATGGTTTGAACAATATATAAATAAAATCCATATAATGAAAACTTAATTTCCAATGCAATAATGTGGGGAGGTGGGACTTTTGAGGAATGATTAGGTCACTGGTGCTGCTCTCATGAATGAATGAAGGCTGTTATTGAGGGAGCAAGTGAGTTATAAAAGAGGAGAGTTCAGCCACCATCCCCTCTCCACCCCCATGCTCTTTTGCTATGTGATGCCTTTTGCCACAATAAGGTGCAGCATGAAGGCCCTTACCAGATGCAGTCCCTCAATTGGACATTCCAGCCTCCAGAGCCATCATCAATGAACAGCTATTATTTACAATTTACTTACTGGCATTCTTTTTAACGGCAGAAAACAGATGAGAATGCTGGTAATTTTTCAGAAACTAAAATCCTGTTGTTCAAAATGGTTGCACCATCTACATCTCTACCACTAACATGTGAGAAATCCAGTTTCTCCACATCATCCCCAATTCTTGCTTTTGTCTCTTTTTCTATAATAGTCTCTCTAGTATGGATAAGTGCGTATCAGTACATATAAGTGCATGTTAGTGAGCTTTCAATGCATATCCCTAGTAACAAATGCTGCCCACCCAGTATCTTTTCTTGTATTTACTAGTCTTTTCTATGTCTTCTCTGGTGAAAATTCGATTCAACTCTTTTGCCCCATTGAGTTGTTTCTCTCTTTATTATTGAGGTATAAAAGTTCTGTACATAGTTTGGACCCACGCTCTTTACGAGATATATGATTTCCAAGGTTTTTCTCAAGTCAGTCTGTGGCTTGTCCTTTCATTTTCTTAATGATGTCTTTTGCGCCCCTCTGAACCTGGATGGTTACAATAACTGCTTACTCAGGGTGTGCAGGGGCCTCATTCAGTTAATTTTATTTCATTTGGCTGCAACAAATAACCAGGAAGCCAATTCAACTGAAAATTTTACAAAGCACAAAGACCTACATCTGCATAACTCTAATCCAGCTTCTGCCTCATGGAATGAGCAGGAGACGGAAGCACAGGGCCTCTCACAAGGGTAGAAAAGTAGTCCCATCAGGGCTCATACGGAAATTTTGATAGCAACTGACTTGAACCCATAGATTGATTTGGATAGAGTAAACATCTTCTGGTACATGAACATGGAATTTCTCTCCATTCATTTAGATGGTCTTTTATTTCTGTCACCTGGGTTTTATAATTTTCAGTGTTAAAAGTCTGGTATTTCTTTTGTTAAATTTAATCCCAAGTATTCTATTAATTTGGGAGCTATTATAAATGTAACTGTCCTCTATATTTCATTTTCAGATTTTTCATCACTAGTATGTAAAATTACAATTGATTTTTATATATTGATCTTGTATCTTGTGACCTAGTGAACTCACTCATTATTTCTGGCAGTTTTTTTTCTTTTGGATCCCTTAGGATTTTCAGTATATAAGTGTAACATTTCTTGCACTTGTGTGTTTGTGAAATAAGATTCATGGCAACCTAATTTTAAATTAAACAAATAAAAAATACTCTAGATTATTCCTATTACAAGCTTTTGCCTAAAGAGAAGAGTGGGAGAGGCATCACAGGGCCTTGCTGGGAATCATACGACATCTGAAGCCTGTCTTCTCTCTTCGGCATGCATAAGAGAGCTTTGTACATGAAGCATTTGACAAAATGTGCCCATACAAATAGGAATGTGTTAGAGGGGACAATCAGGGAGATCTGCTGCCTTTGGAAGATTGCATAGCCTGACACATGTCCTTGGGGAAGATTCTGGGAAGAGAGAAGAGATCATCAAGAGCAGAAGCATCATATGAAAGAAACCAAGAAATGTGGAGCCAAAGGCAATGCATAAAGTGAAGGAAAAGGCATCTTCCCCACTTTTTGGATTGTGTAGATAGTGGTGCAAAATTGGCATTTTGAACCCTGCACAGAATGCACAATTCAAAAACACAAGACAAAGGCAGTTAAAAGAGAAGGTGTGGCCAAAGGCTAAGTTGTTCACACAAAAATTATATTGTTATATAATTTAATCCCAACATATCACTGATTTAGTGTGTGTAAAGTATTTAGCTTTTGTTAATACTAATTATTCAATAAATGCCCTTTTAATAATAAGTATTATGACTAATCTCCAACTAAATTAGAAACATTCTGGGACTCCTTACAACCAGTGTTTGTAATGGGAAGAGTGATTTCTTGCTCAGTTTTATGGCTATTTCAGAGACAATATCATGGGACTAAGGAGGTAGATAAGGTAGCCCAAGATAGATGAGGACTTCAGCAGAGAAGGCAATAGGAAGAAGAATAAGGTGTGGGAGACTAACCACCCATAGAAATAAAATTAAAAGTGATTGTGGAGAGACTAATAAATGTAACTGCACTAGTCCTCTTATATTACTATAATTAAATACTTGAGGCGAACTAACTTTATAAAGAAAAGAGGTTCATTAAGCTTGCAGTTCTGGAGGTTCAAAGTGCAAGATTAGGCAGGCAATGGAGGGTCCATTTGTTCTACCACTAGTGGGGCCTAACAGTGGGTGCTGGCAGAAGTTCCTGTGGGAGGAAGATATCGTACCTCAAAATAGGAGACTAGAAAGCAGTTCAGAGGATGAACTTGTTCATACACCAACTGGCTCCGGCAAGAGCATAAGGAGTCCCATGAGAGCCACCTCTATCCCTTCTGAGGACAGCTCCCTCAATAACCTAAGGACCTTCTAAGAGGTCCCATCTCTTAAAGGTTCCACATCATCCCCCTACCCTGCCACCAAGGTTTCAGTGCATGAACCCAAGGGAACACATTCAAACCACATCCAACCCATAGCAATATCTGAAATACATACATCTATATATGTATTTGTATTTATAGTCAGAAAATTTATTTCAACCTAATCCACAATCATTAAATTGTACCTGTATTTTTAAATGCCAGATTAAGAAACAAACTCCCTTTTCATTATACTTGAAAACCTGACACATGATCTACCAAAGGCAGAGGGGTGGGCATCACGTGGCCTGAGACCCTAACCCGATGGGGCCTGACCAAGGAAGTTTCAGAAGGGACCCAGCCCTGTCTGTCTCTCCCCTCCCCTGCGCTAGTTAAGGGTGTAGTTGTCTGGTCCAGCATGGTTACCACATTACTGACTTGGAGTTGGGCCCTACATTCAGTTCATTTGGCTATAACACAACCCAAAAACCAAGTGCAGCTTTTCACAGCCTACAGAGCCCAGGTATCTGGAGACACCACCTCTGTGAGTCCCAGCAACTATGGTCCAAGTAAACTGAGGCTAAAGTCAGGCTGGTAGGATGACCCATGGGAGGGGTACCAAGTCCGACAAACTGTTGCTGCTACCTCAGAAAACACTACTGTGAATGGAATGAACATTCTAGACTTAACTTGTACCACTTGGAAAGTAAAGTCATTTCATTTCTCTGATCCTCCATTCCTGCTTCCATAAATTAAGAAGGTAATAATTTCTTTTTTATGTCTTTTTTATTTGTTCTTATGAGTTACATATGACAGGGGAATGCATTTTGATATATTATACATATAAAGAGTACAACTTCCCACTCTTCTGGTTGTACCCGATGTGGATTTACATTGGTCATGTATTCATAAATGCACATAGGAAGGTAACGTCCAATACATTCTACTATCTTTTCTATTAGAAATGTAATAATTTCTACCTGAATGGTAAAAAGAACATGCTGTAGCATGGTCTCTGTGAGGTCAAAGCACTTCACAAATAGGCACCAAAAATATTGGCAAGCTGCCTCCACATTGTAATGTCTAATATTTTAGTGGGTAAATGCAGAGCCTATTTTCTCACTGGCTTTCTTTTTTTAAAAAAAGTTCTTTTAATCATAATAATATATGTATATATTTTATTTTCATAGATTTCTATAGTGCCATTTTCATTTATATGAAAAGAGTTAGGTCCATTAACCTAACCCTCCGCCCAAGTGGGTCCCTGTACAAAAAGATGTTATTTATCATGGCTCTAATTGGTTCCCTTGCTTCAGTCTGACATTCTGAGATCCCTTCTTCTTGCTCTTACCAGCCTGCTTGAGCTCAAAGACAAATCTGAGGCTGACTCCTGTTTTTCCCTAATGACCCATATCCAATCAGTCAAGTCTTAGGTGGATTCTGTCCCCCTAATATCTCTCAAATCCATCCATTTCTCTCCATCCCACCTGACATGCCTTCATTTTAATCACTATCATTTCTCACCTGAAACTAATGACCCAGTTGCCCACACAGTCCCTCAGAGGAGCCCTATGTTGCTCTTTGCCTCCAATCCTTTCTCCACATTGCAGCTGGAATGATCTTCCTGAAGTGCAAATTATATCATGTAACTCCCCATTGGAATCTGTGATTGTCAGGATAATCCAGATAAAGTCCCCAGCTGCTGAGCTTGGCCTGCCTGCTCTTTCAGGGCCATGCTTCAGGGTCCAGCCTTTGGCCAGCTCTCTTCCCCCCACCTTGTGATGCTGCTTCTATTGCTCTTTCCATCCAGCCAATGCTGACTCTGGAAGGTGCGTGTGCCGTGTTCTTACATTGTCTGCCTTTTGCATGCGTTGCTCCCTGCACCAGGCATATCTTTTGCTATTTACCACCCACTTCCTGCACAAGCCCAGTCCTCATTTCAGCCCCATCATAGCCATCACCTCCTCTGGGAATCCTTTTCAGGACACCTAAGCCTGGACTAGGTGCCCTATATGTGTCTTCACAGCACTTTCCACACTGGAGCTTACCTATCTGCATTTGCACTTACCTGTTTGCTATTGTGTCTCCCCATGGAGACTACTGGCTTTCTAAGAGCATGGAAGGATCCATGTCCCTGTTACATCCCAGTAGTGTATATGGTATTCCCAGATTTCTTCCCATCTCCCAGCTACTGGGAATATTGATTGCTAATATCTCAAAGTCATGACATAACTTCAGGCTGCAAAGACTTCCTTGGCACAAGTTACAGCCCCTCTCAAGGAGAATGAGTCATCCATGACTGACTGACATGGGGATTCAAAGGCCTATTCTCCTTGTTTCTACAGGACAGCTTCACAGGATCATCTCAGCTCCAGAGCTCCCAGTAGGACTGGACTAGGTCTCTGTTCAATTACATTAAGTATCACTTCTCTCCCTGACCAATCCTAACCTCCTTCCTTACTTTCTTTAATTTTATCTCCCAAGAATATTCTCCAATAACCTTTCTCACACAATTCACAAAGCCCAGTCTCAGAGTTTAATCCCAGGGAATTCAGTGTAAGAACTCCTTACCACCAAACGTAGTCTCTGGCATATAGTAAACACTCAAAGTATTTGACGTATAAACAAATGAGTGGATAGATGCCTTTTAAGGGCAACTCTCATGGTGGGAAACATATTATTGGTGTTTCCATTTCTACTGCCCAATTGCTAGTTCCTGACTGCTTTCTTGCTTGAATGGTTCTTTAAATGTTCTCTTTATAGGACTAAGGAAACCATCTTAGGAAGCATACAATTCCTTTCCTTTTCATAAGGTCAAAGAGATATGAAGGAATATCACTGTGCATAATAATGAAATGTACTGCCCTTAAAAGTAGAAAAAAGTCATCTTGCAATTACAAAGCAGTTAAAAAATACTTTGCTTTTCATTAGGGTTTAGAGGGACTCTGCTCTCCCTGAGAATAAAGATAATTTTAGAGTAAATTCACGCTATTCTAACCAATCTAATTTCTATCATCAGAGGTGTTTCTAAGGTATAGCTTTAGAATAACCTCCAGTGAAATCTGCCTTGGGGGACACATGTCTACCTGGATGATGTCACAGGTCTTGTAACACCAGATACCTCCTTCTGTCCTATTCCTCAGCTCTTAGGATATCAAAAGAAATAACTGATTGCCCAAAGCAAGCAAACAAACAAACACAGGATACCACTCCAGACTCAATGACTTGAACTTGAGGGATGTCTTAATGAGTGGAATTACAATGGGTCTTAGAATCTGTGATTGGGTAGGTGACCCAATGGGTAGGAATATTCTTGGGAGATACAACTAAAAGGAAGGAAGGAGGTTAAGGATTAGTTAGGGAGAGGAGTGATACTTAATATAATTGAACAGAGAGCTAGTCCAGTCCTGCTGGGAGCTCTACATTCGTGTGCTCCATAATGTGAATGGGGTTTCTTCAGGGAAGCCTACAAGATAAGACTCTCAGAAGGATAATTGCAGGGATAGGGAAGTCAGGTTTGAAACTGTAGATGTGCTCAGAAGACCAATTTAGTGATGGGTTAATTTCTTATTCAACATATACACACATATGCACAGATACACACCACAAACACTCACATGCATACACACACACACACACACAATTTTGAATCCTGACTAAATTATGTTAGTTTGCAGCTTTGAAAATTTTCATCCGGTACAGAAATGCCCTTTATGTCCAATCCTGCAGTAAAGAAACTTATATTAGCATGTACATACACAAACACATCCTGTCATTCTGAAGGGGTGGTTCTGGGGAGGCCAAGGGTTGGGGAGAAAGGAGAGAGAGAGCGACAGCCTATGAGGACTGACTTTCTGAACTTTCCCATGTTAAGGTGCATTACAGATAGTAGGGGGCTCATCACCAACTGAAAAGCATCAGGGAAGAGGCATGGTGGTAACAAACAGCTACCAAGTGGATAACCTCAAGAAATCTATGACCTGCAACCTGTGCTTGCTCACAACAAGCCAAGAGAGAAACCTATGGGTCACATTATCTACCCCTCCAGAAAATTCACATTGCACATCAGCATACCAGAGCCTTGAAGAAATTCTATTAGTAAGGAAAATGACTTAATTTCTTTTAGGCTGATCTCTGCAAAAGCTACCAGTTGATATTGATATGTACTAGTGTGGAATCCCTCTCTGAAGTTAGTGACATAGCCAAAAAAGGGTCTATTTTAACAATAGAGTGGCAAAGCCAATAGAGTGGCAAAGATAGACTTGGAGATTTATGTGGCCATTGGACACAAGATAATTTGTAATTGAGAGTGACTAGAGACATGGAGCCTGTTAAGGAACTGCTACAATGTTTCAATCTCAGGTATAGAATGATAAGGGATGAGAAAAGGAAAATCGAGAGAGCAATTGGTGAGAATGGAATTGACTGGACTTGGTCACTGACTTCTGTAATAATGGGGAGGCAGGGACAAGAAGGGCTCATGTAATCATAAGGATTTGGAACACAAAGTGACCTCTGAGGTCATCTACTTTTGTAGTTTTCAAACTTTTGATGTAGCCATAGGACCTTCAGACATCCAAGTTTCAAGAAGAAATTGAAAATACAAAACAAGAAAGAAGAAGGGCTGTGGGCATTTAATCAAATGATGGACAAGGAAGAGGGTAAAAGAGGAGCTCCTGTCTTTCGCACTAGGAAAATTTGGCTGGGAATTTCTAGGGCAATCTAAATCTGAACAAAGGGCCTCAAGATACAAACTTCAAAATTCAAATATTTTTTTCCTACCTCCAAAATATTTCCAGACAAATAAGTTTCAGAGGCAGAAGTGTTTCACATGAATAAATCTGGGAGCCTCCAATGGTGAAAATATTCACAGTGAGGTGGTTAAAACTTCTTCACTCCTCTGTGCATACTTTCATTTCCATCCTGTAGAATGAGGATACTAAAAGACTGGCACCCATTTTCCAGGGTCACCGGGAAGATTAAATGTTCTGTTCCACACAAATGCTTAGTACAACACCAGACATAAGGCAAGCAATACTTTTAGCTCCTGTATATATATTACTATGCTGGAGACTGAAGAGGTGGCGTAGAACAGATACTGTTAAAATTTTCAATTAACAATTGTTCTCATTTAATGAAATTTTAAAATACATTACAAGAATTTTAATTGTGTTACTTTTTGTGGAAATTTAAAATCTGTCCACCCTTAGACACTCTTTCAAAAAGTAGACCCTAATCCTGCGCACCTTGTGTGTGAGCTAAAGTGTCTTAGTGTGAGCTAAAGTGAGCTTAGTGTCTTACTTCTAGCAAGTCAGCATTTGTGACTTCTTCCTTGATCTCTTGGATCATTCCCTAGGGGATGCCACCGCCATTTTGTGAGGTCAACCCAGCAGTCCCATGAAAAGGGCCATGTTGTGAGTGTGTTTGTCGGGGGTGGGGGGCGGTGGCGGCGACAGCCAGGTTGCATTGGCTTCCCCAGTCCCAGCTGAGCTTCTAGATGAATACAGCCCCAACCAACATCCTGGCTGCAGCCTCATGTAAAACCCTGTGCTGGAACAATGCACCGAATTTGTTCTCAGTTCCACAAAGCACAGAAATTATGTGAAATGATAAGTGTTCATTATTTCAAGCTTCTACATTTTAGGTTAGTTGGTAATATAAAGAGATAATTTTCCTTATAAAGATCCTATAGGGCCAGGCACTGTGGTGCATGCCTCTAATCCCGGTAGCTTGAGAGGCTAAGGCAGGGGGATTGCAAATTCAAAACCAGCCTCAGCAACTTACCAAGGCAGGACCTGTCTAGCCACTGAACCTGTCTCCAAACAAAAAATAAAAAAGGCTAGGGGTGTAGCTCATTGGTTAAGTGCCCCTGGTTTCAATCCCCAGTATCAAAAGCAAAGCAAAACAAAACAAAACAAAACAAAACAGAACACAACAAAACCTGTAGGAAATAGATTATTTGTCCACATTATAGATGAGAAAATCATGGTAAAAGATGTTGATTAGGGCTGGGGTTGTGGCTCAGCGGTGGAGTGCTTGGCTACCATGTGTGAGTCACTGGGTTCTATTCTCAGCATTGCATATAAGAAATAAATAAAAATAAAGGTCTATAGACAACTAAAAAAATATTTTAAAAAAAGTAAAAAAAAAAAAAAGATGTTGATTATTTTGTTTTGGTTTGCCCAGCCAGTACATAGTGAGGGGCAGAGTTTGAGCTTCATTCTATTTATTTTCTACTGTGTTGTCAGGTAGAATCAATAATGAAGATGCATAAGGCAGCACCCAGAGGAACCAGGGCCTTAGGAAGTCTTCGTGGTTGTGTTTGTTGTTCTTTTTCCCAGAAACCAGCTGGTAAGTGAGAAGAAAGTACCCCCAAGAGTTCACAGAAGAGTTGTATAAGGATGCAGGGGGACCTTGATGAAGGTCCTTCACCTGGGACATCTCACAGATATGACTCCATCAGCATTTAAAGTTGTGGGGCAAAACTTAATCATAATTTTCCCCATCCCGTAAGATTTGTATTTCCATCTCTTAGGATCCCTGAATCAAAGAGACCTCACAGAAATTCTTTCCCAATCCCTTGTTCTCACTAACAGTTACCTCAGGCTGGAAAAGACCAGTAGCAGGCAATGCCCCCACTGGTCTGTGCTGGTGCTGGCCTTATCTCCCAGGGACATCTTGGCTGTGCCACATTCTTTCTCTCCCAGGTGCAATCTAAATCATCTCCCATGTCTCATTTTTCTTTTACTTCTTTGCATTTGCAGACATTAGGATTGAGCCCTAGATCATGCCTTCAGGATTATGAGGGCACTAATCTGTCATCAGCACTGGGGGCGCCTCCTGCCTAGCTCTGGCTGCATGGATCTCCAAGACTTTTGCTGTCTGACTATGGATGGACAGACTTTTCTCCTCTCTAACCACAGAATAATACAAATTCTGTCCTTTTCTTTTGCAACAACATAATATGCAGTTTTTTCTGCCCTCCTGGAGAATAAGAAAGCTTATATTCCCTCCAAAATAAAAGGCTGCTGAGGTTTTAGCCATATGACTGCCCAATCTTCAAGAAGAACAGCGCAGGAGGAAGGGATGACCTTGGACCCACACCAGACAGCAACGTGCCCAGGTCTGCATTCTTCTTTTGTTTTGCCACTCTCCAAAATTACATGTGGTGGGAACAAAACATGTGAAAAACTAGAAAGGAAGTGTAGCAGAGTGGTTAAGCTCATAACCTCCAGAGTCAGAATGCCTGGACTCTGGTAAAGAGCTAAGAAGAACTTCCAGAAAATCATAACCACTAGGTAAGCACTGGTCAGCATATAGAGGCAGGTTAAATCTATTGAACAGAATTCCAATTTATTTACAGACCTATCACCACTCTAAGATGAAGCTTTAATATTCTCATTTAATCCTCATAAAACCAAAAAGCTTATTAAGACTTTAGAATCGAGATTGAAAAAAAAAATCAGATCTGTCTATCCCTGCCCCATTCATAACTAGGAATTTATTATTTAAAAGGAAGAATGTTTTTAATAAACATATATTTGCATAAAGACTATCCTTGTTGACTTTCCTCTATGTTCCCAAATTCTGGCACATCAGGAAATTAGTCTATGAGATTATATACATAAAATTACTGTCCACTCCCACATTTCATGGGAAATTTAAAGCATTTTCAAAGTGTAAAATTGGCCATTTCTGGTTTTTACACTACACTTTTAACTTGAGAATCTAAACCCATCTAGGCTGTGACATCCTTAAATATACTTATGTTAGATGTGATTTTATTAGTAAATTAAATTCCTATGTCCTGTGCCTGAATGTTACACTCAGGTATGTCACCTTTACTTTCTTAGCTCTGCACAGGGTCATTCTTTTCGAGAACTGGTTGAAGACAGACTAGTTCTCTGATAATAACTGTTTTATCAAAGGTATCAAACACTGCAAAACACCCTGCCTATGTTTTCTCATTGATTCTACCCAGGGCAGCTCAAGTGTGACTCAAGAGCCAGCCTGGACCACCCCTCCCAGCTTCCTCACACCTGAAGAAATGAAAATTCATTGTGATGACTTTGGGTGAAAGAACTGCACTTCATCATCTCCATCCATCCATGGGGGAAGTGGGACCTGGATTATTAATATTTCTCAGTGAATTGGTTAAGCCCACTGTACTTCTAGCACCTTCTCCTTGTGAGCAATTCCCTTCCCTTGTACCTTGCCAGAAGCTGGATGCCCCCATTTCTGCTCCAACACCCCTAAATTCTAAGAAACGCACACATACACACATGGGTCCTACTTTTCACTCTTTTTTGAGAACAATGGCTAAATCTACCTTTTGAAAAACCTCAGTTACTGTCTTTTATTGTAGTGGTTCTCACACTTTAGCAAGGATTAAAATCATCTGAAGAACCTGTCGCACCTCATACTAATAGGTAGGTCCTAACTCCTAAAGTTTCTGATTAGGTACATTTAGAGTGAGGTGCAAGAATTTTAATTTCTAATCAGCTCCTAGATGATATTGACATTGAGTCTAGGACCCAGACTTTAAAAATAAATACTGTGGTTTATAAAACATGGCACAAGATTCTGTTTTGTTGGCTGATTGTGTACCCAAATGAATATGTTGAATTACTGACCTCCAATATTTGTGAATAGGACCATATTTGGAAATAGAGTCTTTTCAAATGTCATCAAATTTAGGAAAGGTCATTAGTTTAGGGAGGGCTATAAATCCTCATAAGAAAGGAAGATTTGGAGATAGAGATGCACTCCTGGGGAAGAAGGCCTCCTGAAGATGAAGACAGAGATTAGAGAGATGTGGCTGCAAGCCAAGGAACACCAAGACTGACCACAACCACTAACGTGAAGAGTATGGGAGAACAATTTCCAAGAGCCTTCAGAAGAAGCATGGCCCTTCCAACACCTTGATTTCAGAATTCTAGCCTCCAAAACTCGGAGAATAAATATCTGTTGTTTTGAGCCACTCAGTTCATGGTGCTTTGTATAGCAGTCACAGAAGATCAATACAGTCACTGTGGAGCTTGGATAGTTAGCCCAAGTCTCCATTCTTCCCTGCATTCATATCCTTGCTATTGTAGAATATAGTTCCTCACATCTCACCCTTGGGACTGATCTTGTGACTCTCTTTGGCAAATGACATAGGATAAAAAAATGAAAATGCCCCAGACTGAATCAGGCCTTAAAAGTCTTTCATGTCTCCTTTTGTCCTCTTGTTTCTTTGCCATTATTATGAGAAGAACTTTCCCCAGGTAGCTGCTACCCCATCAGCCCAGAGAAGAGATACCCTCTTCCAGAGAAGAGATACAATCCTTGAATGAGTAATGCAACTGTTCCAGCCTCCTTGGCTTGAAGTTCAGCCACCAAGTCAAGATGAGCCCAGAACAACAAAAACCTCCCTTACCACCCTGCCACCTGAAAAAAAAGCTATTAGTCAGTTTTTTGTTACTATACTGAAATAGCTGAGAGTTGATAACTTATACAGAAAAAAAGGTTTACTAAGGGCATGCTGTTGGCCTCAGTTCTCTAGTGAGAACCTCACAGCAGATGGTATCACAGTAGTGACAACCTTAGAATGAGGGAATGATCATGGGCAAGACAGGAAGCCAGAGAATGACTAGGGTTCCATGAAGACTGTATTAATCTTTTCCAAGGGCAAACCTCCCATGATCTAACAATTTCCCCCAAGGCCCCGCTTTTTAAAGCTCTTACCACCTCTTAACTTTGTCACACTGGGACCAAGCTTCCAACACAACAACACCTGGGAGGCTCAAAACCTTCTATAAACCATAACACAAACCACCAACACAAAATTGGACCCAGCTCTGGGTTCTAGGAACAATTCTGTCATGGTTTAACCTGGGAAAATCTTTTCACTTTTTTGTCTCCATTGTGAAATAAGAGGGTTTAGATGAAATTTCCTCTAAGATATTTCTGAACTTAATCCATGTAGAAAAATATCTATTCCCACAAGTATGAAACACTAAAACAAACAAAAACAAAATATTGACATGCAGTATCATTGGAAAAAATAAAGACCCAGGATTAGATAGTTTATTCATGGAATCCACCAGTCACTCATTATTTATAAACACATAATACGTGTATTAAGTATTTATTATGGACCAGACAGAGTGGCTGGAATGTCAACAGTGGGCAAATGCAGATCCATCCCTGCTCCCATGGAATAAGAGCAGACACTGACAGGATTTAAGAAGAAACAAAAATAAATACATTCTTACAAGTTTATGTGAGTGCTGATAAGGAAAGATTTTTAGCTCTGCAAGAATGGAGAAAACTAACCTGCCATGGAAGGCTGAGGCCAACTTTGTTAGGGTTTATGGACCAACCAAAGAGCAAAGGAGCAAAAGAACTTCACAGGAGCGAGATGATTAGGTTTGAGTCCTACCACTGTTTGCTGATGGGGAAGGGGTTGCACAGGGCAGGGATGTATGGCAGATAGAGAAGTTAGTAAACAATCGCAGTCAACTTGGAAGATAGCAGCTCAGGCTTGAAGAATGCCAAACGTGAACACCTTCCAGCTAGAATCTTCCATTGAGACCACTGCACTTTATAAGCTCACTCGGAGAAAGTTTCACTCTCCATGAATTATTTTGCACAATTCAGGTAGAATTTTATTGATGTTCAATACCAAATGGGATTTTTCATATCAGAGTGCACTTTTGTTTTTTGTTTTGTTTTGTTTTTTGCAGTGCTGGGGATTGAACCCAGGGCCTTGTGCTTGGAGGCAGGCACTCTATCAACTGTGCTATATCCCCAGCCCCTTTTGTATCTTTTTAAGAGGCCAAGTAAGTTGCACTTTTACACCTGAAGAGAAAATGCACTGAGATGGAATGAGAAAAGTACTGGATTTGGAAGTTGAAAGTGCTGAAGCCAGGTGCTCCTTGATTGTACGAATTTGAACAACTCATCTATCCTCTCCCAGCCTCTGATCCATGTCTATAAAATGGGGTAAATAATATTCACTCACAATCATCCTAGGGGTAAAATACAATAATGTAGTTGAAAGTTAATTGTAACATATATAAGCATTAAAAGTAAAAAAATATATGCATTTCAGATAATTATTAATAGAGGAACAGAGGGGAAAGGAAAGAATTAAGAAAGGATGACATACCCTCATTTGATCAGTACATATTGATATGTACTGATCAAATTGAATATCACCATGTACCACATAAATTTATACAAATAACATAATTACTAGAAAAAATAAGTTAAAATATAAAAATTGAAACATTAACCTGTCAGCTTTAGTGTGTCTAGCAAAGAATTCTTGTCAGTTCAGAGAAAGGAATAAAATGTAGCCTCCAAACCTGGAATATTCACCATCTGACATATAACAATTGAGTGGAGGAAATCAGCTGCAGCCTTTGTAGGGTTCTGCAGGTGTGTGTAGATGACAAGCACTCCCACCCCTGGGCTGCTGGCATTGTTTACGATGCCCTGGTGGGGAAGGGGCAACACTGGTAAGAAGAGCTGCTGCAAATCCGCTTGAGCATACCAACTCCAGAGCAGTTCATGTTTGTATATAATCAGTCATTACAGTCTGCAATAATCCTACACTCGTTTCTGTCAACAGAATCTATCAAAGAATGGGCAAGTGTCCAGGACATGGCTTTCCCACCACCATAGCCATGTTTTCCTGCCTGAGAAAGCTCTGCACAGATCATTTAAGCTCATCCTGTGGCTTAACTGCAAGTCAAGGCCCATCAACACTTAACTGAAAGTGCATCTGAGTTCTTGGGAATGGTTCCTGAGGCTTCCTTGGAACATGACGATGATGAAAGCCAGCACTTACTGGATGTTTATTGTGTTCCAGGACCAGTGCCTGGTACTCTTTCTGCACTCTCCCAGTTATTGCTGAACACCAGTACTCTGTGTTAAATAATCTGTGCATGATTCAATTAACTATATTCCCATACATGTGGGGAAACTGGGACACAGAAATGTCAAAGGACTTGATTGATAACCAAGAGTTAGTAAGTATCTCTTAGGATGACAGCCTAGCTCTTATGTCTATAAAGCTTGAGTACTTAAACCAAATATTAAGGCAACAACTGTTAACAAAGAAGTAGATTCTGCCCATTTGGGGGGTCATGAAATTTGAGTGTTTGATTTTGAAAGTAAAAAATGAGGCACAGAAGCTGTCTCACCAACTTATCACAATACAGAAAGCACACATGATTTAATCCCATGCAATGTGATTTAAGCAGAAATAGCTATGCTTTTGATAAAAAATATGCTCTCTCCTTCCAACAGAAGCGGATGTAGCTGGAACAATTGACATTATTGTTCAAGACTCAAGATCAGAAAGGGGTTATTTTTTTAAAAAAATATCTTTTTAGTTGTAGATAGATGCAATATCTTTATTTTATTGATTTATTTTTACATGGTGCTGAGGATCCAACCCAGTGCCTCACACGTGCTAGACAATCAAGATACCACTGAGCCACATCCCAGCCCTGGGTTATTGTTTCTAATTTTAATAATATAGAAAATCATATTTTTCTCTCATTTCATCAAGTCACAAGTTTTAGATTTGGATCTTTCTAGTTAGATTTATAAGATCTCCCCAGACAGAATGGAGAGAATCAACCAATTTACTTTTGAGACTTAAGGAATGTTTTCTATAGAAATTTATCAAAAAGGCAACCTAGGTAGAACAGCATTGCATGCATCTAAATGTATCTAAATATTTAGATACATTATTTTAAATACCAGGATCTGTCAAAACCTGTAGCCACATCTCAATATTTCTATTTTTTAATTTTAAATCACTAAAAGAATGTGATGGCTGATGTCTTCTATTCTGCACATTCCAATATATACATAAATTACTGAGTCATTGTTTACATCACACTTTCTGACCTTAAAGTATTTTAAATCCTTTATTTTATCATTATTAGCACCTGTTCCAGTGCTCATGAAATCAGATGTGTGATCATGTCATTAGTACTGAAATCAAGATGGAATAACTTGAGGCTACAAAGCTCTGCACTTAAACCTGACTCACCTCCCTACTATTTTGTGTTTTTGACACATTGAGTAGTTTATTTCACCTCACTGAGTCCTGATTTCTTCAACTGTAAATAGTGATATTTGAGAATATTGTAGGGATCAAATGAGACAAAGTATATGAAAGTGCTCATTAAAGAGCTAGTTATTTGTGATCACATGATAAATGCTACTAATTATGAAAATAGTAACAATAAATTATTTTAAGTACTTACTATGTAACCACAATTATGACTGAGAATGTGAAAGTACAAGAATGAGACTCAGTTCCAGCACTTGAAGTGTTTATGTACAATAATAGCATAATAATGAACACAGAAGTTCATGCAAAGCATGAGATGAGATCCCGACACTGCCCCTTGCTACAATTGGATATATTAGTTAGGAAACGTACTTAGTTGCTGAAAACAGAGACCAAAAATAATAGTCATTTGAATAATATGCAATTTTATTTTCTCTCCTACAAAATACAAGAGGAAGTTAGTGCATGGTTGGTTGGCTAACATCAAGTACCCTTATTTTTGCTCTGTTCTTTGTAGCCCACATCATCAACCATAAAGATTACCAGAACTCTAACTGTCAACACTATGTTTAAGACACAAAGCTAAAGGAAAGGGAAAAGGATAAAAATGAGTCTAACACTAGCTGTCATTTCCATTTAAAAACCTTTTTTAGAAGTCCCATGCAGAAACTTTTACTAGATCCATCTGGCTAGAATTTAGTCACACAAGGAAAGCTGGAACATTTGGCCTTTTAATTGGAACATCACCATCCCAAATAAAATCAAGTTTCTGTTAATAAGGAGGAAGGAGAGAAATTCTCAGTCTCTGCTTTGCTGGAAACACATAGACAAATCACTAACTCCTCTGGGCTTGAGTTTTCTTAGGTACAAAATAAAAACTCTGATCCAGTTCCAGGAGTTATTATGAGTGGTAAATGAAAAATATGTGATATGCTTACACTGTGGCACTCCAGGACACAGAATCAGTTAATAGTCACTGCTATTATTAACAATTATAAATTATTAGCTAAAAACATGAAATAATATTCTGCTATAAATACATTTATATAAAAGAGTTCAATGAAGGTTCCTATGCATACAAGCTACTAGTTTTGAGCTGGGAAAATTTGAATTTTTGCCCCTCCACTTATTATACTTCATCAACTCCCCTTTACTTCTAGGGGAAGCCAAAACTGGATGGAACACAAGACATCTGTGTTCCTGTACATTCTCAGCATCTTTATATGCATATCCTATGCTTGACCCTCTCTGCAGGTTCCTGGTCTCTTCTCCCTTCCTGCCTTTGCATACTCTGTGACTGCCATCCAGAATGCCCTTGTCTTCTCCAATAATCTCTGAACATTTCTTACACTTGGCTCAAGAATCAGGACACAGGAGATCCTCTTGATTCTCTTTTCTTCTCGCCTTCCTCTATCCCTAAGGACCTATTAGAGTCGAGGAGATCTACACCCTGTGTAGAGGTGACATGACTGTATTAGTCAGGGTTCTACCGAGGAAGAACCACTAAGATGCATGTATGCCGAAAGAGATATGTTATAAGGAATGGTTCATGAGATTGTGAAGGCTGACGAGTTCCAAGATATGCAAAGTGAGCTGGCAGGCTGGAACACTGGGAAGATGATGGTTTAGTTCCAGTCTGAGTCTGAAGTCCAGAGAACCAGAAAAGTTAATGATGCAGTTCCAGTCTATTGATTTAAATTTTAATTTCATCCAGACATCCTCATAAAAGCACCCAGAATGTCTGACCAAATATCTCATCAACCTGTGACCCAAACTGACACAAATTAACCATCACACTGATCATAGCCCTTATTCAATGCCATTTGACAGCAGATTGACTTACCTATTTCCCCTATATCCTCCCTCTTTCCTCCATCTTGAGTCCCATCCCTGTTGAGCCTAAGACCTTATCCCTGAATTCTCAGATCTTAGAACAGTACTGGATTCATGGGGATTGCCTAACAAATGTTTCTTGAATAAATAGATTGAAACAAGGGAGAGAGAACATATATTTATGTGGGAGTGGTGATTAGAACTTTGGAAAGGAAGTAAAAGTTACATTTTTTAACACCTACTAGGATGAGGTATTTTGTACACTTCACCTCCTCAGTAAGAAAACCAACTAATGTGTGGTTTTAACTATATTCCAAGTACCTCTCTAAGTGATCCACCCAAATTAACTAATTTAATCCCTATAACAACCCTGCTGTGATTTGGATATGAAGTGTTTGCTCCGCAAAGGCTCATGTGCTGAAGGCTTGGTCCCCAAGGAAGCAAAGTTCAGAGGTGCAGCTATTGGAAAACAATTGAATCACGAAGGCTCTGACCTCATCAGAGGACTCATCCATCAATAGCTGAATGAACTACTGGGAGTCAGTGGAAACTGAAGGAAGAAGGACCAGGTGGAAGAAAGTAGGTCACTGCAGGTGTGCCCTGGAAAGGTATTTCTTGTCCCCAGTTCTTCCTTCTCTCTCTCACCCCCTCTTCGAGTTTCCTGGCTGCCATAAGCTGAGTGGTTTTCCTCCACCATGCCCTTCTGCCAGAATATTCTGCTTTGCCTCAGACCCAAGACAATGGAACAGGCTGATCCTGGACTGAAACCTCTGAAACTGTGAGTCAAAGTAAATCTTTTTCCTTTAAGTTGTTTTTCTCAGGTATTTGTCACAGCAGTGAGAAGCTGGTTAACACAAACACTGTGAGAATCTTTACAATGCTAACTGCAATTGTGGAAACATGCTCGACGCTTTCAAATACCATGTCCAGGGAGAAATAATTCATATTCTCCAGGGCCAGACTTTGAATCCAGGTCTGTCTGTCTTCCACAGGATCATGGCAGAGAGAATGGAGAAGCCCTTGTTCAAGAGGCATGTTGCAAAGAAACATGGCAAGATTCAGTGAGAGCTTAATAGAGCACACAACAGAGGGAAACGTTCAATGTGTCTCTTCTTACCAGGCATTTTGCTCTCTTTTTAACAATGTTGCATAATACAAGCTACAGACTATAAACACTTGAAGAACTTGAGAAAAGAGAAAGAAATCTGGGGATTGAGAGCGCTACCTCCATAGATTCTGATTTACTTGGTCAGTTTTGGTATGATTAATATTATCACTGTTTTTAACTGTCTTAACCTACAAAAATATGGCCAGGATAATAGTCTGTTTTGTACAGGATGTGTCCTATATTCATTTCTCTTTCTACATAACAAATTATCACGAAGTTAACAACTTAAAACAAGAGCCTTTTGTTAGCTCCTAGTCCTGTAGCTCAGACATCTGGGCGGGCTTATCTGGGTTCTCTGCCCAGGGTATACAAGACCTAAATCAAGGCATCAGCTGGGTTAGACTCTTATCTGAAGCGTCTGGGGAAGGATTCTCTTGCAGGCTCATTCATTTTGTTGGCAGAATCCAGTTCCTGATAACAAAGGAACCAAAGCTTCTGCTACCTTATGGGCTGTCAGTCAGTGGCCATGTGCATCCCTTCTCATGTTGCTCCCTTCATTTTTTAAAGAGTAAAGGTTGTTAATTACTTCTTATGCTTAGGATTTTTTGTAGTTCCTCTTTCACCATCCTTTTCTGCTACCAGCTGAAGAAAGATCTCTGATTTCAAGGAAACGTGATAACTTTAGGCCTACCCCCATTATTTACTTTTTTAAAGATTAACTGTTGTGATATAAAATTTTTAGGCCTTTTTCTAGAAATTTAGTCTACCATGTATCCCAAGTACCTAGATGAAAGCCTGGCACATAGTAGGTCTTCCAAACACACGTGTTAAATGAAATAGAATGGAAATGTCACTTTCCTATGGCAAAGAAAGAAAACAAGAAGTTACACAAAATTAAAGAGTGGATGGTAAATGAATCATTTATGATATGCAGTGGCATTTAAGCATTTATTCCTTTTCAAAATTTTGTTGGACTACAATGCCCACATAAACTTACACAAATTATATGTATAAAGCTCAGTATGTACTCACAAACAGTATACATGTGTGTAAATTGCACGACAATCAAGGACACCATTGCAGGTGTCCCTGAGAGGCTTCCTTCCTTTGCTATTCTTCCCTGTAATTCCCCTTCCACAGTATGGGAAACTCTAACCTGATTTCTAATGCTATAAATTAGTTCTGTCTGGTTTTGTTAATTCGTATAAATGGGATTACTATAATGTGTGCTTTTGTGGTCTGACTTTTTTGTTCAATATTCTGCTGTGTGTTGTGGTAGCCAGCTTCTAAGATGCCTCCCAGGGACCCCTACTATCTGGTATTCAAGGTCTTGTCTAATTCCCTCTTCCTGAAGAACCTGCTTCTCATTAATATTAACACTGAAGGAATGGCACTTTCATGAATAGGTGACAAAGGTTCTAACTTCCACCTTGCTAGCAGACATGACTCCTTCTTGGCTTGCACACTTGGATGAAGCAGGTCACCATGTTGGAGTGACCATGGATGCAAAGTCCTGAGGATGACCTCCAGCCAACAGTCAGCCAGGAATTAATGCCCTCTGTCCAAAAGTCTGTAGGAACTGATTTCTGCCACAACCATATGAGTTTGGAAACTGGTCCTTCCCATTCGAGCCTTCAGATGTCTCGATTGAAGTCTATGAAAGATACTGAAATAGAGGTCCAGGCCAAGTTGTACTGAAATTACCCAAATAAAGAGATAAGAAAATGGTATTGTTTCCAGTCACCAAATTAGGGGTACACTGTTATCAGAAATAAATAAATAATGCATGTGGTTGATCTATGTTGTTCTATACAGTTATAATTCATTTATTCTCATTACCTTATAGCAGGGTTTGGCAATCTTTTTTTTTTTCCTAGAAAGAACCAAGTAGGAAACATTTCATGCTTTGTAGATGAAGAAGAAAAAGAAGACATCATGTACATACTTCTATATAATTTCCAGGTGTTGCAAGATATTGTTTTTTCTCCAAACATTTAAAAATGTAAGTCACACTTAGCTCATAAATAGGTGGTGCTCACTGGTCATAGTGGCAACATTTTGTTGACTCTTGATATATAGGACTATTTGGTTACATCATGATTTATTTATTTAATCTATTATTGATGAATATTTGGGTTGTTTCCCATTTGGGGGATATAAAATCAATGCAGCCATGAACTTTCTTATATATGTCTTTTAGAGAACACAGTTTACATGTAAAAGTAGCATTGCTAGGTCACTGGACAAGAGGATATTCGGCTTAATATGTCAAGTGTTGTTTCAGAAAGGTTGTACCTATTTGCACACCAGCAGCAATATGAGTCCTTACAGCTTCACAGTCTTGCGAGGAGTTTGTATTTCCTGTCTTTTTATTTTGGCTATTTTATTGAGAACTGCAATTTTTTAAAGTATCCCAGGTGATTTTAATATTCCACCAGAATCTGAAACTTCTGCTTAACTGCGGCTTATCATTTATTAGTTTGAACCACATGAATTCACACCGGTTATTGGTTTTAAATAGTCAAACGTAGGCTGTTTCACATGGTTCAAACTAATATTTCAGTCACATCTTATTTATGTTTATACTAAAAATGAAATTCAACTGGCACACACATCATTTGGGAAAGTTATTAAAGACTAAGGCTAAAACAAAGTTTTTGCATTAGCAATAAATTTCAGTGCCTTGTACATTTAATATCACCAGATATTTAAGAGCTTGAACACAGACCAATGTTTTTCAGCTTTGCTGAAGAGTAGAATCACCTGCGGACTTTTAAAAATTAAGTGCTTGTGCCCAAACCTGGAGGGTGGGACCTGGAGATATATTTGTACTGCCAAGGTTGAGAACCACTGACATGGCCTGTAGTATGGTGTTATGGTTTGGACGTGAGATGTCCCCCAAAATCTCATGTATGAGACAATGCAAAGTTTAGAGGAGAAATTATTGGGTTATGAGAGCCTTAACTCAATTAGTGATTAATCCCTGATGGGATTAACTGAGTGGTACCTGAAGGCGGGCAGGGTGTGCCTTTGGGGTATATATTTTGTATCTGGTCAGTGCAGTCTCTGTCTCTGCTTACTGATCATCATGTGAGCCACTTCCTTCTGTCACATCTTCCCCCAGATGTTCAGCCTCAGCTTGAGCCCTGAGGAATGAAGCTGGCTATCTATGGACCAAGACTTCTGAAACCTTGAGCCCCTAAACAAATTTTTCATCCCCTAAAACTGTTCTGGTCAGTCTTTTAGTCACAGTAGCAAAAAAGCTGACTAAAACATAAGGCTTTGTTTTCCATCTATTAAATTTAAATACTTAACACGTTGCTGATTGTATGTACATGAGGCAGGATGAAAGCATTGGGTTTTAGCACCTTCCAGGTTTTAGAATATGTGGCTGTACATTAAGTCTGACAATTCTCTTTTCAATGGAAACTTTGTGTTTCTGGACAGGTCTCTCTATTGTACCTAGGATGGAAGCCTGAGGTTTGATTTTCACACAGCTCCACGAACTCAGACTTAAAGTATCACCAAGGGTATTTAATGATCACATGCAGGTAGTTTTTAAAAGTACCTATGCTCTAGCCAATAGGAGGACTAAGCAAGTTACTAGTGACTGAAGAAACAGGTGTGCCATACACACTCAGAAACAAAACTATTGAGAAAATTTTTCAACTTTTTCCAAGACAGACAAAAGTCTAAGTAGTCATCATGAAAAGATTCTGGTCTTTGTACTTCCTTGGAGTTATTTTGCAGAGCAAGTTAAAAAAAAAAAAGTGGAGGGTGGGCAGAGGTGCTCAGGTTGGGTGGTTGGGGCACCACAGCATTTCTGAGCTCCTGGCCTTTAAAGTCTTAATCCAATCCTAAATCAGATTTGTTCTCAAGATTGTTCCCTTACTCCTTCCAGCCATAACTGCATCTGTATTTCCTTACGCAGCAGAAAAGTAAAAATAAAAGAGTATGGGAGCTTAATTTTTATCAATATTTACCAGCTCCGGAATTACATTGCCATCTACATGATTTCCCTTATCTTTTCTACTTATAGCATCACTGGAGCCTGAAGGTAGGGTATAGGTTCAGAAGTGGAAAGAACACTAACTCTTGGGCACTATTATTAGGCCCTATCACCGGCCACCAACAGACTCCCAGCTGGGGAGGCTGAAAGCCTCACACCTCGCAAACCAGGTACAGGCTTCCATGGTCAGATGTCCTTCAAGGAAATCCTGGCTCCTAGGTTTTGCTCCCAGTAATCGCTTGGGGATGCTGCCTGTTGGGGATTTTTAAACCACTCCTGCATTCACCCACCCCTAAGATAAGTACTTAGCCTCCTGAATCACTCTGGAAGATCAGAAAACCGATGTTTGACCTGGCGGGATTCCCCTCAAACCCCACACATCCTGGGGTGCAGAGGAACAAGTTCCAACTGCATCCTGTGCAGCAGGTCTCTGGCTCAGGTGGAGAATCACAGACAGCCGGTGGCTCCGCTCGCCTCAAAAAAACGGGTGGTCTAGGGGCCAGAGCCAAACAGAGAGCATATCCCTCCTGGGCGGCCCTCTGGCTCCAGGCTCGAGCCGCGCCGGGGCCAGGTGCCTAGGCGTTCCTAATGACAGGGAAGGCTCAATCACCGATCCCTCCTCTTAGCGCCGAAGGAAGGAAGCATGGCATCCTGGGAGATGTAGTCCCGCCGCCTCCAGAGGCTCCCTGGTCCCCTGGTCCCTTTACGAGTCCCCCAAGAGAGATTGCCGGGTCTGGACCCGCTGATGCCCGAGTGCCGTCCGAGTGTGGCGGCTAACCGCGCACGCGGGGACTCGGGGAGTCTCCGGGTCACGGTGAAGGGAAGGGACTACACTTCCCAGCCGCCCTGCGCGGAGCCGGGAGCCTACTGCTCGCTTTGCGTGACCGCGGCAGGTTGGTCCTGGAGCAGATGAGCGCAGAATATTTAGGCGAAAGCGAGAGGAGGGGGGGAGCGCGGGGCAGGAGGAGTACCTCGGCCAAGAAAATTATGCATGCGTTAGGGAAGCTCTGAGAGAATGGCTGTGGAAGGTAAGGGACGCTTGGGGCATTTTAAGCTCCCTCTTAACCCGCGCACCCCAATCCACACATCCCTGCTGAAGCTTGGCGATCGTGGGGAGGCGAGGAAAGGGGGTGGCGGAGAGCGGGCCCCTTCCTCCTACACCACTTGGCACTCACCTGAGCGAGGAAGGCCGAAAGGCGCTTTATTCTCTTGCTTGTAGAGACTCTCGATGAGCAAGACTTTAGGGTAGGAGGTGAAGAGAAGAGTGCCCCTAATGCAAAACGATATGCTGGAAATGGAGGGAAAGCCGGGGAGTCTGGCATGAGGTTTCAGCCCCAAGGTGCCCTTTTGTCTTGTCCACTTCTGTCAGGACACACTGGGTGTCCTCTGGATTGAGGATGCTCGCTTTGCCCCCTACACGTGGGAGAGGACCCTGATCAGGTGCGTCATCGGGAAGCTTGGACTGCGATTGGGTCAAGGGCCCCTCACCTTGTGTACCCAGCAGCAGCGCAGCAGATGTACCCAGAGGGTGAAGGTGTCCCTACACCTGTCAATGTTTGTACAACTCTCCAGGGATTAGCAGAGTTTACTGAAACCAAGTGGAATCAGCCTGGGGAGGGGGGACTGGAGGAAGACAACTAGCCTCTTTGGAAATCCTTTACATTGACGACCACCTTCGTCTTCCCCCTATTCATTTTGAGCTTTGGACTTGCTGATTGTACAGCTCTGCCTCCTTTGAACTTCCTGGTTAAAAGTAGGGTCAGGTGATTTGTGAGGGATTCCAGTTTTTCATCTCAGGTTCACTTACTTTGGAACAAGGGATTTCTTGTTGATGGTACTTTCTGGGGGAGAGGAGATAGGTGGACCAGAGGGTTTCTGGTGTCAAATTCAGGGTCAAACTGTGCCTGAATGATAAAGTGAAACCACCAAGGGACTAAACGGGAGTCTACCTTCACTCACAGAATTGTGCTTCTACAGAGGGGAACTGAGGTAGGAAAAAGAGGGCATGTCTGCCAGCAGCATCAGGCTCCTTGCCAAGGGGGAAATGAGCCTGTTCCTTGTAGGCTGGAGACAAGATGAAACCACATGGGTTTACTTGCTTCTGCCTCCCCTTCCTGCCCCAGGAAAGAGTAACTGAAATAATCTGACTCTTGCTTTCTTCATAATTACTGTCTTAACAACCTAAAGTAGCAACAACCCAGCTCCTATACTCA
This sequence comes from Glaucomys volans, assembly GCA_020662805.1. Classification (NCBI taxonomy): domain Eukaryota; kingdom Metazoa; phylum Chordata; class Mammalia; order Rodentia; family Sciuridae; genus Glaucomys; species Glaucomys volans. The sequence continues at coordinate 162,146 of JAJEJO010004476.1, forward strand.
GCACCCATGAAGTCCGGAAACTACTGCCTCTGGGCTGTCTCAGGTTCAGAGATCCCCGGTTGACCACCTCCTGCTTTTCCAACTATATCAACAAAACTTAGCTTCTGTTCTTTCTTTCTCTCTCTCAGATACAGAGATAGATTGATCTGACATTAAAAAAAAAATAACCAAAAACTTTTCTAGTTTGTCTTTTCTGTGCAAACATCAAAATAGGGTGAGAATATGTCTTTTTGCATTATGACCACTTACAGACAAGATTTCAGATACCTCAAAAACAAAAAGCCAAGATAGAGTTCATTTTGTGCTTGAGACCAATGGGTGGGTTGACTTCCCATTCACTTATCAGATGACATTGATTATGATCTTTCTGCTCTTCTGTGTCCCCAAGTGAGGGACACTCCCACTGGTCGGCAGTCCATGGTATTCTTGAGGACAATTTAGTGTTCACAGTAAGAAGTATAGAATTAGTCATATTTCTTGTCTTATGGGTAATCATACCAGTGAACCCAGACTTTACTAACATGAACTCTGAAAAGAAGTATGTATGGAGTACAGAGAATTTATTTTCTAGTGACATATTTGGCTAAAGTACCTACCTAGTAGACAGGAGATCCTGGTTCTGAATCACAATGAACTCTGTACTTGAAGAATGAAGGAAGTGTTTTAAGCTTTGTTGAAAATATGATTCCTGTTTCTGGTCTTTGCAAAGACAGTTTCTCAGCAGAACTGGGACTTTCCTGACTACTCCCATGTGGTCTTTCAAGGCTTAATAAAAACTTCACTTCCTCTGGGAACTAGTTCCAGTCCTCCCTATCCCTCTGCCTTTCCCTTGCACCCATCTGCGCTGATATCTACCCTAGCATTTTATCATACTTCATTGGTCTCTCACTAGACTCTAAGCCCTTAGCAGGTAGAGACCATGTGCTCTTTGATTTCATCTTCCCGGCCAATAGCATAGTACCTGGCCCATAATAAGTACTCAAAAAATGCTTGTAGATTACATGGCAAATATATGTATGGAGCTTTTGTAACTGGCTCCATAAGGGTGCCTGAGGCTTTCTTAGCCTAAATGTCGTAAAATGAGGGACTTCTGAGCTATTTGAATGTAGTTGGGAGATTTAAAGAAGAATTCCTCCCTGCAGTCTTTAGCCTTGATGTTCAAAGAGGCAGAGCTGTGGCTTCATCCACTGCTGAGAATGGCATTGTCGTAGGACATGTCTGAGATGTATAGAAACTGCTCCTGGGAGCAGTTTGTGTTTTGTGCCCATGAGCAGGCAATGCTAAATGTCCTGCAGTGTTTGACAATCCCGTACAACGTTTCCAGGCCAAGATCATAATGACCAGTTTACCCAAGCTCCTTCAGAAACCCTGATTCAGAGAATAAGGAATCTTGCTAGAGGAACCGGAAGAGGAAACATAGACCATATTACTTAACACCTGAGCTTTAGTTTCCAGTTTGGAATAAAAATGGACTCAGTACTATTTACTTCCTGGGAACATGTGACAATTAAATAAAGGAAGGGACTCATGGGAGGGTCCCCAGAACCAAGATTCTCAGGAAGTGTTGCTTATACACCCTCTGATTCCTCTCTTTAGAAAAAACCATACTATTTAGCATGTGTTTTGTATCCTAAATTTTCACTTATTCATGCCTGCCAGCTTTTCTAATTAGTAACAAATTAGAAGGTTTTTTTTTATAATGTGTAACCTTTCTGTTAAGTAAACTTGAACTTGTAAAAGTGTTAATTGCAAGTAGGACACTCATTCATTTTGCTGAATCTGAAGCTTTATACTAAAAGAGGCGCCCTTTGTTTATTGTTTTATAGCTTCCCTGGGTTATATTTTCACCTCTAAATTTAAGAACATCCTACTTATGTTTACTAGCCTTATTGTGACTTCTTCTTTGTTTTGCATTTATGGGCAGCTGAGTATCTTAAAAGTGTGCTTTCCAACCACAGAATAGGGCACTACTTTATGGTCTGCATTGGATTGAGATTACATTGGCATGCACTGTGATTTTTTTAAATGGAGGAGTAGGACCCCTAGATAGAAGGTAGAAGGTAGCATGCAGGAACCATAGCCATCCATTCTCCATGACCAGACTGTTTGGACAGTTGTGACCATGTGGACCAGTAAGACCGAATCTGAGAGAATGAGATTGCATTGTTATACAGGGAAAAGAAAAAAGTAGACTCATAAGGGACAGTCTTGTCTTCATCTGAGAACAGTGCCTGGTATTTAGGAGCCCACAATAATTGTTTTATGAATGAAATATATGAAAGCCTGATTCTCTAGAGCCAGAGAAGGGTTTTTCTTCTTGTCCCTGATTCCTCTCTTTCTTCATCCTTAGATTTTTATGAGAACAGTAGAGTGATGAGCATTGTACATAGTGTGTCCATTCCAGGTAGAATAGAATAGTCCTTTTACATGGCAAAAAAAAAAAATTATTTCCAATTTTCAGTGCTACCCTTCCCCCCAGTATTTCAAATGGAAGTTGGTGTGCTCTAAATGAGGATCTGACTTTTCCATTTTAAGTGATTGAATTGACTTATCAAATAACCTCTGATAAGTCACTTGATGCTCAAATTCAATAGTTTTTCTACTGTAAAGTAGTGAAAAAGAGTCTACCCACCACTGGACAATTTTTTTTTGTACCCGGGATTGAACTCAGGGGCACTGGACCACTGAGCCACATCCCCAGCCCATTTTTGTATTTTATTTAGAGACAGGGCCTCACTGAGTTGCTTAGGGCCTCACTAATTTGCTGAGGCTGGCTTTGAAATCATGATCCTCCTGCCTCAGCCTCCCAAGCTGCTGGGATTACAGGTGTGCACCACCACGCCTGGCTACCACTGGACTTTTTTAAGTCTGGGGGAAAAGGTGGAAAGAGATACCTGGGTTTGGGGGACCAGTAGATGCTACCTCTCCACCCACATTGCATTGAGAACTGTACCAGCATTGAAGAAGTTATAATGGGAGGTTAAAATGTCACCTTATTCCAAGGCTATATGGGTTACGTTTTCTGGCTTTGTGGCTGTCAGTGACCTTCAGGGGCACCTCCCTCTGTAATATGGACAATCCTGAGAGCAGAGAAAGTATAGCTCCTGCAGCAGCCTGGTGGGACCAGAAGAGCTGGTAAGAAGGGTGAACCACCTGTGCTTCATGGCTTTAGACTTGCCACACTAGATAGTTGCCTCCTTTTCTCCTGGGAGCAGCCCTTAAGAGAGTGGAGAGAGAGAGAGAGAGAGAGAGATGAGAAGCATCATTGTGAAGAATTTCCCCTCATATGGCATGGGAAGCAAGGGGGATGTGCTTCCTCCTGCCCTTGGGTGACTTTCTCTTATTACCACCCACCTGGACTTGTCTGACTACCTTTTCATGTGATCTTATGCCTGGTCCATGGTAGACCCTCTGTAAAGCTTGAATGAGTGAATGGATGACAATCGAATTGCCAGGTGAGATTGCGAAGAGGCCTTTTGATTTCCGTAGCAGCCCCCATAATGCTTCAGCAGAACTCCCAACTTTATCATCTTCAGAGTAAGCATAGAGGCAGTGGGACTGTGGACAGGTTTCTCTAATAGATGCCTGGCCTTGCAGGGCCATGGTGCTGTTAAACTAAGTGCTTCCCAGTCCTCTGCCATTTCATGGATCACCAAGCATCTTCTTTCCTTTTTTTCTGGCTTTCATTTTGTTCTCCAGCTCATCAGATCTGAGTTTCCTGTCCCAGCAGTTTCTGTTGAGCAAGGTTTTAGGACCTGAGAATGGTGACTAGACACTCATTGAAAATTCCTGTGCAGTGACTGTGTGAAGGAGATGTGGGGCCTCAAATCTGGTTGGGAACTTGCTGTGGCGGAGGTTCCTGCCACTCCCATGTCTTCCACAGCCCTCTCAGCCAGTTCAGACAGGGCTTCAGTCTAATCCAGGGTTGCCTTGCATAGCGCAGCCATTACTGACTCCTGTCCTGCCACCCTTTCCTTCCCATCGGCCTTGCTGTTGTTCTCTTAGGCTAGAAGAAACAACGGCTAGTGATGCGAAACTTTGCTGGTGTGGCAGAGTCTGCAGTGCTGAGTCACAGGACCTGCTGTGGTGACAAGTTATAAGAAGGCAGCCTGAAGTCTGAAGCCCATGATTGAACTCCAGGAATGTTGTGCATTTAATTCATTGAAAGAGGGGCTGTTGCCAATTTTCATTCACTGGCATTCAGGCAGGTTTTGTGTATCTGTTGATAAGCAGTCGAGCACAGCCTGCTGCCCGGGACTCTACTCGATTTGGTGGGGGGGTCTAATAAAGGAGGGAGCTGAGCCCCTCTACCCGCTTCCCCCACCACGACCTCCACTTTCATGAAGGAGACAGGGAAGCAGATTAGGCTGAATGATATCAGTGCTAAATAAAAGCACAAATACCAGAATGTGGGAGGGCAGAGAACAAACGTAGCATTTAGTTCTGAGCTGGACGGGGTAGCCTAACAGGAGGCTCCTAACAGGAGGAGTAAGCAAGCCTTTGAGTAGAATTTTGATGTGTGTGTGGGGGGGAGGGGCAGGAAACAGTAGTGTGTGTATGATTTGGGCTTTCTAATGGGTTTTTCCCATTAGATAGATGTAGTCGTTTGTCCATGTGGTCATGACAGTGAATGAGAAGATTCCTAAATCTTGTCTGATGCATACACACACACTAACACACACACACACATATACACACACACATACATATATATATTTCCTGTAATCTCTATTATTTGCTTAGCCAAACCTTCACTCACCACAGCCCATTTGGATCTTGTGTGTGACCCTTTTGAAACCACAGGAATAAGCAAGGGAAGCTCCTTGTAAATCAAGCTGATTCCTCCATGATTTTCTCAAGTGAAGTGGAGCAGACTCCCCACCCTCTGCTCTGAGCTGGCTCATGAGAGCAAATTGTGGTTATATTTAGTCTGATTTTTCTAAAGTGTGGGTGCAAGAAGCTGCTCGCATAGCTTGCCTCCCGGAGTGAAGAACAGGATGGGCTGGCAGCTACTGGTGACAAGGGTGGCCCGCCTCACTGCCTCCTGCAGCCGCCTTCCCAGGGTGCTGGGGCTCAGGGGAGCCACTTGGCAGGTGGGGTTCTTTTCCCTCCCTGATCCTCAGGCTGTCTTGCTGCTGGAGAAGGTGTTCCTGGTATTCTGTTCAGCACATCCTGAGTCTCAAGTGATTTGACAGCTATTGTGGACTGGCTGTCAGTTGGGGCTCTCAGAGCCACAGCTGTCCTTGAGACCTGGAGCAGAATGGCCTCTTGATCTGTAACTGCCTCCACAATGTGTGACTGTCACCATGGTTGCTACCGCTTTGGCAGTGTTGGCTTTCAATATGTAAGCTCTGCAGCCAGACAAGGGTTGAACAGCTCTACTGACGACCTGCCATGTTTGCCTGGGTAATTTACTGAATGGCTCAGGACTCCTTTGTCCATCTATCCAATGGGAATATTAATAGTAATGACCTCATAGGCATGTCATGGCATTAAATTGGTATCAAGGAAGCCCTTAAAACCTGGTCTCACAGGTGCTCAGTGACGCTGCAGTGAATAAGGCAGCTGATGGTGATGATACTGTCTCCACATAGGAAAATATCTGAGACATTTTATATCCCCATGCTAGTGCAGTGTGTGGGGTAATAGGTACTCAATGATTCAAGGTTCAATGATGGTTCTGAGTTGGGTAAGACCAACAAACTGTAATGGATAGGGCTGGGATTGTAGCTCAGTGGTAGAGTGCTTGCCTAGTATGTGAGAGGCACTGGGTATTGTCCATCTACAGCTAAAAATTTAAAAAAATGTAATGGATAAAATGTAAGGCATCCTCAATAGTATTTTTTGATATATTCATTATCAGACTCCCTGCAGCTATTAGGCTACAGAGGGAAGTAAAAACTCTCATGACAGGAACTATTCATTAAAGGCTCATCATGTACATAATTTTTCCCTCCAAAAATTTACTTGCCCCTTAACACCAGCAATTTGGTAGTTTTATCCCTGATTAGCTGATCACCATCCAGCTACATGATAAATATGCCCAGTGAGTTGATTAGAAAGAAAAATTTCAATTCTTTCTAAAGAGGTAAAATTTCGTGGACTCTATGAAAATGATGTTGGAAAATTGATGAGCTCATAAAAACTATAGTCCAGTTAAAGTATGACTATTTAGGCCAGATAACTAAGAAACAGGAGAAAATGGACTATGATGTTGGCTTGAGAGGCACCCATGAGAACCATTAGGGTCTTCCAAGAATTAAGAGAAGTCTTGGGTGAAAAGAGATGCCCTGAACATTTTTTTTTCTTTCTTTCTTTTTTTTTTTTTTTGGAAAAAAAAAGATTTCCTTCCCAATTGGGCTATGAAAAGTCAAGTGTGAAATGGAAGATATTTCATCCTGCTGGCATCAATCCTGTTGCAGAAGTTATATAACAAATGAAAATGGATTCTTTTTCTATTCTAAGAATTAACACATATCACAAGTATAACCTAACTTCAGTTAAATAGGAGATAAAGCAAACTCATCAGCTTCTTTTTTTCAAGATAAAGTATGCTCAAACTATTTCATTATTAATTTTGAAACTCTAGTGTCCACTGCAAATATATTCTCTTTCTCACTTTGTCTTTTATGTTTCATAGTAGTATTTAAATTTTTAAATTTGAGTTATTTAGGTATATGATTCTATAATCAGAAAAATCACCTTTGTACTTCTGTGAGTTTTGAAAGTGTATGCGGTGTTATAATCACCAACGCCATCAAGATAGAGAACAATTCCACCCCCTCCAATGTTTCCTCATACCTTCTTCTCCACACATGGCCCTTGAAGACACTGCTCTGAATTCTATCCTTCTGATTTTGTCTTTTCTAGAATGTCATATAAATGGTATCATACATTATGCCACATTTGAGTCTGGTGGCTTTCACTTAGTGTGCAGCCTTGAAATTTACTTATGTTGATGCATGCAGCAATAGTTCAATCCTTTTAATTGCTGATTAGGACTCCATTGAATGGACACTGAAGTGTATCCACTCACTGACTGAAGGATATTTAGATTGGTTCTAGTAATTGATGATTATGAGGAAATCATTACAAATAATTGCTTACAGGTGCATGAACTTGTTCATTTCTCTTGTGCAAATAGTGGGATTTTCAAGACAGATAGTATGTATACTTCACCTTTCTAAGAAACTGCCGAACAGCTTTTCAGACTAGCTTTGCCTCACGTGTATTCTCCTTTATTTGGAACTTTTCTCTGTAGAAATCATCTGATAAAGAAGGCCTCAAGAAAATAAGAGACTAATGGGACTATGGGAGATTAATGGGACTATGCAGGTCATTGGGTAGAATTAGAAAGGGACAGTTCTCCAGAAATGAGTTCCTTGAGTGTGCAGTGTCACTGTGGCATATGTACACCCTGATTCTTAGATTAGTCCAGACTTCAGGGATGGATCTAGCCTAAACATGCTATTAGTTTTAGCAGACCAAAGAAAAGCTGCTAAATTTAATTTTATAACAAGTAGCACAAGAATTTGTTATAAAGTTCTAAGAAATGTTTTTGTTGTTTTTGATGTTGTGGAAAACAAATAGGGAAACAGGCCAGGGAGGCTTAATTTGGAGGCAGAGTGGGCAAGAACACTTAGAGAAGGGAAGACCAGATTTGAGAGGCCATAGAAAGTGACTTTAGCCAGAGAGGGGAAAAGCTCACTCTGTCCCTGAAAGGAGTTGGTCTTGCCAAACAAGGTGACTTGGTCTTGCTACAAGATGGATTGCATCTTGTGAAGCCTAAGAAAAGGTTCCTTGATTATTGATAGTATGGTTAAATTTTGAGGTTGTCAGGGACCAGGCTCTGGTTTTGTAGCAGTGTGTGATCCTGCCCCAGATTTGGGCCTCTCAAATGGCTCTTTGTATAGTAGGAGCAGTGCTTGATCTTATACAGAAACCCTGTGTAAGAACTACAAAGACTTGCTACAAAGTGGGTGTGTGGCCTGATAGTGGATTTGCTTTCAAATGCAAAAAGTAGTCTCATACGTATCCTTTCGATGGGAACATTTTGAGATTTCTAAGACTTTATCACTGGCTTCTGAGATCATGGGCTGGAGTATTTGGATTTGGAATTGTTGCAGATTGACTCCTAGACACATGGTTGTCCTAATTGTTATTCGAAGTTATAAAATGTCAATATTTTAGGTGAGGTTTTTGTTTTAAGAGATACATGTGTGCTCTATGCAGAAGTGAAAATGTTATTAACCACGCTGCAGCATGTGTACTTTGTACTTGATTTTGTCTGGTGCTTTTTATTGCCCCTAAAGACCAATGGTTTATAGGAGCAGGACAGGAAGCAGCCAGTAACCAAGAACAGAGTGGAGATGACGTCTGTCTCCTGGCCTTGGGTCTCTGAAAGCACCAGATATGTGTCAGTGCTTTGTGGTGTCCTAGATCTTTCTTTCTGTTTCTTTTCTACAAGAAATCCTGGCTTTATTACATTGTAGTCAAAATATTTCTACCTAGATCATCATTGGTGAGATAGATATTTGGTGTGAGAAATCCATCTAGGAAATGGATGTGGCTTTAGCATTTACTTCTTTTTGCTTAGAAGTAGCATTGTTTTTTAGAAATATATTCAAAAATATTTGCTGAAGACCTGCTCTGTGCCAGGCTGTAGAAGATTTTGATTTGTAGTCATATACTAAGGTGAGTTAATTCAGGAAAAATAGGTGTACTGCAGACTGTGAGATCTTCTTAGGCTGTATTCCCTTAAATGATGAGTCTCCTGGACTATTCTTTTTGGGTAAAAAGAAATGCAGCCCTAACTCAAACCTGTGCCCTGAGTCATTCTTACCAAATGTATTTGACAGACTTTGATCTAGAGGTAGGGGTCTTTGTCTAAAATAACAAGAGGGGACTGAAGAATTTCATGGGGTGTTTAATCCCCTTACAGCTGTGGGCGAAGTTTGGGTATGGACATTATGTGTATTTTTCATGGGAAGATGAACTAGGGCTTCTATCCTTTTCTCACAGGGGCTGAAGATAAATAATCTCGGATGCTTGAGAACTGTCATTTGACTTTTTTATTCTCTGACCAACCCCCAGTGCTTTCAGCTATCTGGTGTATAGAATGCACTGGGCTATTTGTTGCAAAAACAAAAGAACTAATGTTACTTTGTGCCTATTCTGAGCCAAGATCTTTATGTCATTCTCTGAAAATCAGTTCTTCTCATAATGCAGTGAGGTAGGTGGGAATTTCACCTTATCTAATAATTGATGGAATGTAGGTCCAGAGAAGAGAAACACTTTTCCCAGGGCCACACAGCTAATACGTGGCAGAACCAGATTTTGGAGGCAAATCCACCTTTGGCCAGAATCCTTGATTTTTCACCTTATAGTGTTACTTTCTTGCCTGTCTCAGTGTGGTAGTTTGGTTCCGGTTTACTAGTTGTCTTTCAGAAGCTTTAGTTGTTTAAGAAAAACAGTGTTAAGATAAGATCAAAGCATTAATTGTTCTCTGCAATGGGGAAATTCTGTTGAGTGTTTGGATCAAATCTGGGTGTTTAGTTGGCTATTAGCTGACTGCACCTTTACGTCCTTTCTTTGTAAGGAGCCCCTGGACTTTGGGGGGTTTTGCTGATGTTGTTTTTCCATGCTGCCTTCCAATTCACCTTTACACCCTACATGCAATTAGTGAAAATTACCATTTCATTTGGACAAGTATTCATTGTGCACCTGCTATAAGCTCAGCACTGTGAATGGCACAGGACCATATAAAATTCCCCCCAGGAGCTTATGGTTGAGTCAGAGATTTAAGACTCATGTGCTAAATATATCACGAGAGAAAAGGCAGGAACCTGGGCAGGGGATGTTGTAAGAGCTGCACTCCCTCTGTATCAGAGCAGAACCGCCATGCCCATAGCAATGGTCCTCATCCTGCCTTGGTCTGCTTTCAAGAAGTCATGGACATTTTTCCATTGTTTTCTAATAGAGTGAACTTGCTGCTATGGAAAGTTGGGCTGAAGTGGGGAAAGACTGAAAAGATGAGGGAGAAGATGAAGTAATGGAGTGATAAGGGAAAAGAAAGAAACAAAGGGGCAGATGTTGGAAATGTTTCATAGGAAGAAAACGGCTAGGATGTGGGACTGTTCAGTTAGAGGGAGTGGCAGATGAACAATTGCTCCAATGTTTCAGGTGCTCCACTGCTAATAATGTAAAGTCCAAGCTCTCCAGGATGCCATGGCTTCCTCTCCAGGGCTACATCCCACTCCTCTGGAGCTTCCTAAGTACTCACAGCGCACCTGGAATCCTTTGTCTTGCTGATACTGTTCCCTCACCTCAAATGCCTTTCTCCCACATGTTCACATGTTGTCCTCCTGACATCCTTCTCACACTTACCACAAGGGATCATTGGGGCAAGAGCAGATTCCTAATGGGAAGAGCATGACCACCAGACAGCTGCCGTGTTTCACGGATGGGACCAGGAGGAGGAAGCTGGAAGAAACAAGGAAGAAATAGCCAGTGGGAGAAATGTGCCCTTTCTAGTGTTGGTATCACCTGATGCACAGTGAGCTGGCCTGGTGTGTGCCCCGACATGCCATTGGGTTTAGCGAGCAGTGAAATGAATGGGGAGACGAATCTGCATGACAATGGTTGAAGGATTAAGTGGGTGATGAGGAAGCGGAAGCTGCTCTCAAAGTGCATGCATGGAAATTATATATATATATATATACATATATATATATGAGAGAGAGAGAGAAAGATATATCAAGGCCACAAGGCAGGGATCTATCCCTAGGCAGGAAGCAAGTTCAAAGGAAACTTTTTCTTTTTTTCAAAGCTAGGAGATATTTGAGAGTGTTTATGGATTGCGTGAGTTGGCTTAGTGGAGAGGTAGATTTTGAAGATTGAAAAGAAAGAAGAGATAACCCAAGGGTCAGGGGCCATCAAGAGTTTAGATATTAGCTCTTAGAGAAGGCACTGTTACCTATGACAGTGGGAGTGGCAGTTATGTAGTGTTGGAACTGCAAAATAAATACATAGTGAAAAATTCCTATGTGAGGCTATGTGATAGACTGTTCTAATACTTTCCATATTTTAACTCATTGTCTTCACATTAATCCTATCAGCCATTATAATCCTATTTACAATTAATGAAAGGGACACAGAAAGGTCAGATAACTTGCCTGTTGTACACAGCTTATAATCATGGAGCCTACATTTGATCAAGATGCCAAGATACTGTCTAAAAAGATGATCATGGAATTTCCTAGTTAGGACACTTTGGGGAGTACTATATTAAGACATTAACATCTTAAGAATTTTCCTTAAAAGTGAGACTACTGAAGTATGACCCAGAAGAACTTGTGGATCTTTGACAAATTCTTGTGAGTTGGTTGGTCTGTAATAACTAACTCCAGGCAGGGCTGGGATGGAGCAGGAAGAAGACTTCTCTTGCTCAAGTGTTGGGGGAGGGCATACTTTTTAGAACAAGAATATTTTCTGGAGAACTTTGGGTCAGGGGTGTGCCTGCCTGTGCTGTAGGGTTTGGTGCATCAGCTGGGAGGTACTCAGGGGCTCTCCAATCCTACAGACTGGGAATGGGGTTTCTCGGAAGCAACAGAAAGTGGGTCTAGTCTCAGAAAGGAAAGGTAAAAAGAAACAAGGTAACCAGAAGGTAACCAGAAACAAATTTGGTCAACTTTACAATTTTGCCAAGATGGAAACATGATCTCCATCCCCTGCTGTCTTCCTGCTATCAATAGCTTTAAGATTCAGGCTTAGGTGCTGAGGTCATTGCCCCTGATTCTAATAGTAAGGGAGAGATTTTCCCCATGCTGAAGCTCAGTACCTTGCTTGCTAAGTGCCCCTACATGTCCCCAGACACTCCTGCCCTCTGACTTGCCTTGGTGGTCGGGGTTCTTAATTGAAACTCAGTAGCTGGTGGCACCCACGTGTCAGCTGGGGCTCACGAGGAGGCCATCATCATCGTATTCACCCTGCCCTGGCTTCTACTGGACGGTGCTTTCCAGAGTAGTTTCTCACTGGAGCCATGGCAGGTGCACCGTTAGCTGGTGCAGGCCCTCCCGCTCCTTTCCATAAATGAGGATGTGAAGCATCCCTTGCCCAAGGTCACGTAACAGACTAGTGGCAGAGCTTAGATTTAGAACTTAGTGTTTTGGGGCTTTTTATTGTGGCTTCTGTCATTGCTGCCATGAGTGCAAGGGATGGTACCGAGCCCACTATGAAGGGGTTTGTAAATGAGATGTTAGCAGCTGTCTGTAGTGCTCATATTATGATTTTAAAAGGGCTCCGGAAACTTTCTTAAATTATGGATGAAGGCAGCCCGAGTGGGGCATGAGGTCATGTAATTCTCCAGAGGTGCCTAGCCATTGGCTCAGAGTGATGAGAGGTCACGTTCTTTCTCTTTCCTCATTTTTTGTTAATTCATCTCCATTACCAGATCTTCTAAATAGCCATATTAAGGTAATAATTAAAAAACATTTTTTCTGTGTATGAAAATTCTCCATATGTCCCATAGGAAGAAAATAATCATGAAAACACTAATAGTAACAGCAGATGTTTGAGTAGCTAATACTAATTAGATGCTCACTGATATCAGCAGGTAAACCCTAGTGTGACTCTGCTGGTTGGGGGCCAGTAGCAGTTCTGATGGGTTGGTGTCCAGGCCATATTAATTGTTGGTTATTTTAAATATTCCACTTTCACAACAATTATGAAATGGTTTACTAGTATTATCTCCATTTTCTACATGAAAAGATCAAGGCTTAGAAAAATTAAATAATTTCCCAAGGCCATTTGGTAGAAAATGATGGAGTAAGAATTCAAACCCAAGTTCAGATGACTTAGTGTCTGCTCTGTTGCCCCTAAACAAATCTGTTACCCAGTCCTTCCAGTGGATCATCCAGGGAGAGGTAGCAGCCTTTGGGCTTTCTCTGAATTACTAGCTGTACCTAGAGTAACAAGCTATTCTAGCAAATCTTAATAGCTGTTGATAAAATGTTAAAAATATCAATGCATTTTATTTGTAAATATTTAAGGAAAACGAGTCATCTCATTTTCTTTAGAGACAGCACTTAATGAGGCCAGTGATGGGGAGTCTTGAGAGGGCAGTAAATAGCTGTCCAAGTTTCTGAAGGAGTCATTATCTTCTGTTCTGTCCTGTCACTCATTGATGGTCATTGTCCAGGCTAAAGACATAAGAATCACCTTTTGTAATAAAAGATGTATCTGTTGGATGGAGCAGGAAGTCTTTGCAGTACAAGGACAGCATCTTGGTGAGCTGTAGAGCTGAGTCGTAAAACATCTCCTAAATGTTATTCCACCTTTATTGCAGTTTATTGATTATTTACATGCACAGCTTTTACTCCATGATTGCCATAATGTTTTCTTCTTCCAATCTTCAGTACATTCTTTGAATAAGGTTTTCTACCCATTGTTTTCTTTTGGATTTTCATTTTGGTTGCCTCTATTTAGTCATCTCCCTGATATTTGATTAGTTTTTTCTTTTTCTTGGTGTACTAGGGAGGGCTGTGCATTTACCTTTATTCTTAATATTTAGAATCTTTGATTAAGTTCACTCATAAACACTGCAGTTATTTACGATTGACCTCTTGGATTAATATTTCTAAATCAGAATTTCATTTTTCAGGTGATAAAATTCCTAAATATTTTATGTTCAAATACAGATAAATATTCTTACCATTAAATGCTTTCTGCATCCTAAGGAGTGTGGCTTGTAAAAATTCTAATACCTTCAACCTTGTACTCATTCCCATTTTGCATGTTAGGTGATAGGCTCTGTGTAAGTAAGTTATCTGAGGCCACTGTGTGTGTGTGTGTGTGTGTGTGTGTGTGTGTGTGTGTGTGTGAATATCAAGTACAGAGGTAGAATGAAGACAATTAGGAGAGAAGCATTATCAGGAAGTATGATAAGCACATTATAACCTTAACATTTATTTTTATTCAAGGTATATGTGAATATAAATTTTTAAAATGTCATTGTCTTTTTCTAATTGCTTAAGTTTTGTTATTGTTTTTTGCTGAGTGTTCTATAAACTTACCATTGATTCAAACCAAAGGTTTCCACCATTTGTTATTCTTATTCCAGTTGAGCCATACCTTAGAATGTAATCAAGTTCTTCTCATTGAAGACATTTCCCCTGAACAGTTCTGACTTGAGGCCAGCAGGTCTGGTCCCCAAGCCTTGCTTCCCAGCTGTGTGTTTGGATTTCCTTCCACCGGCACCCAGTGCCTTCCTGGAGGTGTTAGTGTGAGGTTCCCTGTTGCAGGATCCTGTTTCCTTTCATTTCCACCTTGGCTTTGGGGGAGCACAGCCTGCCTCAGTTGCCTCCTAAGTGAAGGTGCATGGGAAGTGTCCGTTTGATAACTTCCTTATCTGAAAAAGTCTTTATTCTGCCTCTGTACTTGATTGATGTCTTGATTAATTCTTGTTAATATTGGAGGTTGTCTCCTTCACAATTTAGAAGCATATGATATCTTCCAGTTTCCAGACTTGTTTGTGAGACTCCTGAAGCCATTCTGATTCTTGATTACTTGTATGAGACAGACATTTTTCCTTCTGAAATTACTGAATCTCCTCTCTAATCCTAGTGTTCAGAAATTTCATAAGAATATGACTTGGTAAAAGTCTATTTTTATCTATTGTGTTGTATATTTAGTGGTCTTTCAAAATGGAAACTTACCATTCATTTCTGAGAATCTTTTGGAATTAGTTATTTGATTTCCTTTTATCTATTTTGTTCTTTCTCTAGTTCCTATTTTTGAGATGATAAATTTGCTAGACTGGTTTTTATTTTTTAAAGTCTGTTTGCTATTTTTCACTTGCTTTTAAGTTTTTATTTTCTGGTATACTTTATTTTCAAACTTTATGGCATTCATAATTTTTACTTTTTTTAAACTTTTCAACAATTTCTTAAGAATCTTCTAACATCCTATTTAATATCTTCCCATATTTCTTTGAGGGTATTGATAATATTTTTATTGTTTTTAATTAAATGTCTCTTTCCACACTTCTTTCTTCTGAGGTGATTTTTTTTTTTAAATTTGTGTGTGCTGATCTCTTTCACGTTGAATGTTTACATTTGAGTGGTCTCTGTTCATAACTGAGTGACCCACTTTAAAAATAAAGAAACAAAGAAAACTCTGTAGATAGGAATGGGCTTATTGATCTTGGTCTTCATCGAATGATGAACTGGCTAGTTATAGTTAGGGCAAGAGAAGGGGTCTTCTTATATCAGAATATTTAGCTCTGTATATTTGGTTGGTTAATTACCCAGAAAAAAACCACTTTGTGACTCAAGAGTCCATGCCCACAGCTACCTTTTCTTTTATTGACTTCCAGATAAGTTTCAATATCTATGCACATTGTATTGTGTTATTTCTAAGAAAGTGACTTGTGTAAATACAGACTATCCAGTCTTTTCATTACTGGAGATGATTCCTCTAACCTGAAATATCCATCCACCACGATTGCAATCTTGTTTTGTTTGTTTGTTTGTTTATTTGATTTTGTTTTTTTACTGACAAGGATACCTGGTGTTTAGAAGGTGCTTAGAAAATAGTTGTTGATTTAACTCAGATATCTTTCATAGGATCGGGAGGAAAGCCCATTTCCTAGCCGCATTCTGGTTCTGCCATGCATGTGTACACACTCAGATTTCACAGAGGCAGCCGTGCAAACCAGAATACACCCAGCTCCTAAAGAGAGGATTCCTGTCTATGGGACTTCTTGGGGCAAGGGTGTATTTCTTTATATTTGGGATTAGGAGGTATTATTGTGGGGTGCCAACCATAAGCTGTCCTGGAAGGGACAGTAGAAAAGGACTGTATGGGGTACAGCACCGTTTGGCTTAGGAACACTAGGGGTACTCGTATCTTAAGATGGTGGTGTTTCAGATTTGATCCAAGCTTACAATCTGCTGACTGCTTCCCAGAGAGCTCCCTTCTATTCCTCTCTGCTGACTAGGTCTTTTTTAACTTAGAATGAAGAGATGTCCCACGGGCCACTCCACAGCCATCTCTTTCCATCCCTACTAGCATTCCCTCTTCTTTCTCTCTACTTCTACACATCGTTGGAGTAGGAATGGGGTGAGAAATTGTCAACGCCGAACTGGTCTTTTTGGAAGGGCCAGCTGTCAAACCAGAGGGGCTCAGCCATGGGCCTGGTCATTTGTTCTGATGTTGCCTCTGCCCTTCATTTTGACATCTGTGCTCCTGTGCTCAGGGCAGGATCAGTGGAATAGGATTGTCTGAAAGAAGCAAGAAGGGAGCAAGAACACAGTGTTTCTAAGATTTCTCTGATGAGAGGGAGGAAACCATTCTTAAAGATAATTGTCCATAAAATGTTGGACTCATCATAGTAAACAGATGCCATGTTGTTACTAGATGAGGGGATAAAGGAGTCATAATAGAAAATAAGATAATAGGAAAACTATGGTATCTGGAAATATTTAAATAAAGATGAGTCTTTTGCTAGGCATGGAGAAAAAATAATTCATCCAATTTTACAGTCATAGTACATATTTAGAACAAACGTGTAGTTTGTGAACCTGCAATTTTTAAACCAATTTCAAATATAACTTGTAATATCTTAGAGCAAGATAATATTAGAAATTCAACAATTTAAAAATTTTGCAACATAGCAATATTTTCTTTCTTTTCAATTAACCTTTTAAAGTAATTATAATTACATGTTTCTTATATATACCCTATAGAATGCAGAAAGAAAAAATTATCAGGGATTTACCTTCAAAAGACTATCACTTAGTATTTGGCATATTTTCTTCTAGCTCTTTTTTCTTTGCATGTTTTTTGGCTTTGCCAGGCAGTCAAAGGCATTTTGCTTGCCTTGTGGAATTTTTTTGGTCTTCAATTGGAGTAAACTGTGGTTATGTTGTGATAAATGCATGAATGTGATTTATTCTTTTCTTATCATGAGGCTGAATAAGCAGCACTTTAGTTCTTGGCTTGAATAAATTCTCTATATGCTCTTTAACATAAAACACTGTTCAGATTAGAAAGTGAATAATTCTTAGAGCAAAGAAGTGTGGTGCATGTTTCACAACCATTTAAAAATGATCAGATATGAAAAAAAATCAGAAGCACAAAAATTGCTTGAGGTAAGTGTGTCACAAAGATAAGACTTTAAGGTTCTCGAGATGGGAAGCTGTCTCTCTGTGGTCCTAGGACACGTAATTGATGCCCAGTAATATTTATTAAATGTGCAATGATTATTATTGCATGTTACATGCTGGTCTCAAGGACTAAAGTGGGAAATCTTTTCACCCAGAGGAAACTTAGAGGAATAGAGGGCCAAAGAGACATACTGAACCCAAGTTAGAAATTCTGGTCCTATCTGTGCTAACTAGGCACTGCCTCAGAAGCACCTGCCCTTAACATTGTCACCATTAGGTTGAGATTGTTGAGCTATATAATTTTAATGAGTTTCCTTCCCACTCTGACATTCAATGGTTTGATGAATTGATGATTCTGGAACCAAATGCTAAGAGTGTTCAGACCCCCAGACCAGCAGTCAGCTTAACTCTACATTTCTCTCATTTCTCACAGCCCATCAATTGCCAAGTTTGACTCACTTTACTTTGTAAGGCAGGGTTTGGAAAATGACCGCCTTTTCTTTTTGTAAATAAAATTTTATTGAACATAGTTGCACTCGTTAGTTTCTGTATGGTCTGTGGTGCTTTTGTGCTACGGTGGCAGGGTTCAGCGGCACTGACAGATACTGTGGTCTGCAAGTCTAGAATATATTGTATTATCTAGCCCTTTATAGAAAATGTTTGCAAACCTCCCGTCTGAGTAAATGATTTGTAAGCACCTCTTCCATGACCCTCATCTTCCTTACCTTTGTCACAACTTTGACCTTCATCTGTTCTCATTTGGAGAACCCAAGAGCCTCTAAACTTAACTTTTCCAACTTCAGTTTTGTGCCTTGATCACATGATTTTTAAAAATCTTGAGACACCAGTTTGCTCACTTAAAACCCTTCAAGAATACCCTGCTGCACCATTGATGAAGTCCAAGTTCAAGGTTAGAAAACTAGTACATTTTACTGACATCTGAAGACCCTTCCAGTCCTAAGAGACTAGGTTTTGTGTGACATGACATATGCAACGTGAATTGCAAGTCACAGGAAACCCACCAACCCCACCAGTCCTGGGTGCAAAGAGACCAACAGTTCACTTTCCTATCTGAAAGGTCTACTGTGGCCTTGGGAAAGAATTGGTCTGGGTTTCTAGTTGTGTCACCTGGCCAATCAAGGTGTCCACTGGTTTGGCTTCTCCTGCATCCTCTCTCCTTGACTTGCAGATGGCCTTTGTTCTGTACATGTACCTCCCTGGCATCTCTTCCTCTTTATAAAGGACACCTGTCATATTGGGTGGATTAGAGATCCACCCTTATGACCACATTTAATCTTAATTACCTCTTGAAAGGCTCTGTCTCCAAATATAGTCACATTGGGAGCTTTAGCTTCAACATGAAGGGAGAGCACTATTTAGTTCATACCAGATGTAGTTTCTATGAAAACTAGATTCATTTACCCAGACAAATGCAGAGACATATACATATAAAACCTTACGTATAGTTACAGGCTTTAAAGTTGCCTGTAAAGGGAATATGTATCTGAGGCAGCCTTGCAGGGGGAAACACCGGAGAAAAGAATAGGAGAATGTCTGTAAACAAGGAAGGGCATCCTACTCCCATTCATTTGTCCAATAGTTATCTACTGAGGGCTGCCCAGGTGCTGGCCTCCGTGCCAGAGTTACAATATTGCTAGGCTCTGGGTCTCAGGACTTGAGTTTTTGTTCCAGGAGATAGTAAACAAACAAGCCATTCAGTATCAGAGTACCAAGGGCCCTGAAGAAAATCAAGAGAGAACAATGGGTACTGTCTGCCTGGGAGGTGACTTAGATGACATGGTCAGGAATGTCCTCACTGAGGAGTGGATGTCCAAGTGGAGGCTGGAATGATATAGAGTCAGTCCTGCAATTGGAGGCATGGGATTTGTGGCTGATGACATCCCAGTTACTCTGGTTTCATTTTGCATTAGCAGACAGAGCCACCGCCTTCTGCACTGGGTGCTTCCATATTCCCTTCTGCTGCCTGCAGAGCAATGACTGAGATTTGCTCTGTGCTAGGCACAGCTGTTGTAGATTACTTCTCCTACTTTGGATATCTTTCTTTTCTCTGAAATTTCTAGGTTATGTGCTCTCAGGAGCAAGATCCTCCAATTCAAACATCTGTTTCTCTAAATTCAGTGACATTACCAGAGATGAGTCATTATTGTATTTAGCCTGAATTAGAGCACCCATTGTTGTGTGTATGTGTGTAGGGTGGAGTCAGCACTGGTGGTGTGGAAAATGCATAAACACAAATTATTTTTCTATTGTTCTTTGAATGTATCACCATCCTTCATCTTCCCAGGCTTTGCATGCATGATGCCATCTGCCCCGTTAGCCCTTGGCCTAATGAATTCCTGCATCTTCTCAGGAAGGCTTTTTTGGCCTCTAGATGAGGTGGGCTTTTCTCCCTTCCCAACCACTCCCTGCACCACACACAAGCCTGTCAATTTTGCATGTGCTTTTACCAACTGTAGCACCCGAGCCATTTCTAAGGTTAGTATGTCTGTCTCCTCTGCTAGGCATGCTCTTCTTTTGTGGGCATGGCTGCATCAGATTTGCTCTCTAATGGTTCACCAGTGTCTAACCATGTCGCTGGCAAATAGAAAGTATGAGGGGGAGGGAGAAAGGGAGGGAACAACAAGTTGCCAGGAAGATAAAGGAAAGTAGAGTGGGAGTTGGGGAGGAGTTATGGGCAAAAGAGAATAAGGAGTCTGAGAGGTAACAGGGAATGAAGAGGACAATCAGGAAAGGTAAAGTGTCATTTGCCAAGAGAGGAGGGAGGGGAGGTTGCCTGTGATCAACAATGCCTACTGTGGCTGAGACACAGGAAGACCGAAGGCTGAAAGCTTTCTCTGGGGGTCAGCAATTAAGGGACCACTAGGGGGATCAGCCACAGGGGAAAAGCCAGGTACAGCAGATCCAGGTGTAGGTGGGAGGTGGGATTGGATGTAGCAGGTGGATGGTGCTCTTGGGAGCAGTGAGGTGAAGTGCTTCCTGTGCAGGCTCTCCAGTTGGACTGCTGGTTTCAGACGCTGCCTCTGCCACTTGTTAGCATGTGAGTTATTTCACTTCTTGTCTTGGTTTATCATCTGTTAAATGGAATCCTAACTTACCTATTTCTTAGACTTTAAATGTTCCTGGCATATGTGTTAGCTGCTGTTATGTAGTAACTCCTTGAGTCTGAGTGGTTTACAGGCACACATTTATTTTTATCATTTACAGTTTTCTGGGCTTGGCTACTGGCCTCTATTTGGGATCACTTTTACTTTGCCTCATTCTGGGGTCCAGGTTAAAGGGGCAGTCGTCTCTGGGCATACTTTCCTTTGGCCATCACAAGTGCACAAGATGCTAAACCAAACTGCATAAGTGAGTTTTAACATTCCTACTAGCATCTTGTCCGTTCACACCCACTGGTCAAATGAACTTCCACAGCCAAGGCCAAAGTCTTTGTATAGGGACATATATTCTGCCCAAAGGAGAGGGAAGTGTATATTTATCAAGCAGTAGTTCAGTTTACCCTAATATGCCAAATGCTTAGAATATTTCCCATACAGTTTGGCTTACTCTCTATGCAATAGAACACTTTTAGCAATTTTACCATGGGGAGGAAGGAAAAGAAGAGAGTGATTTGTTGATAAATGAACAAGAGGGTTGGGGAAAGATTGTCATATAGAGTGAGATGCGAACCTGTTAATGGACTAACAGGAAGGACCCAGTGGGAAGATACAAAAACATGAGCTTACAGCCCTCATGGCTATGGATAGCAGCAGCAGCCATGGAGGCAAATGGGATAGGCAGACTTTCTCTGATCAGCTTTGTATTCTTGATTTTTTTTTCCCCTCCTCCCTAATCTTAAGGAGAGAGTTAAGTGGTAACAGTTGGTGTTTACGATGTTTTAATGGCCATCATATTGAGAAGTGACTGGAAGCATCTTTAGAAATAATTTACACCACCATAAAATGAATTGCTAATCTTTCAGAGTGGATTCTTCAGACTTTTTGCTGTTTGTTTTTGTATACCAGCCAAGAAGATATAGACCAATGAAGAAACTGATAAAATATTTTAGAAGCATTGTCTGATTTGAAAAGCTAAGTAGGAACATAAATCCTTTCTTAAGTACTCAGTCGTGTTTCCTGTTGTTTGCTGGTGCTTTACTTCTTTAGTTATCTCTTAAAGCAACGTGCATGTGTGTGATTGAGATGTCCCTGGGATGCATGCTTACCAGTGCTCAGCTGTAGCATTATATTGGGAACCTAAGGGCTTTGGGATGAGGCATGGCCATCCCATGCCTCATGAGGCAGTCATCATTTAGCCTCTAGGATGGGTCCAGTATTTAAAGGGACGACAAAAACATTGACTGCCTAACTTTGTGGGAGTGACTTAGAAAGCCAGAATGCACTGCCCTGGGTGGTGTGGGCAACTGGGAATTCAGTGTAAGGAATGTAGGTATGGAGTAGGGCAAGAGGTTCTCACTGTTCGAGGGTGCCTGGGATCCAACCCAGGTCCTTGCACATGCTATGCATGCTTTCTATCACTGAGCTATGCTCCCAGGCCCCAGCAGGAGTTATTTTAATAAGTCAAACTACATCTTGAAGGATACTCATGCATCAGTGCATTGAATGTGAATATTGTCAATGTGTTTATTCATCTTTATACTAAAACAACATGAATGAAGTTTCTTCCTGCTTGAAACGTGTATTGATTGTGTAACTGTTTAGTGAAGAACTGCAGTCTTCTTATGCTAATACCCTAGGTCTGACTTGGTCACTCCAATAGCCCCCAGGTTTTCCTCTTATCTCATCTCCATGCTTCCTGTTTTCTTTTTGTGATGCAAGCCCCAGACCACATGCATGCTAGGCAAGTGTTGTGCCATTAAACCTCATGTCCAGCTCCATTTTTTCATGTTCTTTTCATGTCTGAGCGTTTTGCTCTTCCTTGTAAATGCCCCAACTCTCCCTAGCCTGTACCTTCTTTCAAATTGGCTCTTTTGCTTGGACACCTTCCTCTGTTCTCTGTGAAGCCCAACTTCTTCAGACTAATCTGAAATATCAGATTCTTATGGAGTCTTTCATGATTTTCTTGGCTTGGAGGTAATAATTTCCTTTCTCACTTTTGTAGTTTCTTATCATTACTTTCTCTGCCATTTTTGTTCCCACTCTCCCTTCCCCTATATCATCTGTAACTTAACTGTTGGCCAGCTTATTTTTGGTCAATAGCATAGAAATACTCAGACTTTTCATTTTCATAGATAAGACATTTTAAACTATATTGTACATAGTTTCTATAGTTCTTTTCTTTTGCTAGCATTCAATCTCTCTCTCTCTCTCTCTCTCCCTCTCTCTCTCTCTCTCACACACACACACACACACACACACTTCTCCCTCTCTCTCACTCTCGGCATCTCTTACCTAACTTTATGAAAGATGCATGGTTAACATCAAAAGAATATAGGAAAGACTGTATCAGAATAAAGGACAGACCTGTACTCTGAAAGCATTTCACAGTGGACACCGCTGAGACGGCTGCCTTTGCATTTCACTGAACATGGAGCAAAGTTGCATCCTGTATCCCTCTGCTCTCTGGACAGGCTTTGGAGCTGTTAATTTAGTAGCCTGTGAGCTTTACCAGATCCGATTTATCTCTGAATCCCACTTTATCTCTATTCCCCTCAGAGATAATCCTGGGTCTCTAAAAGCTTGTAACAGGAAAATAACTGTGATCGGTCACACAGAAGAAACCAGGTTAGGAAGCAGATTATTCAAAGATCTGAGAGTTGTCTCCAATAACTAAGCAGAGAGGCACTTATTTTTATAAAACCATGTCTGACATGTGTATGAAAGAAGATTGGACTGGTTACAAAGCCTGTTTATTCTCAAAGAGCTAGGAATTTTAGAAAATCTCTAATTATGACATGATGATTATTCTTATCTCTAAAGTATAGACGTGATTACTTAGATGATTACAATTATGCAATCATGGAAGAATTTTCTGAAGTAATTTTTGACCTCAAATTCTTGTTTTTTCGGTCCTTTTTAAAGTTTACAGAACAGAACAAATTGATTTTTAACACTGGGGAGAAAGGCACTGAGGATCCTTCGAACTTGCACTATCCAATAGAACTTTCTGTAACAAGATAATGTTCAGTAACCTGCCCTATCCAATGTGACAGCCACTGTCACGTGGAGCTACTGAAAAGTGCATAGTGCCACTGCAAAACTAACCTTTAAGTTGTTTTTAACTATAATTGATTAAAAATAGCCACCTGTGACTATTGGCTTCCATATTGGACAATGTGGTTTCAAAGGATTGACCAGTGCATACTGAAGAATATTGATCTGCCAACCTTGATGGCATCTCATCAATTTTTTTAATATATTTGAGATATTAGGAAAGGAGTAATTTTTCTTATTGAGACATCTTTAGCAGGTTGTATATCTACCAATCAATGGCTCTATTGAACTTTCAGCTACTTTTCAGCCTCAGGTAGCCACAAACTGTACAAATGTTGATTTCAATTCATGTGTTAAGATCTGTTTTTCATTATTATAACTCTTGTTTTAGACAATATCTACACACACACACACACACACACACGCACACAGTCAGCCCGCTGTATCTATGGGTTCCACATCTGTGGATTCAACCATGACTTGAAAATACTCAGGAAAAAAAATAGCATCTGTAATGAAAATATACAGAATATTTATCTGTCTTTCTAAACAATGCAGTTTAATAACTATTTACATAGCATTAGCATCATATTATTATAAGTAATAATTAAAGAATACAGGAGGGTGTGCCTAGTTTATATGCAAATATTACACTATTTAATATAAGGGTTTTGAGCTTATGCAGATTTTGGTATTCTCAGAGGGTCCTGGGACTGATCCTGCCCAGATACTGAGGGAGGATTATATACACATTTGTGAAGCTCAAGTGAAATGAGGGCTGGGGCTTGTTAAACTTGAATATTTCTTTGGACATTCCTGCAGTGAGCAACAAAATTGCCAACTTGGATTGTCTTGCTCTACCCTCCCTGGGAAGAGGAAATACTCACATTCATCAAGTCAAACTAGAACCTGTCCAGCCTTTTCCATGACTCTGTGCTTTAGTGAATACTTATATTTCTGCCTGCATTTCTTCTTATGTATTCTTTCCTTAGTTTCTGGGGTTACCCCTTAAAGAGAATTTTAAGCTTCTTATTTTTTTCTTCCCCAAAGACTTTCTGATCTTTTGTCCCCTTCTACCTTCCATAGCAATGCATACGTCCAAAGAAATATTCAACCCATCAACCTACCTTTCTCTCTCTCTCTCCTTTTCTTAGTGGAGCTGTGTGTATAAGTACATGCAGACATATGTAAAAGAATTAAGGTACTTTGTTATAAAGAAATAGGTACTATTAAATAGATATTAAAAAGAGCAAAGACTTAGAGATGCTAAGCAACATATTGAAGTCTACTCCCAAACACCATGCTGCTCAGCATCCCTAATGACACCAGGTTTGGTATTTGTTGAGCACTCACTGTATGCAAGGCATCAACTAAGCACTTTACATATATTTTCACTTAATTTTTTAGGTTTTATAAAGAACTTATGATTTTTCATAATTTCATAGGTTGTCTTAATTTTGAATTTTTAACAATATTAACAACTTATTCACACCTAGAGTGAATAAACATGTTCAGTGACATGCAACCAGTTAGTGGTAAAGCCAAATTTGTTTTACTCCAAACCCTGAAATTTTTACCTCCTAAGCAATGATTACCATCTAGAGGAAAAAACTCTTTTCCCAAAGTAGCAAGGGGTGGCAGGGCAAAACGGTGGGTGGCTGGGAACTGTCCTGGTTTTCCTTTCTCTTGCACCATTTGAAGGCACCATGGTGGCTTTCAACATGTTGCTTAGTATCTCCAGGTCTTTTCATCCTCTTAATACCTACCTTAGTGATATAATTGAAAAGATTTCCATACAGGGTACGAACACAGTGGGCCCTCTTCTATTCCTGAAGTACTAGATTATCACATGTAAAGCCTTCCTCAAAGATGAGGATCACTTTTTTTTTTTTCATTTTCTTGGTCTGGTGGAGAAAGTGGTCAATCTTGTCCATAGAATCTGTGTTATGTGTGCAGATATTTGCTTTATCTGTATTTATAACCTCAGCCCACAATCCCCACCAATGTTTGCATATTCTAAAAGCTGGTTTTTTTTTTTTTCCTTTTTGGTTTTTAACTGAAATTACACTTAACTTGTCTGTTAACATTGCATTTTCAAGTCTACGCTATGTTTATCCTTTTAAAGTGCATGGTTAATGTTTTGTTTAACAGTTGCTGAAGTTGTTAATGCCTAATGTTACTCCACTCTGGAAGGAGAGAGTGGGGTGAAGATGGAGGACTGATGTTCACTGAACTCATGATAGGCCTCAGGCGTTTTATATGTACCTCTCTTTATCAATGCAGTAACCACGTGAGGGTAAAACATAAGGTGATATTACTGTTGCCATTTTACAGAAGAGAAGTGATACAACTTGCCTGTGCTTAAATATTTATTGCATGAAAGTGGTAGAACTTGGGCTTAAATCAATGTATATTGAATGGGAGACAGAGATGAATGAAAATGTAAATTAAAAGTCATTTGTAAACTCTATAAAAAAGTGTCTCTAGTGTCTTATTTGTTTTATATATATTATATACAATAATTTATTTTATATGTAATAAAGCCACATATCTTAAGTGTTTCACTTTCATAGTTTTATACTTACGTAGTATTTTATAACCTAAAGCAGGATGCAGAATATTTCCTTTCAAGAAAGTACCCTCTACCCTTTCCAATTAAATTGTTTTGTTTCCTCCCTTCTGCGATTGAGCCCATCCACTGAGACTTTTATTTTGGTTATTATATTTTTCAGGTTTAGCATTTGTTGATTTTGTTTCTTGGCTGCAGCTATTTTTTCTATTTGTGTCAGATATAATTGCTCATTGAAGCATTTTTAACTCAGCTGCTTTAAAATATTTGTCAGCTAATTCCACATCTCTGTCATCGTGATGTTGGCATCTATTGATTGTCTTTTTCCGTTCCATTTGAGATCTTTCTGGTTCTTGATTATAGGTTATTTTTGATCACAACTTGGATATGTTCATTTTATGAGTCTGAGTCTTGTTTAAACCTTATGCTTTTGTTAGCTTTCTTTAACATAACTCTGCCAAGAGAAAAGAGAAGAAGCCTTAGCTACTTCTTCCAGGTGGAGTTAGAAACCATATTCCAACTTGACCTCAGTTGATGCCTGGGAGGAGGGGTCACTTAGTTATGGTGGGTGATTGTGGAAGTTCTGGTTCTCCACCAGAGACACCATGGAGAAAGGAGGGCTTGGCTCTTCTTGCCTGGGAGGGGTAAGGCTAAGCCTTGCCACATCATCTCAGTCTACATTATGGGGGTTAGGAGGTTGACAGACATGAAAGTCTGGGTTCTCTGGTTGGGTTCCTTGAGCTGCTTGTTAAGGGTGTTGGGACACCTTGTTAAGGTCCAGTGAGGGTAGAAGTCTTTCTCCCCTGCCTCTGTTACTATAGATGCTAAGGTCACGTTTCTTCCTGTAGTATTTGAGTAGAGCAGCTGCTGTCTGAAAGTTTTCTGTCTTTCTAGGCAGCCCCTCTCCTGTCCTTTGTCTTGTTCACTGGCATTTCCAGGTATCTTCACCTACACGTCTGGAGCACATGAAGCAAAACGAAAGCCCAAGAACTCACTACCATGTCATTCCTCTAGTTTCATAGTCTTTAGATAATCTGCCTTTTCTCTCCTGTTCTGTCTTCTTGTGTTTGACTTATTTATAGTATCCATCAGTTTTATTTTTCGTGGGATGAATTGAGGGGAAAAAAATCAGAGTAGATCACATGCAGTGGAGGAAAGTATTGTTCATTACAAAAGTAAAACTTGGATCAGTTCATAAATATAGATAGATGTATGTTTGAGCATGGTTCACAAGATGGAATCTTGTTTTTAGTACCATAGATAAAAACATTCTGAAGTCACCAGTGTAGACCACTTACTACTTTCATAGTCTGGTACCAGAACCCCCTGTCTACAGCATCACAGAAACTCTTAGTATAACTGCCCATGGGTCCTCTTGTTGAATGAGAAGAGTTAATGTGCCTGTGCCTTAGATTGTCTGTTGCTGCTGAAATATGTTAGTCAAGCAACATTATAATGTCTACTCGGTTTACATTGTCTAGTCCTGGTATTATAGGTAGGACAGGTGCATTTGATGAAGTGATTGCACTCGACTAGCCTTTAGAGAATGAGTTTCCCTTATAACAAATGCTTTACAAAGATGAAATTGTTTCTTCAGGCAAGCAAACCAGAGTGAGGGTGCATCACGTGGCTCAGGGCGGGCAGCGTCCTGACTCAGGGACACGTGGTCTGAACATCTGGCTAGGATGACCACCATCTGGGTCCATCTCCAAAGGCTACACTGTTCTTAGGGCAGCCATTGGGCAAACTTGTGAAGACAAATGGGTGTGTTTTACGGGTCTAGTCCTTCACTTTCCCTCTTATTTCTTCCCATCGATGGAGTGTTCTCCTTCTCCCTGACCTCTACTTGCATGAAAGAGGGGAGTTTTCCATTACTAGTTACTTAAACTTGCTGAGGATGTACATGTTCATCATTTAATGCTGCTGAACTATACACTGGAAATCTGTATCTTAGCCCTGTTGTTTTGATAGGGAGAGAAGAACTTCTACCCATATTTAGAAATTTTAAATTTCAGCATATATATGGAGAACTATTTAGCTGACCAAGGAGAGGTTTGGAAATCATATTTTAGCTCTCCAGAACCTGACCCAAATAAAAAAATTAAACACAAATGAGCTCATTAAAATTGCCTGGAAGTGGAGGAGTGTGGAATAAATCAGAGGCTAGTCCTGTAAACACCTATGAGTTCTTCTTCAGTGTTGTTAAGGTAAGAGGTACTGGGCTTTACTGTACCTTGGTGTCCTCCAGGATGTGGTATACTCTGCACTAGATCAAGGGTCAGTAAGTGTGTTATGAAGAGGGCCAGCGAGTAAATCTTCCACTCATCACAGATCACATAGTCTCTGCCTAATTTTTAACCAACTGTAGCTCAAAATTAGACATAGGTAAGCATAAAATAAGCATGGCTGTGTTCCAATAAAACTTTGTGATTTAAATTTTACACAATTCTTCTGTGTTACAAAATATTCTTCTTTACATTTTTTCCCCAATCATTTAAAAAAGTGAACACTATACTTGGGTAACTATGGAAATGGGGAAGGCTGGATTTGGTATAGGACAGTTTTTTGACCTCTGTCCTGGCAGACATTTTCTGGGTAGGTTCCTTTGTCCAAGGAGACACTACACTCTCTTTCTATTAGCTAAGCCCAAACCTGTGTTCCTTAGACAGACATTTCTGGTGCATTTGATATATTTTTCATGTGAAAACATCTGTGACCCGATTGATTCTAATGAACACATTTCCATTCATTCTTGCAAAAATTTTCATGAATGATCATGGCACCTTTTTGGGAAGTCCCTTAGCTGAGTAAGGAATTTTGCTCTCAGATCTTCACAATGTCATCTTGATTGATTCCACCTTGGATGGTAATATCTTTTAATAACAGCATATATTTTTAATGTACCTCTTCCTTGTTAAACTAATATTGCCAACTTCTGTCATGGTAGGAATTATGAAACCTGGGATAGAATGTTTTCCTAGGATTAGTCTTTTTTTACTCCTTTAAAAAACAGCTAATTAAGCATATTATTGGTTAGAATGGAATTGTGTGTCATTGTGCAGTGGTTCATCTGAAAGTCATGGAAGAAATCACAATGGCTTAATAAGCAGACAATTACTTTTCTCTTGTCCTATCAAGTCCAGAGGTAGGCATGAAACACAGAGTTTGAGTAGCCCAATGATGCTAGAGCCAATGTGGGTGTTAGTTATTTGACTTTCTCTCATGGTGCAGCCCTATGGTTGCACAGTGTCTGTGGCCACTCTGGACATGTGCAGTCACTAGAAGAGGGCAGGGTGTATTAAGACCTGTCTTTATTTGTCAATTCCAGTACTGTCTTTTCCAATCAAATTTCTTATGTCCTTTAGGTAATACCTTGTCCTTAGCTACTTGTAGCTGCAGGAGAAGCTGGGAAATTCAGTATTTGGCTTTGTAGCCCTCTTTCAGGAGATGACTAAGGGGAGAGTGTTAGGAATGTGTTGCTAATCAAAAGTGTCTACTACAAAGAGTTGTTGACATTTTGTGATGCTCAGGTTACTTTTGCAGAGTCTCTGCTGGACTTGAATCCAGAATTTAGTACATGAGCCATCTCCATTAAATAGGTATCAGGGTCTTCTATGTGTACCTTATATGAGGGGGTGTGAAAGGACCTTGTCCTCCAGTACCTTCGTCTCTTGCTAGATCTAGCAAGACACACATGAAACTTTAAATAACCTATCTCATTTCTAATAGTGAATGATGGGGATTAGTGTGTATTTGTTGTATTTAGCAACATTTCTTGGGTGCTGAATGTGTGCAACTGTTTATGTAGGCTTTGCAGGTACACAGATGAATAAGACAGTCTGCTGTGCAGATGACAGTCAAGTAAATCAGTATTTTGGGGACAGCACTATGATTCTGTGATTTAACATATATTTGGTGAATTATACAATTATGTTAGAAGCAACTCTTTTGAAAAAAGTACAAGTTATTCATAAGAAGGCAGTGGCAATGGGTATGATCGGGTATTTTTCCATTATTCCTACATTTGTCCTATAAACAATAATTGGGTACCTATTGGAAGTTGGTTATTTGGCTAGACACTAGGTTGGAAAAGCTCAATGACTAGTAAAGTGCTTCCAGGCACTCCTAGTCATAGACTCGGCAGACATATTAATAAATATTTGCAATTCATGGTGCATACACATGGAGACACATTCAGATCCTCTAATAAGAGGTGAATTGTCAACATTGATTAGGAGGA
Organism: Glaucomys volans; assembly: GCA_020662805.1. Classification (NCBI taxonomy): domain Eukaryota; kingdom Metazoa; phylum Chordata; class Mammalia; order Rodentia; family Sciuridae; genus Glaucomys; species Glaucomys volans. Next base: position 192,293 of record JAJEJO010004476.1, read on the forward strand.
TATATTGGGTGCAAGATTAGTTAAAGCTTTACAGTGGAAAAAATAAAAAATATTTATTTACTGAAGGGTTATCCAGGCAAATCATAGAAGGACCAAGTATATTGTGCATAAAATAATCAGTCCTAAGCAGAGGTGCGCTAAGCATTTCAGGGAGCTGCTAGAGAATTCTGCATGGTGGGAGTGGAGGTAACATGCAGGTCATCCCATGTGTTTAGTGGGATGATCTGTCCCATCCTAAGCACCGTCTTAGACGACAAGGAATGCAAGCCAAATAGGAAACAGTTCCTGCCCTTGAATGATATGCAGGCTAGTATAGACAGACTTGTAAATAAACTTCCCTCTTCATGACAGAGCTTTATCAGAATAAAGGAACTTTTAACTTGAACATGGCTCCATGCCTTGCTTCATGAGGAAGCTTGTGGTATGAGTGGGGATTGGAAGGACTGGGAAGTTGTGTGACTTCTTGGTGAGGAAGACCTGCTTGTTCTCCTCAATGAATGTAGTGGTGCTGGTGGTGCATTCCTGGGCTCCCTGGCATCATCACAAGGAGACAAAATGAGGCCTGGTGCTTCCAGGCAGCCTGTCACTGCAACTGTAATCTATGTCACATCAGAAGCCCCCCACCCCACCCCGGGGGCCCAGGCTCACTTCCAGCAGTTGGAAGCCCTTTCTGTCATCAGGCTGGGACTTGTTTTGGAGAAAATTTTCTTTCCAGAAAAATTCCAAAGTAATCTGATGCAGTTGAGCTGTATTCTTCATACACATAGCATGCTGTCTTCAGTGTTCATCTGTGTTGTATGCATTGATATTTCATTCCTGTTCAAGGTGAACAGTATTCATGGTATGTATCACATTTCTTTTATCCACCTTTCATATGTGTGAAAGTAAACAACAGAAGAATCTGTTCTAGCTGAAAATTACCATCAGATCATTGATGAAATAACAAACTTTTGAATAAAGATATCTTTGGAACTTGTCTTTCCATTTAATGAGACAGCAGGGTGTTGAAATGAGAGGGAGTAGGGTTCTTTATGTTTTAGTTTTGTTTCTAAATTCTTTGTTAAAATATACTAAAATATTATTCCAACCAATTTTTTTTGCAAATTTGTTATTTTTTTTAATACATTTATTTTGTGTGGTACTGAAGATTGAACCCAGTGCCTCACACATGCTGGGGAAGTGCTCCCACTGAGCTACAACCCCAGCCCCATTCAAACCAAGTTCAAGTGTTAACATTCCAGAGGCATTTAGTACATTCACACTGTGTATAACCAGCATCACTATTCATCTCCAAAAGCCATTTCTTTATCCCATATTGGAACAATATACACATAACTCCCAGATAGACCCTCATTTTCTCACGCCTAGCCCCTGGGTAACCACTGTTCTATTTTCCATCTCTGTGGATTTGACCACTCTGAATTTCTCATACAAGAGGAATCCTACAATATTTGTCTTTTTATGCCTGATTTATTTCACTTAGGATGATGTCTTCAATGTTCATCTATGTTGTAGTATGTTCAGGATTTCATTTCTATGTTAAGGCTGAGAAATATTTCATTGTTTGTGTGTGTGAGATTTTGTTTATTCATTCTTCCATCCATGGACATTGGGTTGTTTCCAGTACCTCCTGTTTGAATCGAACTGTCATATTTACAACACTCTGCTCGGTCTGGTCTCTCTTCTTAAAAAGTTCTACTCCACCCCAGTTCTACCTCCTTGCCTTGGGAAGCTAACACCTACTCCCCATCATGTGTCAGATCAGATCCCTTCCTTGGAAAGCCTTCTAGGAGCTTCTGGCTACCTAGAGCAAGACTCTTTAGCCTGCACTACCTCATCATACTTAAGAAGCATTGAGAATGTTCATCAAATTGATCCACCTGCCTCCCCATCACAGTTGGAAGCTCCTGGAGGGCAGGTACCATCTTCTACTCATCACCATGGTCTCCACTCCCTGTGAGTAGAGAACCTGGAATTAATAGACACTTATGGAACCACTGATCCACTACAGAATGAACCAGTAATTTCCTTTCTTCACACAATCTTGCTTTATATCAGAAGGAAACTTTCCTGCTGGTAAAAAATTGGTGCTCAAAATGTCAGGTATCTATAAACAGGAGGCAGAATAATTATTTTTGACTCCTGCACATGTTGCCTTTTTCTTCACAGAAATATTTTAATCTTCCATAGCTGTTCCCTCTGTGACTGCAAGTCCAGTAATTGATTTATTTTTTTGTGCTTGGACTTAGTTATTTAAAACTGTTTCTTACCAGCTTTGCTTTGTTTTCCCAGAAATTTCATGTCCCTAATATTTTTAAATCAATGACTTCTCCTAGGGCATGACCTTCCTCTCTTTGCTCATCATGTAAAAGATGCCCCCATTTCTGTCCTCATCACTACACTTTCTTGTTTTCACTAGAGCTATTTACTCAATTTAAAGGGCTCAGTTCCTCAAGGGTCAACTTCAAAACCCTCTTCACTTTCTACTCATCTTCCCAGCCACTCTTGTGTCTACCAGAGTTCGAGTTTTTGAATTGGCATTATAGCCAGCTCAGGATCTTTCCCTGAGTTGTTTCCACTGTCACTTAGTTCAAATGCCACTAATGTTAAATTCTTCCAAATGTGGAGTTAAAATTCAAAACAGGTTTTACATTGTTCTTTAAACATAGTAGCGAAATATTTCACTGCACGTGTGTAAACACACACACACACACACACACACACACACACACACATATTCTAGCATTCTTTTGAGTTGCCATCTTGAAGATACAATCTTTTTTAACATGCAAAAAATTGAAAACCAGATGCACTGTGGGTGGGACTGCAGAGCGATCACAGTGGAGTGGAATTTCTTTTAGGAGAGGGACCATCATTGATAGAGATGAAGTAAGTACAGAAGTCTGTTTTGATGAGGGGGCAAAGGGGGAAGAGAAGAGGAGGCATTGGAAGTTTACCACCAGTTCCCTGGTACTCCTAGGCCCTGGTTTCCAGGCAGGAAGCATTCAAGGTTAACACTGTTGAGAAAAATGAACAGCAGACATTTTTCTTTTTCTCTTTAATGTCTAAATCTTTCCCACGTCAGTCCCTCATCTCCCTGCAGAAGCACGCCTTTTAAAAAGAATCAACATTTTGTATAGTTAATTGAATATTGATTGTAATTAGGCAATTTCTTAGACATGGAAAAACTGATATTGGCAGTAATTGATCTCATATTCTCACAGGTTTGGGCTACCAAGTTCTTTCCACCATTGCCTGATTCGGGCATTGTAGTTGGTTCACTGGCATCCATTCTGCCCCTGCCCTATTGAGTAGCAGCAATGTGTTTTGGAAAATTGTCCTTAGCTAAAGGTTGGTTGGTTTAAGAGTAATCCTGTCTTCACTGCCTGGGTTTTAGTTCAGTGATGATCATGTGATTCACTCCTGGCCAATGAGAAAAGAGACAATTTTGGAGGAGGTTTAGGGAAAACAAGAAGATCCTGGTCAGACAGGCTCTCTCTATTGCAAGATGAAAACCAGAAACATAACTCTGGGTACTATTAGGGACCCCAGGTTTAGGATAAAGGTGATGGCATGGATAGCAACATGGAAAAGATAAAATACAAAACAAAACAAAAACCAAGTTCCTTCATGACTCTGTTGAGCCACAAATCAACCAACTCTAACCTTGTGCTATGGCTGGACTTCCTTTAATGAAAAGTAATATATTTCCTTACTGTTTGATCCAGTTTGGATTTGCTCATCTCTTACCTTATCTGAGAAATGAATAAAATTGTGTCTCCCAGAGTTTTCCATGAAGATTTTTGAGATCCAGAACAAAACCTAAGGAGACCAAACAAACTAATACATACTCAGTGCTTCTTGTGCACCACAAAATAGGCGGATCCTTGGCTGTAGGAAGCTTAGATATCTGGAGAAGAGAAATGCATGGGTAATGTTTTCATGGTAGAAATAAGATCACATTGCAAAGGGTCTCTGTGCAATTCATTTTTTAGATCATTCTTATTCAGATTTCTTTTCAAGATCATATTTGTTGAGTGATTACTCTTCCAGGCACATGACCTGGCATAGGGAGGATGAAGGAGTGGGATGAAAAAGGGAATAAAGAGAAAGAATTTTTGAAGGAGTTGCATGTAAACCAAAATCTGAATGATGTGTAGGAATTAGGTGAAGAATAGGGAAGAACATTCCAGGCAAGAAAATATGTATAAAGTCTACGAGTTGAGAAAAAAACTTGGTGAAGAGAAAGGGAGGCATGTGTCCAAAGTGAGTAGATGAGGAAGAACACGGTGGGAGATGGAAGGTAAAAAGGAGACAGATAATGAGGGCCTTGCTGGCTAAGTTTAAGATTTTTGAATTATGTAAGTGTGAAGCCAGACCATTAGGAAGTTTTAAGCAGAAGAGTCTCATGGTCTTTCTTCCACTTTCCCCACAGTCGATTTTAATGGATCTTCGGAGTTGAGGGAGAGCAGTTGGGTTAGTTTGGCAATCTAGGTGTGAAATGTGGGTAGTTTGGGCCAGGATGACAGTGGTGGTGATGGTGGGATGGATGGATCTGAGCAGTACTTTGTGCAGAGCTACTGGATGTAATGATTGAAGGAAGGAATGTGGTGAAGCATGGTGGCAGTGATGCCATGCCTATTCTTCATGGTGCCTCATTTTCTGTGTGCACAGACTGGAGAAAGCAAATATTTTTTTGTATGAAAACTAAAGTTCAGTTTAAACCGTGTTAAGTGTGAGGCATCTGCTATGTGTTGAGACTGAGCAGCAGTTACTTCTTACATCTGACACTAACCAGGTCTGTCTAGGTTGGAGTGAAAATTGGAGTCACCAGCATGTTGATTGTATCAAGAGCCACAAGAATGAATGGCACCAGCTAAGGAGCAAATAGAGAATGGAAGGGAGAGGGCTTACCTGACTTCTGGGAAGCCTTCCCTCAAGGTGAAACAATCTTCAGAAAAACATTCTTCAGAAGCCAGGGGAAGAGCAGGCCTGCGTGGGTGCCTAGCAAAGAGAAGGATTGAGAATCTCAGAAGCTGGATAAGGGGAAGAATGGTGATGGAGGAAAGGCCAAAGGCATTGGGTAAAATGAGATTACCAACCAATCAGTCTTGAGGGTGAGCATATGTGTGTGGTGGTTAAATATCTGACCTTAAATAATCTGAGCTCAAAGGGAAGGCGATGAGGATGGGAACTTAAATTTGAAGGGTTGGAGTCACAGAGAGGCAAATTACTTTATCAGAGACCTCCAAACAGACATAGCTGCACATGCACATGGACACACACACACACACACACACACACATATCTCCCTGGTGATTCATGGGAGTCATGTATAATTCTTGTAACACTGACTGCTAGTTCTTTGATAATACTGGGAACACAGGAGGAGATGAATACACATTTGCTGAATGAATATATATCCCAAAAAATGAACTTCAAATTTTGTTTGTGAGGGTATTCATGTTAAAGGATGTGGGGAGAGTAAGATAACAAATTGGAAGCCCCCGGGGCTTGTCTCCCCTGATCTCTTCACTCTGGTCTTTCCTTCTCTTTCCCATAGCAGCGATGACTGTTTTAAAATCACCAGTTCTTTTTTCTGCCTCTTAGGGTGTGAGTTTTTCAAGGGTAGCTTCTCCTACTTAAGTTCATGTTACCAGGACCTGCCCCCAGGAATGGCACATAGTATATGCTCATTAAATATTGGTTGGCAAAAGGGTGAGCTAAAGTGGATTTTGAAGAATAGAGAAGATTGAGAAAGGGGCAGCAATGAGCACTTTCCAGATGTAGGCAGAGAGATAAGCTAATCAGTAGGGTTGCAATAATGGAATGTATTGGAAGCAGTAATGAAGCTGCCTGATTTGGTATTCCCATCAGAAATGTGGGGATTGCTGACTTGCTCACCTTGGAACTGGTTGCACTTAAGTCTCTGATTTTCAAGCTCAGGGTTCCTTACCACCCCATGCTCCTTCCTCACCCTGTTATTTCCCACGGTTATCCCACTATCTCTTAACTCACAGATATCTTCTTTCTTCCCACTTAGGTCTGATGAAATATCTTCTGTCTTGGACACTTTCTTTATATGATTTGTTTTCTGAGTTCTATTTGTTGTTCTTTCCTAGCTCTCCACTGCGGTTTGAATCCACGGGGTATTGATCACCCTGCCCGTGCTGAAGGTATTAAACTGCAAATTGAAGGTGAAGGTGTGGAATCTCAATCCATTAAAAACAAAAATTTCCAGAAGGTGCCTAACCAAAAAGGAACCCCCAAGCGACTGCAGGGAGAAGCTGAGACACCTAAGGTAGGTAATAAGCCAGTTAATGAAGGGAGCCTGAAGCTGCAGCTTCTGCAGCTATAGACTCTGTTGTGGTCCAGTCACAGAGAAGACTTGACAGTGCTCTCACTAATTATTGTAGGATCTTTGGTTAAATGAGCACAGCATCTTGATATGTAATAATAAATGAAAATATTGACTGCCTTTCCTTTGGATGAAATTGAACCACTTTTGTGGTCAGTCTAATAGTGTGGGGCTCTGAGCAATGGCTTATAGAGAAGGATGTCTTGGACTTGAAGCTGAAAGATTGATCTTCCTGGCTCAGAGTTAACCCCTCATGATGTTGGGTAAATCCTAGGACTCCCCGAGGCTCAGGTTCTTCATCTGGAGAGTGGGAATCATAAACCTGCCTCCCCATCAGGTTGAGCAGAGTGGATGATTTTGTGCTTGTAGAAGTATTTTGTAAAAGCCTGAGTATGAGGGGCTTTTAATGAAAAAATAATGTTAATTATAATAACTGACATTTGATGAATTATATGTTTGTAGGCACTGTTGGAAGGAATATTGATGTACTAGTGGCTTACCTGTGTTCCATCACCATCCTATGAGGTGGATGATAGTAAACAGGTCCTTAATTAGTGGAAGATAAAATTGGTCTAATTTGCTCTAGAATACTTCATTTTTTTTAGTCTTCTTTCTAAATGTAGGTACCAAAAAAACTGACAAAATATGCATTGGTGAAGATATCAAAATGCAGGTTTTGAGGGTAGGTGATTCTTTGCTGAGGACAGCTTCCTCTTCTTATTTTTGTTACCAGGGATTAAACCCAGGGGCATTCCACCACTGAACCACATCCCCAGCCCTATTTTGTATTTTGTTTAGAGACAGGGTCTCACTGAGTTGCTTAGTACCTCGCCAGTGCTGAGGTTGGTTTTGAACTCGTGATCCTCCTGCCTCAGCCTCCTGAGCCACTGGGATTACAGGCGTGCACTGGGCCCCGAGGACAGCCTCTTCTAAGAGCCTCCTGTGTTAGAACTGGCACTATTTGGATTTTTGTCTATAGTCAGTAAAGACGTTGATGCTTAGTGTTGAGGATGCTCATTTTAGTTTTTCTGTTGGAAATTAAGAGAATTAGTCTTCACATAGCATTTAGTCTCTCCCTTTGTGTATTTCCTGCAGGAAAAAATACACAAAGGTTTGTTGAGCGAATACACAGGTGCAGACCTTGGACAGCAAATGTAAGCCCCCAGGAATTATCTTAGGTACGATGGTCACTTGGCTGTCCTGCAATGACTAGCTCCCTTTTCCTCCCAAATAATATTGTCCAAATTAAAATCTGAATGGTTTGTTTTACCTACAGTTTTGAATAGGCACCCTTATTGCTCCCTTCCTGAGCTTGGATAATTAAAAACTGATGGTGTTACTCATGTATGTCTGTGTGTGTTTGTGGCAGGAAGTGAGAAATGATTAGTGAGGAAAAAAACCCTGCAGGTACTTTGCACTGGAATTCTTAGCTGACAAATTGCCCCTCATAGGAGATGGCTGATGCTCACTCAAGTTTGGTTTGTGGGCAGAACTGGAAAAAAGTGAACCAGTGACATCTAAACTTGATCAATGTGGGGCCATACAGGTGTCCAGAAAGAGCCAGGCAAACAAATGCCCTCAGGATCTTTTTGACTTGGAAGATAAATATGATTTATCTTAAATATAAGTAAGATCTTTTAAAATGGATGCTTAGAATAATAAAAATCAGAGTATAAAAGAAAGAAAACAAAGTGTTGATATTTGATTTTAATTCAACTTTCAGCATTTCCAAATTATATCTTTTTATTTGCAAAAAAGTTTGTAATATAAAAAATTTGATTCCAACCCTACATGACTTCATGACTTTTGAATTGTTCTGAATACGTGATTTTACAGAATATCCTGAATTTTCGTAGCACAGCCCTTTGTCTGGGTCTGTAGATCCCCTCGTTGTTGATTTGTTGAAAACATAATTCATTGATAATATAAAAGTTGATCATAACCCTTTCCTAGGAATAGCCCACATATTAGAAGCCGGATTCACTTTGTTCAAATCATGTACAATAAAACCTCCAAATAAGTGTAGCTGATACATTCTGGGGTCTTCACATTGATGTCATATTGAGGGTTGAAAAGACTAGAAACTTTAGTAAAACTCAGGTGATATATTTGTCCATTTTTTATGGAGAACTAAATGGCAAATGTAATTTCTGGGGAGTTGCTGGAAATACCCGGAGGGATTACTGTGGACTGTGGCAACATCACATGCCCTGAAGTTTTTCTCCTGCAGACACTGTGAGCTTGTTTGCACATGTGCAAAGACATTTTCTCTTCTGTCCCATTTAGAGGGCTAGAGGAATTCGAGTCACCTTCTTTCCTTTTGTGTAATAAACACTTCATCTCTAGTAATTTGATCTACTCTAAACTTGTGGTTAGAAATGCATGCATTTAAAGCCAATCAGTAATGTGAATTGGTACCATTTTCCTAGAGAACGGTCTGAAAGGTAGTTACTCAAATTTTAAATATGTGTAATGTGGGGGCCAGTAATTCCCTCTCCAGGTACTCGTGCTAAGTAATTAATCATCAGATACTCAAAGATGGCTGCAATAGAATAGTCACTGTAGTGCTGTCTATAATATCAGAGTGTTGAAAATCACCCAAGTTTCCTTTCATAGGACACTGGTTGAAGAATTTTGTAAAGTCATGTAATGGGACAGAACTCTTCCTTTAGAAGACTTCAGAGACCTGTGTGTATTTTCGGGAGGAAGTGCATGTGATAATATTTTCAAGTTGGGAGGGAAGCAGAAGGGCAGGTCACTGCAGTGTTCGCATTTTTAGAAAAAAAACGTCCTTTTCTGTGTAAAGGCATTCCTGAGTCTGGGAGGGTTTATTCCACACAGAGCAATAGTTTATATCTGGAGTTGAGAGAAACATTCACTTTCACATGCACTTTTGTTTGTTTGAATTTTTAAAAAGATATGCATTCTGTTAACTACATCTACTTTATAACCCCTTTCAAATTTCCCTACTGTAGCTCAGACTCGACTTTTCCTCTTTGTTGGGTAGTACTCTACCTTTTCAGGTGCTGAGTTTCCTCATGTGGCTTCTAATTCTGTTGGAAGTTTATATGCCAAAGGAGTGAATTATCATGGAGTCTTTTTACCTACCTGTGCCTTGGATTGTGGCTGCTGTCTGATACAGCATTTTTGCATTTTTCTGCCTTAACCTGGAGATGGAGTAGCTCTGATCAGGTGTTACATCAGGGTTTCAACTTGCTATCCTGTGTTTGCTTTCGACTAATTGTGCAGATCAAGTCCCCAATATGCTTCAGCGGCTTTAACGGGGTATCCTGGTTCCTCCTTCCTTTCTTGTCTTTGGGCTCTGTCACTGAGTACAGCCACATTAGGTTTTGAAACCAGTCCTTTGTCACATCACTTGTTTCAGATCTCAGCAGGTGTAATGAGCTTTGTGCCTACTCACTGCTGCGGTTTTCTGATACCTAGAGATTTCTCTTCCTTGACATCAAGGTTGGCCTTTTATAATTTTAAAATATTAAATACATTTTCTAGTATTTTTAAGCAATAATAGATCCTGAGTGGGGACTGTAGTATGTGCTTATTGTATCATATGGATCCTGTAATGTATATTGCTTATATGTGCATACATACTGATAAACGTAGAGATAAACACACTTTCACATTTGTTCTGGGAAAGTAAATCTTCTTGCTTCTCTGTCTTAGAAAGCAATTTGGGAACCATTGGTTCCCATTCCCTCCCAAAACTCAGAACCCTAATTCCCGAAGGAGGTTGTCTCTGTTGCAAGTTACCTCCAGTTCTTATGGATCAAAGAAAAACAAAGGAGTGTCCAGCTCTCTTAAGCATTATTTTCAGGTAGTCCTCAGTCTAGTTGAAAACAAATGAATACAATTAAAATATGGGCATGTAGATGATATTTACCAACCTAAATCCTAAATGCCATAAGTGCTTGGGAATCCACACATGTCTTACTAGCAGATGTAATAATTACAAGTTCAAGAAGCAAAAACAGTAGCTTTAACAGAAGGGTAAAAAGCAAGAAATACAATAGGCACATCATTTTTATCTCACAGGGAAACCCCAATGTTACCAAGGGCACAACTTTTTAAATTTTTTCTTTTATTCTTTTTAGTTACACATGACAGTAGCATGTATTTTGATATATCGAACATAACATGGGTTCATTTTACTGTGCTTCCTATTCCCATCTACTCGCCTTGTCTAATCCAGTAAATTTCTATGCCATGTACCTTCCCCAACCCCGCATATTGTGAGTTAGCATCTGCATATCGGAAAGAGCATTCAGCATTTGATTATTTGGGATTGGCTTATTTCACTTAGCATGATAGTCTATAGTTCTATCCATTTACCAGCAAATGCCATAATTTCATTCTTCTTTATGGCTGAGTAATTTTCCAATGTGTATATGTACCATATTTTTTATTCATTCATCTGTTGAAGGGCACCTAGTTTGGTTCCATAGCTTAGCTATTGTGAATTGAGCTGCTACAAATGTTGATGTGGCCATGTCACTATAGTATGCTGATTTTAAGTGCTTTGGGTATATGCCTAGAAGTGGAATAGCTGGGTCAAATGGTGGTTCCATTCCAAGTTCCCTGAGGAATCTCCATATTGCTTTCCAAAGTGGTTGCACCTATTTGCAGTCCCATCAACAATGTATGAGTGTACCTTTCCCCCAACATCCTCACCAACATTTATTGTTACTTGTATTCTTGATAATTGCCATCCTGACTGGAGGGAGACAAAATCTCAGTGTAGTTTTAATTAACATTTCTCTAATTGCTAGAAATGTTGAACATTTTTTCATATATTTATTGACTGATCATATTGCTTTTTCTGTGATATGTCTATTCAGTTCCTTTGCCCATTTATCAATAGGTTATTTGGTTTTTGGTGTTAAGTTTTTTGAGTTATTTATATATCCTGAAGATTAATGCTCTATCTGAGGTAGAGGTGGAAAAGATTTTCTCCCGTTCTGTAAGCTCTCTCTTCATGTTCTTGATTGTTCCCTTTGCTGTGCAGAAGAAGTTTTTTTAGTTTAATACCATCCTATTTATTGAGTCCTGATTTTACTTCTTGTGCTTTAGGAGTCTTGTTGAGAAAGTCAGTTCCTAAGCCAACATGATGGAGAGTTGTCCTGCTTTTTCTTCTACCAGGTGCAGGGTCTCTGGTCTAATTCCTAGGGTCCTTGATCCACTTTGAGTTGCATTTTGTGCAGGGTGAGAGATAGGGGTCTAATCTCATTCTTCTACATATGGATTTCCAGTTTTCCTGGTAACATTTGTTGAAGAGGCTATCTTTTCTCCAATGTATGTTTATGACACCTTTGTCTAGATGAGATAACTATATATCTGTGGGTTTGTCTCTGTGCCTTTTATTCTAGGGCACAGCTTTTTTGCCTCTCACCACATGGGGCAGGCACAGCTGCCACAGGTGAGAGTTGAGGTAAGGTTGTGTCTGACACACAGAAGGCACAGCCTCTTTCCTAGAAACCTTTTGTGCCATTCTAGTCATGCTGGCCAAATGCCAAGTCACAGGTCCTGTAGACCAGGTGGAGTTCCACATAGTAGTTTCCAAGGGAACAACCCTGTGGGAAAAAGGTCCTTCCCAGACTGGCCCAGCACTGAGGTTCACTAACCCTTTACTCACACATTACTCTGAAGAAACCTGCTAGGGACAGCGCTTCAGCACAGGTAGAATGTGACCTGTCCTATAAAGTATGGGTAAAATTCAAATACATAGCACCAAGAATAGAAAGTGCCCTTAGCAATGAGGTCTAGCATTTTGATCCAAGGTGAGGCAATGGATTGGTGAGTTGTGTCAAACATCAGCCTCTTAGAGTCAGGTTTTATGTTGTAGAAATTGAAGCCATATCAGTTGGTTGGGGTCAAGCTGCATAGGATTTGAATGTCTGAGCAAAGAGCATGGTTTTATTTTCTATAAGCACTGCCCAATATGGTAGGCACTAGCCATAACAGCTTTTAAATATATTAAAATTAAATCAGATGAAAAAAAATCATTTCTGTGATTATACCCAGTGACATTTCAGGTACTTATATATATGTGGCATATATATAAGGGATACATGTTTTGGACAGTGTGGACATGGCTGTTATGATAGAAGATTCTGTTGGATGGCATGCTCTAATTTGGAAAAAGTGGTTGAAATTCATTGGGTATAGGAATAATATGAAAAATGAAATTGTGTTGACATTCTCTCTGACCCTTATCCTTGGGCCTGGGTGGACATATGCTTCAGTCATAAAAAAATTTTGTCAAAATATTCAGGAGTCTGTTTTGAAAGTCATGTTCTTAAATGCTTGGATGGTTGGAATTTGAGTTTCCATGGCAACTCTGGCTATGGAACAACATCAGCCCATCAGTAGGCAGTATCTTGGCTATTCCCCATCTTGGAATTCTGGGATATGTCATCACAAGTGACCTAAACATTTTCCTAACATCAGGAAATTAGAAACTCTGAATTTCTGAAATTGATTGTCTAGGTGTTTACAAGAAAACTTCATTTAGATGTATTTTTATGCTTTTCCAACAAAGATTTCATAAAGCTAATTATCCTGATTTTTCCTGCCATGATGTTAAATCCAGGCAGGACCCAGGCTCTTTATACTTCATATTTGTATTTCTGCTTCACATTTTTTATTTATAAAATCTGCATTTCCATTTTACAGCTGAGAAACCCAAGAATTTAAATGACTCAATTCTTAGTTTCTGGCTAATAACTAGAGGAAAATGGAGCCCAAACCTTAGTCAAATAGCTCTAAATTCAGGGCTTTTATTCCCCTAACAATAAATGAACAAATGATCCATTTATATGAAAAGAAGATATAGTCTGTTACACTGAGAATTTGGCCAACTAGGCAAAAGACGAGGTTAAAACGCCGCATGTATTCTTTACTCCTCAGAGGGAACACAGCAAATCTTGATTGCTGTATTATATAAGGGAGAAACAATGCCAGCATCTAAAATAGTGAATAATTGCCTGCACTTGCCTTGGGATACATGATGTGAATCTTTGGCAATAGATTGCCTTTTCTCATTAGGCTAATATTAGATTTAGTTTGTATTTCTTTGGCACAGAGTTAAAGGAGCTGGCCTGGAACTTGGTGCTGGAGGCAGAAGGAGAGAGCCTGGTGTTTTGGATAAGCCACAGGCAGATAAATGAGACTTGACTGCAGGGCAACTGGTGGACGTTTGTAACAATGAGCAGGAGGCATTAATCTGGGATTAAAATAGAAAGCTAAAAGAACTTAGTCTCAGGTTAAAAGACGAAGAGTAGATTGTACTTAACCTTGATCAAATTACATGGCTCAGCTGCCTCTGAGGAGGTCTGTGGCAGTTTGGGGATAGAATGATCTCATTCTTGGCTATCTGTATTTCTTGGCTCAAGGAACAAGTGTCTCCAAACAAAGCTGCCAACCCAATATAATGTCACCAATGATAGGAAAGGACATAATGCATGAGAAACATAATGAGGACATACTTTAAGGATTGTCATAAGGGTCAGAACAAGAGAGGAGAGCAAGAATGACTTCATGCAAAGTGAGTTCCAGGGCCCAGTATTTCTACATTGGGTACTTGGACAGATCTCAGAAGAAATTACTGTAAACTCATATTTGAAAATGTAAGCATTTATTATTAATGTGTTAAATTCTGAAAAGTGTGACAACAAATAGGGTGTTTTTAGACTATAGATTCATGGTATGATTGATAAAGAAGAAAATCTAGGGAGCATCTGACCATCTCACTCATTTACAGATGAGGAAGCTGAGACTCAGAAAAAAATGATTTTTCCAAGATCTTGAGGCTATCAGAATAGTCCACCCTAAAACACAGATTTTTTTTTTTTTTTCCGTTACCCAGGATTGAACCCAGGAGCATTCAACCACTGAGCCACATCCCCAGCCCTGTTCATATTTTATTTAGAGACAGGATCTCACTAAGTGGCTTAGAGCCCTGCTAAGTTGCTGAGACTGGCTTTAAACATGTGATCCTCCTGTCTCAACCTCCCAAGCTGCTGGTAATGCAGGTATGTGCAACCGCACCATGCTGAAAAACAGTCCTTCTAATACATAATCACTGCTTTCCACTTTTCTGTGCCTAAAAAACTATATGAAATAAACCACTAGAGCTGTTTGGTTAATGGTACTTTTCTGGTGGACTAAGACTTGTGTGTAAGCCATCTGAGATGCAAAATGAGGTATAGCCCTTAAGATTGGGTGGATCACAGGGTCCAGTTCTAGTTCCACTGACAATTTTGACACAGCACAGATAGGCCTCTGGAGAGAAGTGCAATTGGGTTCTAGAGATGGTTTTCCTATTAACACTCTGCCCAAATGTTCTTTTCCAGCCAGAAACTCTGAAGCTCCATATGTAAAACCCTTCCTACCATGGCAGCAGTTAGAAAGTTATCACAGAATTGATCAACATAATTCAAAACTCATGCATCTAGATGAAGCAACTTGTTCAACTCAGACTCTAGGGACAGAGATGAACATAGGTTGTACTCATTGAGCTCATTCTGCAGTTATAATGAAGAGTCTCTCAATCCTTGACAAGGGGATGTTGGAAATGCCTTGTCCCATCCAGCCAAGTGAAGAACATAAGAAGTAGATAATATAGAACCACCTAGAATAGGATGAGGCAGGGCAAGATGAATAGTGGAGGGTAGTAGAAGAAAACAAGGTTTGGTCTTTGCCTACACCTGTAGCAAGAGGACTGATACTAGTTCTTAGTGAAGGGTTGGTGGTTTAACCAACATACATCATCTCTAAAATACAATTTATTCTCTTTCCTGTCTCTTGTTCTTGTTCTCACTCTATCTCAACATGAATCTACTGATACATCTTCATTGTAAAATGTGTATTGTTTAGTAAGAATTTCAAGTCATTCTTTGTTTTGCTTTCTCTAAGAGCATGTTTTGTAATTGCTGCTGAATTTGTGAATATTTGGATTCTGGTGACCATTTAGCACAGGGGTTTGCAAACTTTTTCTGCAAAGGGCCAGATAATAAATGGTCCTGTATGATGGGTGTCGATAGCCTAAGTGACTTTGAGGACACAGCTGCATTTCATTGAGATACTAGGTTTAGATGGGCAACCGCATGTCCTCACTATGTCACATCACCTTGACTGTGCCTCAGAGTGGCTGATCAGAGATGCTGGACCACTATCCGGTGGCATTAAGAACCATGTAGAGGAGGGGAGTGGAGGAGGCAGGGAGGTACTTGAAACTATATTAAGAAACACCTGCTTTGTCTTCTTTCTCTATAGATATGCGCATGGCCTTAGCTTCTATTCTACTTGTATATAACTTGCCAAAAGTTTATGTTTGTAAAGAAAAGAAACATTATAATAAGTAATAAATAATTTTAGACTGCCCTACATCGCTGATACATGGGAAAAAGAAAGATTTCACAGCAATGACAACTTTGGCAATAAGAGACTGTTGGGTTAAATTGGCATAGGTGATTCCATTGTTCAGAGGTGGATCAGTCAGTCATCAACAAGTCACGCTTATTGATTCTTTTCCATTGTGCTATGGCATCCACGCACGTCGCACCTCTGCTGCCATCAGCTGCCATCACCTCGCCATCGCTTCCCCTTGGAGCACATGAGCAGCCTCTGAACTGGCCTCCACTTCACTCTTGCCTTCCTGTGATCCCTTCCCCACACTGCAGTCATGAATCAGATAATTCCACTCATCTGCTTAGCATACTTAATGGTTCCTCACAGTGCTTCAAAAGAACATCCAGACTTCTTATCATGATTGGTAAGAAATTAAGATACCTGGGGCCCTTTTACCTCCTACCAGGTTCTCTGAGCTCCAGACATACATCCCTTTCAGTATCTTGAATATGCTCAGGTGATTCTGTTTGGAGGTGATGGGTGCAGCCATCCCTTCTGCTGATCTTTGTGCAGCTTGTTCCTTGTCTAGGTCCTGACCAATGTGTCTCTCCCAGAGGATTGCCATGACCACCCTAACTACCTTTGTCCCTGACCACTCTGACATGGCTCAGTTTGATGTTCCTCATAGAACTTCTGCTGTCTGAAATCCTGTTTCTTTTCTATCTCTCCCCTGGAATTTAAACTCCTTGAGAGTGGTGCTGTTGTCTATCTTGTTCACTGGTATAATATCAATGCCTGCTAATGTGTCTAGCACATAATTAAGATTGGATTTTTGATAAATGAGTAAGTCAGCTCCTGTGTCACAAAATTCCTTGTCACATAGTTATTTCATTATTTTCAACTTCTCCACAAGTGAGCAGAAGATAAATCTTGCTGGGTGCGGTCATGGTTGATCCTATCAGGGAAAATGCTTTCCTGTGCTGGCGGGTACAGGTGGTTCATCACTCACGTGGTGGACAAGGGATTTCTCCATGGCTGCCTCTCCATCACCCTTCATGCTTAAAATTCTAATTGACCTTCAGGCCAGGCAGATATTGGGTCACAGTTTATGCAGGCATTCTTTCCTTTGTTTAGATAAAGAGTCTCCAGCCTTCCCTTGTATGTGGTTTGCCAAGATTTCAGATGGCAAGAAGGCTCCTTCAGTCTCGCCCCAGTGACATTCAGGGTTTTTGGTGAAGTGCCAGCTGACTTCCCTGATGCCTTCTCTATCTTCCTGATCTAGTCCAAACTTGAGGGAAATGGAAAGCAGTTTCTCTTCTTTAGGAATCCTTACTTAAACTGGAAAATCAGACCACCAGGTACCAGGCTTAAACCTCCAAGATTATTTCCAGGAATATATGAGCAGTTTCCAACTGTACCTTAGATCAACACTGTCGTAACTTGAGCCGCTTTAACCCAGTACTGCGGACTGGGTGGCTTCAGTGGCAGATGCAAACATTTCTCACAGTTCGGAAGGAAGACTCTGAAGTCTGAGTTCAAGGTGCTGGCTGCTTTGTTCCAGTGAGAGTCCCCTTCCTGGCTTGCAGATGGCCACCTTTCGCTTTGTCCTCACTTGGCAGACACCCTCTTCTTAAGAGAATGCCAATCCCATTCAGACCTCATCTGAACCTAATTACCTCCCACAAGCCTCACCCCCAAACACCATCACATCAGGGGTTTGGGCTTCAATGTGACATTTAGGCAGCACATTCAGTCCTTGACATATGCCAACTATGCATTTTGGTCAAATGCCAACTGTCTTTGAGTGTTAAATCATTATTTGACTGAAGTTGGATAACACCATCATAAAATGAATGCCTGACATACAATAATAAATCTGAGATATTAATAAGAATACCTATTTAGTGCAACTTAATTAAAATTATACCAAGCAGATTTTTTTTAAAAAATGGCATTATGGAGCAGTGGTAATAATTTCTCAAATCTGTCAGCTCCTGTGGTTTTTATGTTACACATTTATGATACTAAAAATATGCTCTTTTCCAACTGAGGTCAACAAAGGAGCAGAATAGACTTTTTGTCAAGCTCTGCTATTGTAGTAGTAGTGCCAATGGTGATCTCCCCATGAGTCATTAACCTTTCTATCTTTCCAATGATAACTGACTAAAGATTCAACTCCTAGACTTGCCAACTTGCTTGATGGTCATGATACAGTTTTCATTGAAACAATTCCATAAACTAAAGCTTTGGGCTGTTGAAAAATATGCTTTTTAAAATTTCTCAAAAACAAATTTTCTTTGATTGCTGTCCATTTTGGTTTTTTTTTTCTCCCTTAATCAGTGTTTTCAAAATATTCATTATAAAACTTGATTCTCAACTAAAAAGCCAAAATCATCTTGTTCGTCAGATCATATCCTTCCTCTTCCATCCCTGCCCACTTCACTCAGATTAAAAGCCGAAGTGCTTCCAGTATCCTTCCAGGCCCTGTGTGATCTGTCCCCTGACAAGTCACGCATGTTACCTGCTACTGGGCTCTTCCATGCTCAGGCTGCTCCTGGTTCAAACTAGACACCTGCTCAGCTTAGAGTCGTTGTCTTGGGCTGCCTCCTCTGCCTGGAATCCACACTTTTTCTTCCTGATCCCTGCTGCTGTGTAACCTCCTCATGAGACAATTCTACGGAAGTGACCTCTTTCCCAAAACTCTGATCACTTGACTCTATCCTACTATCCCCCACCATCCCACGCCTTCTTTACCTTTAAAAACAAAGCAATGTATACTTTATTATTATTTAATATAAACATATAGAGTGAACTCTGTTCAGTGATGGACTCCTATGACTCACAACCATGCCTGCTCTAAGGAAGGTTGGTTGGTTAAGTGAATCCTTATAATAATCAATACGCATTTAATCTTTAGCTTGCTGACAAACTTTTCTAAATAAATATTTTTTAGTTGTAGATGGACACTATCTTTATTTATTATTTTTATGTAGTGCTAAGGATCAAACCCAGTACCTCGCATGTGAGAGGTAAGGGCTACAACTGGGAGAATATTGCTCTCTAAATTATATATAGAATGCTTACTTATGTTGGAAAGAGACATTTTCATAAAGCAACAGTAAAACCAAAAGACATCCCCACTAGGGTTATTGATAGTGTTATCATAATTAGTTATATAAATAGCCTGTACTATCAAATGATCATTAATTATATGTAAGTTCAGCATTGCCAAAAATATAAAATGGTATTTGGCTACATGACCTGCCAAAAACCAAAGCTTTAGCCAAATCCTGCCAGCAGACAAATAGCAAATACCAAATTTGGGATTTTAGACAAATACCAAAACCAAAGCTAGTCTATGTCACTTCTTTATCCTCAAATAATTGAGCAGTTTAGCTCCTAAATATTTATGTCTGTTCACATGTGAAACCCGTATATTGTGTGGCCAATCTGTTATCTGGGGGGGAAATCTGATAGCAGCCTTTGTATTAGATAATGAAGAGTTAACTCTATACATGCCGGAATACCTCTTAGAGATTGTCAGTGACAGAATTAGAGCAAACGGAAGACAGAGTAACATCAATTCTTGAATTTGTTATCCAGAAGAAAGTTTTTATGGGGGAGATGTGATTTCACTGTTTCGATTTATCAAAATAACATAGAAAGGACTCAGACTCTAGGACCTGGGGTTTGATCCCTGCTCTACCTTGCCACTTACCAATCATGTCACAAGGAACAGCGTCTGAGTATATCTGTACCTCATTGTCTTTATCTATCCAGTTAGAATAATAATACTCTCTGACTCACTGGATGGATGTTAGGATCACTGAAGTTGGTGTATTGAGTGCTTAAAAAGGCACCTGGCAGAGAAAGCACTGTGTAAGTTTGCTTCAATTATTATTTTTGATATCATCATTACCCTCAGAAGACATTTTGGCAAGATGGATTAAAAAAATTTATATATATGCATGCATACATGCATTAGCAATGGATCCAAATTGGCAGTCTACAGCTTTGTTTGCCCACATAAACTTAAAGTTTAAAGTAGAAATCTCAGAAATTTTTCATTTATAAGCTCCAAATTTTTCACTTCTCTTGAAAAACTGAAAGGAGAAGCCTGCCTCACACCAGCTGGGCTGTGTAGAAGCTGTCTGTCATAGATGGTCAGTCTTCCTGGTTTCATACTGCTCATGTCCGTCCCTCTTCACTTATTGTTCCTGCTGTATTCCAGGGACATTGAGTTAATGATCCTTGGCACACCAGCTGCTGACACAGTATATGTCATATTGTTAACCCTCTTTCATGAGACTGGCTCTTAGATCCTTAAAAATACACATATTCTACATTCAAAAGTATTTATCTGACTCTTTCTCTGATGATACTACATTAAACAGGACAGAACTGACCCCTACCTTCCTGGAGTTTCTCTTCTATTTGGGTAACCAGACATCAAACAAGTACCGTAATGGAAATTCTAATATATATTTGGAAGGAAACTGAAGTCTGAGGAACTAAGATAGAAAATAAAGATGGAGGAGAGGAGAGAAGAGGAGAGGTATAAGGTGGGTTAAGAAGGATGTTTTCTGAGATGAAATCTAAAATGTTAAAAGGGAGCAGCCATTCTCAGGGATGGGAGCAAGAACATTCCACAGGCCTGGGTCAACCTGCATAAAGACCTTGAAGTAGGAATAAATGCATTCTGTTTAGGAATAGAAAAGAGGCCAAAATGGCAAATTTCAGATATCTTAAGAGGAGATTGGAAGTTTTTTTGTGAATTTGATGCTTTGTGCAACAGAAAAATCACTGAAGAGCTTTACCAAAGGAAGGGACTTACCAAGGGAAGGCTCTAACTACTCACCAGACTTGATTAGAAGGCAGCAAGAATTGAAATGAGGAGACTAGAACATGGCTTTCATAGATTAATCAGTTGAGAGATGTCGTTGTCTTCTGCCAGGATGGTGTCAATAGAAATGGAAGGAAGTGGAAAAAATTGTAATTTATTTTGGACACAGAATTAGCAAGGCGTGATTAGGTGTAAATCATAAAGCAAAGGGAGTAATGAAAGATGTCATCTAAATTTTTGGTTTGCATGGCTAACTGGATGTTGGTGTTATTTAGTGAGACTTAGTGAGCTCAGAAAAACTGGTAAGAAGAGAGTACGAGGAGGGGAAGCTTGGGATGCAGGGATCAGCATTTCATTTTGAACATGCTTATTTTGAAATTTGAGTTACATCCAAGAGAAGACATCAGATAGGTTGTTGGATGTGTGAATCCAGGTTTCAAGGGGAGGTCTCTGCTAACAATAGAGATCAGAGGTCACATTTGTCACACTTAGGGATGTGCGTACGTGCATATGGATGAAGTATGCAGAAACCAAGAGGATTTCTGTTGGTCCTGATCTCTGGAAGGTGGTGACAATTTGGTTTCCCTTCTGTGTAGCTGCTATTTCTTTTGTGACTGCTCTCTTTGCTCTGATCATTGGACTGTGATGGACCCAGGGCACTAGTGTTCAGATTGGAGGTAATGACACAGAATGAAAACACTTGGTTAGAATAACTCCTTCCAGCCTAATTTTGACCTCCACCTTCAACCAGATTGGCTTGCTGTTAGCTGTTTTAGACATCTAGTGAAATGAGGCCAATGGTGCTTTTCCTCAAAGAGCAGGCCTGCTGGTGATGAGCAGTTGGTACTGCTTGGTGGCTTTCTGGCTTGCTAATTCCCTGCAGGGCTGTATACCTTCTTTTCACATTGCTGTCATGGTAAATGTTACATGCAGTCTCCAGTCTCCACTTCTCTTGTCCTGGTCTCGGAGAATATCTAGCTTTAGACTGATTACCTATGAGAGAAATGACGTGCTACAGTGTGGGCTGGGGCAGCAAGACCAGGTGCCTCAGTGGTTCTGGGCACCACTGCATGACTCTTCCTTTCCTTTGGGGAGTGTATTGCCTACATGTTAAGGTGACAGAACCCAAAGGACTTTGATCATCAAATCATTGGAAGGAGCTGACTTATAGCTCATTTTGTATAAACACTAAATAAATTTTGATCCTGTGCTAGATTCTGAGGGATGCTTGTTACTGCAGCAGAAGCTTAGCCTATATAGATTAGTCTAGGTGGCATAATTTTATACTCTTAGATGTTAAGCTTCTCAGGCAGGCGCCTTGCTGGATCTCAGACCAAGTGCAAACCCTGGCAAACTATTGCTCTCAAGTCGGTATTGATCATGACTTTCTTTTTAACAGTGTTCTTTTTGCTCTGAAAATTGCCATTTGAAGATTTTAAAGCTTTTCTCCTGGGTCCCTCCCAGGAGTTGTTACCAATGTCAAGACATCCAGGGTATGCATCTCCCTAGTGCCCCATTTTGACTTTGTATGCAGTTGACAGCATTTAATTGCTGTTCCATCTCTTTTTGAGGCTGTGATATTCTTTGATGTGGTTCATGATTTCCTTTACAGCTTTACCACTGAGTGTTCAGCACCCTTTGCTGGGTTTGAAATTCAGAGATGAATGTTTGTCCAGTGTCATTTGTGTGACTGTGTGTTGGGAGTAGAGAGTGGAGATGAGTTTAAATCTGCTTCATCAACTATTTTACTGTGGAGAAGCTGACCTATTTTCCCCTCCCGAATGCAAATCTGGCACATATCACTTACCATTTATACAACAACTTTCTGAAACACAAGTGCTTCTCCTTGAATGACCCCCTTGTCCTCTTGGGCTTACTTGGCTAATATTTATCGGCAACATCTGGAGTCGAGCATGAAGGTTATTTGCAGCAGTGCTTATTAGTGCATTTCTGTGAGTCATGACACATTGTAGCCAACTCCACAATTTTGTTGCTGATGTCCCCTGCAGTGCCCTGGGCTTTGCAGCCATTTCTCGGGATGCAGAGTTTTGTGTGTGTTGATGAAAAAAAGAAAATCACAGATACGTAGGGAAAAGAGATGGCTACATTTACAACAGACATTAAAAATCATCCAATCTAGCCTTCTCATTTTACTTGAAAGAATATCCATGGGCAAAGAAACCACGTGGTTTGCAAAAGCCTGCAAAAGAAGCAAGATGCGATTTAGAGTCAGATTTTTTGCTTCTCAGTCTGTCACTCCACTGTGACTTGCTTCACTCTATCCAGAATGTTTTTGGGGAAAACACTTTTTTTTGTTGTTCGTAGATCATTTTGTAGGTTTTCTTTCGCTGAGGCAAGAAAAATGTGAACAAACACATTTTATGTTAGTTATTTTGGGTGTTTAAGTTTCCTAGCCTTCCTCCTCCCTTTTTAGAGCCATTGACAGGTTAAGACAGAGCAGGCCATGAGCTTCAGGCTGTAGGTGTGGTTGGAAGTGGCTGAGAATGGAATGGGAAAGGCCTGGCCGCTCCCACTGCTGTTAAAAGTGATTCTCAGGGTCAAGCACATGTTTCCACTCACACTTTTTTAAAATAAATATGCACTATTTGGTACATAAACAATAACGTGTAATGTGAGTTTTTGTGACTAACAGTAAAATTAGCACTGGTGAATCCATCTTCTTGCTCTTAAATTTCTATCTCATGTCTCTGGACACCATTGGTTCTGTTCACCGTATCCTGTTTTTTGCTTTTTCTTTCTTCCATTTTGTCTTTTTACAAAATGCTGCAGACTGAGCATTGGTGTCCTCTATCTTTAAAACAACCACAAATATGATAGCTTCTCTTCTTTATTTTTTTATACTTCATTCCTCAAACTTTGTGATTTCCAAGACCCTCCTTGGCCTTTTTCCAAGGTATATATCTTTCTGTCCACTCCGCTGTGTGGCAATGTCTGCAGAGGACAGCTGGAACCTTCTCGACAGGCAGGCCTGGCCTCTCTCCTGAGACCCCCTCCTTCATTTTCAGCTGCATGGTGGACATTTCCACTTGGACATGCTACAGCTAAGGCAAATGACAACATCAAAGGAATGTAGCAGAGAAAGGACTGCACCCATCTTTAGCAACTCATAGCTCTTGACATGTAAATCAAGGAGGGAAATCCAGTATATATTATACTAGATGCCAGCTCATTCCTCATTTATCTCATAATTTTCAAGGGAGCTACTTCTTTCTAGAAATGCTGCAACCTTAATTATTTAACTAAAATTACTTTTTTAAATCATCTTTTACACTTGATTACTGGGCATTGATTTCTGTATTTGTGAACTGAGCAAGAATTCGTTCTTGTATTTTACAGCTTTCTGAACAAAATTTATTAATCAGATAGTCTTCTGAACCATAAACTTTAATACACTAATTTATTTTTCCTCTAGTCAAGTCGAGAGTTGCAGTTTAACATTTGGCTTATTTTATTGAAGAAGGAAATTTTAAGACAATGGTAAAACTTAAAATTTGGGGTATTTATAAATGGTTTAATTCCTATTTTAGATTGGCCCTACAGAAGAGCAAAGAATATATAATTTAAAATAGAGAGATGTGTATTTCCTAAAGTTTTGTTCTTACCAAATATATAATTTATTTGCTGTGCAGTATTAAAAGTTTAATTTTTTATCATATTGGGGCCAAAATGCAATTATTCATTATTTCATTAAATGTGTGCTTTGTTTTTACTCTATTGCCTATTTGTTTGTTGTGCCTTATATATAGACAGGCTTTGTGGACTCTAAAGATGATACAGTTTTGAGAATTTTGCTACAAAATTTCAAACACAGAAGTTGGCAGAGTATGATTTTAGAATGATAAGTGATCAAAATGCAAATCTGAAAGAGCCAATATCACAAACCACAAAAAAAGTTTTTGCTAATTGACATCCCTCTGTGATCCATCTCTGCATATTTTGACTGCTCATTGATGGTGTCTTCCTGAAACAGTGATTTTTGCAATATTTTCTATAACAAGAATAGACAGATATTTCAATCTTTCCTCTAGTATATTTGACTAGTATATTCTAGTATATAGAATTTCTTGGTATTAATTGATATTGAAATCGCTACCTCTTCATTACACTTTAAAACTTGCTTCCTCTGCTCCACACTGACTTCCAGTGCCAGATGCCACTGTCCCATGACTGAATGGGGCTACTAAGTCTATGCGTGGGAGCTTGGAGGAAGTATCTTGAAAGTCATTCCTATCCTGGGACAGCTAGTCATAACTTAACTATACACGGGAGTAAGTTAACTAGAAAATATCATGCAGACTATATAAATACATATCATTAAACTTCAACTAAATGTGAAGCCATCGCAGTTTCTCCTTAGCTGGAACCCCAAAACATCTGGATCATCTAGCACTATCTGACATGAGGAAGCTATGGTAGGGTAAGGGGAGGTAGAACAAGTTATCTTAACTGGCTGTGGGTGAAATGTCTTTCTGTTGTAAATTTCACAAACTTTACCAAAATGTAGAATTGTGCAAATCCATGGGATATTCCTTTTTCTGTCCCTGAGCAAATGAAAGTTCCTAAAGTTTAAGTCCCCTCAACAGCACTATATTTGCCCCTATTTGGTCTTAATGTATATAATGACTTTCAGAAAAGCACTAGAGTTCTAAATCTTAGCTACTCATAGTTCATGAAGTGGTCTTAGTTTTAAGTGATCACTTTTTCAGATTTTATTTTTAAATTTGTATTTTTACATAGAAATGTATTGCTTATTGAAGCCATCCCTCTGCCCAACAAAGAGCACATAAGTGATTTCATCTTAAATTTTTAAAAAATTCTACATACCCCCCCATAGGAATGTATTTAATTTTAAGATATATACTCTTGTGGAATCATTCAGGTCACTGAAAAACACTGAGCTTCCTATTTTAGTTACCTAGCTTCTACACCTAGAAGAGAAGTGCTTTCAATGACAACAAACACTCGTATAGCAGTAACCACAGGCCAGATGTAGCTCCAAGTGCATGTGGTGTATGTTACCATGTCTGGTTCCTGCAGAATTGTATGGTAGATACACTGAAAGCCCTCCCATTACTAATGGCAAGAAATGTGAGATGAAATATGGCAAACATCCTAAGAAATGCATGACAGACCTTGTAAGGAAGTACAGTAAACCACCAGATGCTAAAGACAAAGAGTGCTGAAAACCAGGAGGTGAGTATGTGGGATGACCCTGTGGTACCCTTGCTAGAGGGCGGACAGTTGCGTTAAATGCTCATTGTTGGAGGCAGTCACATAGAACAAGAGCTTCTCAAGGCTGCACTCCATTGGAAAGCGTAGTGTGAAGAGTCTCCCCATTAGTTTACAAAAGGATATTTGTCTTCATCTGGGCTTAAGGTGGGAAAAATGGTTTTCTTATGAAATATTGAGTTCATATATCCATCTTCATGTGAATTGGGATCTTTATTTATACTTCCCATGTGTTCCAGAAGCTACAAGCTGAAAGACTAATTTGAAAAATTAGTTTTGTGTGAGTGATAACCTTGGGACAGAAACCAGAACCAAAGTCTTCCCTCTGGAGGGAGTCTTTCTGAGATACTAGGAAATCAACAAATAACTTTCTTTTTGGCTGAACCTAAATAAAGTATAAAGTATCTCCTCGGAAGATTTGGTTCCAAATTTCTATTCTTAGCAAATTTGGCTAGCCAGTGTACACGTGAGCTTGCAGCACTTAGCCTTCAAACTAATCAGCTTGTCTACTGAGTCTTTGCTCTGTAACTCCACTGCAAGGCTCCTCCTCATGGAGTAGGCTCGTGACAGCAATAACCCAAAGATCATCTATGATTCAGTAGTCAACTTTGTCATTATATAATAGAAGGAACAATTGACTAGTAAGATATAACAATTTTAAACTTATATGCACCTAATAAAATAGCCTTGCAATGTATAAAAAATTGAATAGAGAAATTGTCAAATTCAAAATCATAGAAGGTTTGACTTCCTTTTCTTAGTAATTGAGGTCCTTGGTGGATCAGAGTTAGAACAGATAGATATAGAAAATATGAACAGTCTAATGAAGAATCTTGGTCTAGTGGACAAAGTCACACCTGGGGCTAAAATCTAAAGAATGCACTTTGTTTTTGTGCACACAAATCAATAAGCTATAGGTGAAAGAGATAAAGATCCATGTACTAATAACCTAGAGATTCCACTTGCATGGAGAAACCCTCTAATATTGGGAAGAAGATTTTTACAGAAATGCTAATTGGAGTATTGCTTATAATGATAGAAAATAAGGAACAACCTAAATCTCCATGAGTAGAAAACCAGGTACATAGAATTGTGTTATGTCCATACAAGAAATACTAAGTTATTAAAGTGATCTGACTGAAGTGAGCTGGACTCATAATGGTGACAGTTGAATTACAGAATAATATATGCAGCACAGTGATATTTATATTAAGCTAAAAATGTAAAAAGATTGTTCATACTAGGCTGCCTCTCCCTCTGGAGATAGACTGCATTCTCTCTTGTGTATTCCTTCCCTTACCCCAAAGGTGTCTCTCTTGAGAGCTCCCCCATTTTCCCTTGAACATGTGTTTTCTTTCTTAAATAAACCTTCATCTATGCCTTTGGAAAAGGGGAACCCTGCAGAGTGTCCCCTGTTTGCTTGTTCATCTGTAAGTAGCTGAGTCCATGTCTGTTTCTATTTCTTCTGAGTTTGTTGGGGATAAACTGTCTTTGTCATCCCTTTACACTTAATAAATTCTGAATGTAACATTAACAAATGATATTGGTGATTATAATTCAAAGAATCCTGAAGTCCAAAAATTATTCTTTAGTGACAACCAAAGGGACTTAAGTGTACGTGTCATTCACCAGTTGGAAAAAGTAGGTCATTGAGATGCCTGAAATATTGTGGCTGTGAGTGATGTCAACCAGGGAGTCTTGGTCAGTTCTATCACATGAGTCCTGAAAATGCCACGGAGCATTCTGAAACTTTCTGTTCAATTCATTGTAACCTTCCTAGAAATTTTAGAAGGATACCGGGGTGTCATTTTTAGTTGTAGAATGTAAAACAAGGAATGTTGGGTCTTCAGGATTATCAAAAATCATGCTCTAAATGGAATTGTTTTCTTTTAAAACTTTAACTTATCCTCCAGAGTGATTGGTAGATAGATTTCTGTTCCCTGTTTTTTAAAGAAGAGATCATAGAGGGGGCCTAAGAGGGAAGATTTCAAATCTAAAGCCTATGTCTTTTGCTCAGAGCCTGGTCCATAAGTATTTTGTCCTCACATTTTCCAATTCCCCAGCCTTAGGATGTGACTTCTTTTTTTTCTGTTTTCTGAGCCAGTTCAGTGGAACGTCACTAATTACTAGGATACTCACTGGAAACCACCAAGACTGGGAACTGTAACTAAAGCATCATTTTAAAAATCACTTTACTCAAGAGATCAGTTGACACACTGCTCAAAGACCCAGCCATGGCCATCACCCACCCTCATGCTACCAAGAACAAGGGGCTTCGTGGGTTGTGTGATAAACACTTAGTCATGGTTCGTCTCTCTGCTTAGGAAGTGTCATGATGAACATTCAACAGAGCTAGGAGCTGGTCTGCACTTCATCAGTACTTTCAGTTTTTTAAAGGAAACAGTGAAATTTAGGATGTGCTGGTTTGCAGAGAAGACTTCTTATTTAAATTTTATTTCATTAATAATTTTGAATGTCGATTTGGCTATCCCTGTGGGCTGTGGAATTCATTCCCTTGTCACTCACTTGTGTGTGGTGGCTCTGTTAACAGCATGCAGGAAGACAGGCCTGCCTACTGCACATCAGTAATGCAAAGTGCGCCCTAGAAGAAATCCTGCTGGCTTCCCTGTGGAGGGGCAGGACGAGGAGGAATGTGTTGTTTTAGGGAAATGAGACTAGTGTGGGTTTTCTGGCACCCATTCAAAAAGAGAAAAATACAGTAAGCAAACTGTGAAACTTGGGTAGGAGTGTTTTAGTTGTTTTGTTTTGTTTAAATCACAAAACCAGGAATGGAAATCAAGTGTAAAGATAAACAACATCTTCAGTTATCTGCCCTGGAAAGGGTTTCACGGAAACTAATTTATAATTAATTGATTTGATGAGGTGTCCCGTGTGGGACTTGATTTGCTTTGTTCTCACATTTATTGTGTTAACAAACAACAGATGAATATGAGTTCTTTCTGTAGATGAATTAGTATTTTACTTTCTTTTCTTTCCAAACCCCTAATCGATCTTCTTTAGGTGTAAGCCTCTTTCCCTTAAAAGCACAAGCATAGAAATGTGTGGTGTTAGGGTTCTACAGAGAAATAGCACCAACAGAATACCTAGATCTAGGGTCAGTCTATGTTTGTGTAGAGAGACTGATTAATTGAGAAACTGGCTCATGTAATCTTGGGAATGGCAAGTTTGAAATCCATAGGGCAGGCCTGCAAGCTGGAATCTTGGGCAAGATTTTTATGTTGTAGTCTTGAATTCCTTCTTTGGGAAACCTCAATCTTTGCATTGAAGGTTTTAGCTAATTGGGTAAGGCCTGCCTACATTACGAAGACAATCTGCTTTACGTACAGGTAGCTGATTGTGAATATTAAAAACAAATAAATAAACCTTCACAGTAATATCTAGACTAGTGTTTGACTAAACAACTAGGTACCATCACCTAGCCAAGTTGGTACGATAAATTACCCATTGCATATGGCGTACCTTTCACTTTTTTCATGATGAAGTAACTGTGACCATATTGCAAATTATTAGGAAACTAACAGGGAGAAAAAATAATATTCATTACCTCAACAGAGTTTGTTTCATTTTCTTCCAGTCTTTTTAATAAAAAGAGTATATTTTAAAGTATCTTAAATATTTGCAGTAGTATTTTAGCTGTTTGAAAGCTCTTATTTTTCTCCCATATGTGACCCAGTTGTCAGAGCAAAAACACTGAAATGGGAGCTTGGGATTGTGGATGTTTGTCCAGTGCCTACTGCTCACCAGTTTTCATTATTTGAGAAAGAAATAGGATCCTCTGGAGCTGTAGTTTCCTTGTTGTGAATAGTTTGGCTCTGATAATCTCTAGTGACCTTTTCAGCTTAAATAATAATTCAAGATTTCTTCAAGTGGGTTACATGCACTACTCTATCACTGTGTCTTCAAGGTGTATACAGATGACAGCACTTAATGGAATAACTTAATATTTTATGATATATTTGAACAGAATGTAATTAGCACACCAAATCACAGTATCCTGGTTATTATAACTTAGACTAGAAGAAAACTAAAAAGGAGACTAATTAAAAAAAAATCAAGAAAGCACATGTCTTCAATTTGATATGGAAAAATACTAGAACTGACCAAAGCGTAGGGCATGTAGCAAAGTCATCTGTGACTTTAATTCAGTGTGTTCTCAAGTACCTTTCCAAGCAATGCAAAAGGACCAGTTCTCTTAGCAAGGAGTAGTGTAGCTTATTATTCATTTAAAATTTTGTTCACCCTGTATTGTGCCCAGTCATGTGCTGAGTCCTGTGCCAGGTGCCAGGATCCTTGGGTGATAGGTATATATTTGGTCTGTGTAGCTTACTATCTAGTGGGACATCAGAAGTGTAGATTTATTACATCCCAGAATTATATGGACAGAAATAGATGTATTAGGGACCAGACTTGGGATAGTATAGAAGGGAGAGACCAACTGTACCTTGGGGATACCAGGAAAAGCCTCAATGAAGTTATTCTTTTTTAAAATTTTTTATTATTATTCTTATTTTTACAGACTTCATTTTGATTCATTGTACACATATGGGGTACACATTTTCTTTTCTATGGTTGTGCATGATGCACATTCATGTCATTACTGTTAATCTCACATGTACATAGGGTAATGATGTCTTTTTAATTTGACCAACAAATTAAGGATGGGCCTTCCTGGTACAAGTTTCAGGAGACTCTTGGATGTTTTCTAATAGGTGTGTGCATGTATGTTTAAGGAAGTGCCTGTAGACTGTCTCCTGTCCCAGTTGGAGCTAATCTTCCAGTATTCACAGATTAGATTCTAGTGCATTTGCCATCTCTGCACTTACCTGTTACTTGGCTTGGGGCTTTTATTTCTTTACTCCTAACTGAGTCTCAAGCAAAAATCTGAATATCTTATAAACACTTTTTTTTTCCAGCATGGCTTTTGATTTTGTTTTAAAAATAATTTTCAATGATCTTGGACAGGAAAAGCTTTATATCAGTAATTAAATGCATGAGTTTGGTTTTGTGTTTGCTAGGAGCATGCTGTAAAGCAAACCGATGTGGCCTTCTGTTCTGTTCCAGGCGCCAAGAGCTGATGGGCTGGGTTCCCACGGAGTTTGTGTAATGCTCCTTCTGTCCCACCCCATGCTGCAGATCTGCTGAGGCTGACATCACCTTGAATAATAAGCTTCCCAAATGTTGCAAGTTGAGCTGCCTAAATGGAGGGCTGGGAGTTGGGGAGGTACAGAGGGACTTGCCAGTTAATTCAACGTTGTAATTTTATCTGCCTGCTTTAAAAAAAATCCTCTGTAGAAATATCTCATTGTAATTAAGAGCGATTACACACTTAAATTTGAAGTATTTTATAGGGCTAATTTATTGCTCCACTGCCACCTGCCCTGCAAACAGATGGATTCATCTGTCTGCTTGACAGTCAGGTGGTTCAATTTTGCTTTCCTTCATAGGGGGCCTCATCTGGACACTTTGGGAGCTGGTGGGAAGCCTGTTGTCAAAGTCAGGGTGGACTGCCAGGAAGAATGGTGCACTTCAGTGTTACTTCTGGTGGAAAGCAGAAGATTGCAAAGCTCCTCTTTCATATCAGGGCTGGGGCTTCTGGAGAACTCCCTGCATTCCACCCTTTGATTTGATAGTGAAATGCCACACACCATTGTTCAGGTCTCTGCTTAAACGTTCATTGGTCCAGCAGCCTCCCCTGACAAGCTGAGGCTCAGTTTGTCTGTTATATTTTCTGATAGTGCTCTGCGCCTCCCTCTTCTCACACTTGGCAGCTCTTATTCCCAGTTCCTTCCCCGAGCTGCAATGTAGAGGTAGGAACACTGGCATTTATTGAGAGCTTAACTTGTGCCAACCACTGTTCTAGACGTTTCATGTATATATGCCATGGAGAGGCGTGTGGCAGAGGGTGAGCCCAGTCCTGGGAGCCTGACTGCTCCTGTAAACTCCAAGGGGTGGATGAAGGCTTTGGAGCTCAGAACAGTCTCAACTTGTCTCATTAGCTGTGGTAACTCCAGGAGCCTCATCTCAGTCACCAGGCAAATAACCACACATTAACCCTGACTGTTTTGGGAGCTTGAGATATGTTAACTATAGCTCATCAATGCAAAGATATATATTTTTTCTTTAACTTTTTAACATTTCTGAAACTGGGAGGCAATGTGTGGTTACTAGCATATCATAATTTAATCTGCAGTGAGGTTTTGGGGGGATACGTCAGGATACATTGAAGTTCTATCACTTTGAACCAAGAGTTTGAGGTCTAAAGGAAGCAGTAAATACTCTAATTGATCAGTTCTAACAGTTACTCATGAACAAATGTCTGTATTATTTAGAATCACCTGGGCTGCTTGTTTAAAAATATGTTCATGTTTGTATGCATATATGTGTGTGTCCCCATACAAACATATCATTTTGGATCTTGTCCCAGGTCTGCTGGTCTATGACTGGAGCCTGGGCATCTGCATTTTATCAGTTGTCCTCCAGGGTTCTATTGTAGTTAGCTGGAGACATTTGAGAACCCATGCCTTCATTCTGCTGCAGTGGCTTTTAACACTTCCGGTCACTACTTGATCTTTATCCATTTGGTTTCTTCTTTTCTTTTTTCAATGTGCAAGCACCTACCACAGTGCCTGGCACAAAGCGTGATCTCAGTAGATCTAACTTCTTTTCCCTTGATGCTTCCATAGTTAGCAGGTAAATGGAATGTGCGGGGGCAGAGGCAGAGGCGTGTTGTGGAAGGAGCCCTGTAGTGAGATGAGAGCTGCTGACTCGCCTCTATCCAAGTCCTTAGCAAAGAATGAGACGAGGAAGGAGGAAGCCAGACCCTTGCACTCTTGGCTGTGCGCTGTCTTTATTCTGCTGCCCTTCTCGCCTTGGTTCTCCACAGTGTGCAACAGGTCCTTTGGTTTCAGTTAGATTTTCAAGACTTATGGCCTGGGGTGAAATTCCCAAAGCCCCTCTGCACCATCTTAGACTGATTTGCAGTGCCCAACATTTCATAGGCCATGTGCTTAGAAGACCCAATGTGTATGAAGCCCTGTGATCATGCTATTCTTGACTATAGGACAGTATAACTCCTACCCTGAAAACAGTGCTTCTGTCTGCTCTCCTCCTTAGCTAGTCCTTAGCTCCTATTCTTGTTTAGCCCTACAGTTTGTCCTTCAGGTCTTCGGTACCCTTCTTAAAGGTCTTCATGGGAGACTAATTCCCTTAATCAAGTCCAGAAAGAGAGAGAGAGATTCCTCTCTGTTTCTGGTTTCTCTTAGGTCTTCCCATCTGACATCTAGTCAAATGTATCACTTGACCTTGCATTTCAAGTGTTTTGCTCTTCAACTATTATACTGTGTTGTAAAAGTGAAGGATGACCTATTTTGTGTCCCCATGTATCTAGCTCATAGGATGATTAAATATTTGTGGTATTTAGTTGAATATGTGACTGGGAAGAGGTGGCAATATGTATGCTCCCTTGGAGAAGAATTTATACACTAACTTGGACTATCCAGAGCTTCAATTTGGGGGATGTGAGGAAGGTAGATTGGGAACAGGTGGTAAAAGACCTATGACGCTAGACCCAAGACTTCAGACTGTTCTGTATACAGAGGACTCCAAAAGATTTTTTCTTACTGGGAGAATTATGGGGTAAAAATGATATTTCAGTAAGATTAATTTAGCCCCAGTGGTTTGGCATGGGGAGATGCTAGAGGTCAGGTGATAAAAGGTGAATATGAAGACCACTCCAAAAATTCACAAATGCCTAACATTTTGAGTGGTATCAGAAGGGATGGGAAGGGAGGAACAGATGTAAAAATATGTTCTGAAGGAAAAGTCTATGTGGCTGAGAGGGGTGGAGTCCTTGAGGTTTCCACAATGAGCAATAAGGGTGTGGGAGAGGAGAGCTGAGTTGTTTGCTCACATGAAAGTTTGAATGAAAGGAAATATCAGCTGGGCATTAGAGACTAGAATGGGAAGCCTGGAGCTGATCAGTGATAGAGATAAGTGGTTTGGACATTGTATACCAGGAGGTTTAGTTGACATCATGAGTGTGGAACTGGATTCTGGGAATACCCAGATTGATCAGGCAGGGGTCAAGCAGGGATTCTCCAGGGCCCTAGGCATGGAAATAACTTTTCAAGGGTCCCTGCCTCTCTAACATTTGGAGGGTGGGGAGTCTAAGCTCACATAAAAATAGCCTTTTCCCCCCTTCATTCTTGGGTAGTTTAATTCTTTTTTCTCATCCTTTCCCTTTTTTCATCCTCCTCCCGCTTTTCTCCTTTCATTCCTCCCTCCCTTCTTCCCTCCTTCACTTCTTCCATTTCTCTTTTTCTGTCTTGTCTTCCTTTTCCCTCCTCTAGTGCAAAGATGCCTAGATGTTTAGCTGTGAGAGGGGAGAGGAGACAGGAAAATACAGACAACCTTGGGAAGTCCGTGGTTCTGCTTTTTTATATTACACACAAGACTACTTTGTCCCTCAAGGGCAAATTATTCCTCATAATAGAAATAAAATGCATTTTGTTAAATGGTGTTTACAGGCAGCCTATCATTACCTAAATGTGTATGGGCTTGAAAATTAACTTTCACTTGGATCTAGTTAAAAGTAATCTCATAAAAGTGATTGTCATAAAATTGTCTTCTTCTCCAGTTTCCTCATTCTGGAAGACCTGGGACAATTCTCTTATGTTCCTATGTAGAGATGTGGGGAGTTGAAATGAGAGTGCTTTTTCCCTACAAATGCCCTTAGAACCACATTCCCTTAGAAACCAGACTTCAAAAGGTAGATCAAAGATTGCGCACTTTCTTCACTGCAATATTTTAAGTATTAATTCATATTTGTAGCAAATATTGTTAGCTCACGGATATTTAAATTTATGTCTTAAACATATTGAATTATTCACAAAGTGATTTAATTTTTAAAAACAAATACTTAGAAAATGAATGGAAATGTGTCTATTTTCCCACTGAGAATGAAATGATCTAATCATCTTTAAACATCTCATAGAAAGAACATCTATTTTTGGTGCTTTTTTCTTGCTATTTGGTTTTCTTATTCTTCTGTTGTCTGGAAGTCCCTAGCACTTATTTCTCTATCCAGGCAGGGTAGCCTATTTCTCATTGCCCTAATGACTTGGAGGAACATGGACTGCCCTTTATAGTGGACATATGTCCACTCTCTAAGGTTGCCTGCTCACCTCAGCTTCCTTTGCTTTATCCTCATTTATCTTCATAAATCAAAATACCAGAATCACTGGGGGTTATCCCATTATAATCACCTTGATCATGTTTGTGTGTATGTGTTTTATTGTGGGTAAATAAAAATTTTTTATTGTGAAATTTTTCTACATGGAATTTGAATCTAGTTGCACACAACAAGTAATAACTTAGAATAGCAAGCTATTACTTAAAGGTTACATCCTGCCTCTTTCTGCTGTCTGTTATAAATATTTATTTGCACACAACCATATATACTCATTTACATATAGTCTATAATTATCTTTATAGTCCAATGGCAAATTTGAGTAGTTTTGACAGAGATCATCTGTCCCTCAAAGCCTGAAACGTTTACTCTTTGGTCCTTTACAGATGAAGTATGCTTGACCCCTTGTACTGAATGTAAGTCAGATGATAACCAAAGGCTTGCCTACACTCTCATAGATAGGAAGTTTCAGATTGACTTCAAAGTCTTATAAAATCTTTTCTGTCTCTTTGGAAGAGGTGAACCTTAGAAACAAAAAGACATACATTGAAATCTCTGCTCTTACTTTTGCGACTAAAAGACCTTAGACAGTGACTTAAAGTCCAAACCCTAGATTACTCATCAGAAAAGTGAGCATACAGCTGGGCATGGTGGCGCACACCTGTAATCCCAGCACTTGGGAGGCTGAGGCAGGAGGATTGCAAGTTCAAAGCCAGCCTCAGCAACTTAGCAAGGCCCTAAGCTACTCAGTGAGACCCTGTCTCTTAATAAAATACAAAATAGGGCTGGGGATGTGGTTCAGTGGTGGAGTGCCCCTTGGTTCAATTTCCAGTACCAAAAAAAAAAAAAAAAGAAAAAGAAAAGTGAGCATACTAGCTAGATACTCTGTAGGTTATAAGGATTTAATGAGCTAATGTACATGAAGTAAACATAGCTTAATAGCTTAATGTGGTAGATTCTCTGGATTGACTTTATTCTCGATAGAAGTTTCTGTGGCTCCAGGCTTTTGTGTTTCTATCAGTTGAGACTGAAGATCTTGTTCTCTTTGCCTGCAACCTTTTAGCTTCTCAAAAAGGATCCCAATTGCCCTTACGCAAGTCATGTGCTCATCTCTGGACCAATTATGGTCCTCCCAGGACCCTGGGACCTGACAGACAGACATTGCCCATCAGAGAGGAATTAAGCCAAAAAGTGATGTTCACAGTAGAGTTCTCACCTTTGTTTGACCATATTATTTGATTTTTTTTAAACCAGTCTTTGCATATATTCCAGTTTGAGACAGAATCTTTCAGGGTGTGAGACCTAGAGACACATGGATGTGTTTTACCTGGCCAGTTGCAATGGTGCAGGATTAAGGAGCTAAAAGCTTCATAGTTGGGGATGCTCCACCCCTTGTACTGAATGTAAGTCAGATGATAACCAAAGGCTTGTAGCATCTGTAGCAGCAACAGCAACTATTTTTTGAGTTTCTGTGATATATTTAGAATTCTGTGAAAGACACAGCCTCTGAGAGTCTTAACTTTCCATCTTCCTTGGTAAACAGTGGGGATGATTTTCATATAGCTAACATACCCCTGCATACACACCCAGGGTTGACAAAATTCCCTGCATGCTGGTTATATCAGATTTCTCTTGCCCTAAGAAAGCATACAGAGATGCAAGTGAGACTGACATTGCACATGATCTTGAATCTGCTCAGGAAAAAAACATAGTAAAACGCTAGCCAACTTTAGCAATTTATTATAATTAAAAAATTACTAATGACATAGCTCATCACCTGTCATAGTACACTGGGGACCTGTGTCGTGGCAGTTTAAAACCACTATCCTGGATGAACTTGGAGTCACTTTAGGTGACAGGTGTATAAAATAAGTGATTTTACAGGTAGCATTGGGGTACCTCAAAATTGGAGTTGGCATCTGGAAGAGTTGAAAGTGTAAGACATCTCAGAGAGTCTTGTGTGTATGGGTCAATAAATCTCTGGTTAAAAGAAACAGAAATAGCTGTAATTTAGCTTAAGAAAAAAAAACTATTTTAAGGATGGAGTGGTATCTTATAGTTCTCAATCACCTAAAATAACATCTGACATGTATTAAGTACACAGTAAATATTTATTGACTAAGTGAATGATCCTAACCAGAATGTCATGGAAACCCACATCATAGTTTGTCTCCAGCTCTCGTTTTTCTCAGTGCAGACATCTTTTTCTCTTTTCTTTCCTGCAATTAGTTTCTCCATGTCCTAGTCTATGTGGCAATATATGACCACTCACAGCTCCTGAGCTTACAGAATCTTGTTTGAGCCTTGTGATGCAGTTGACTTGATTTCCTAACTTTAAAATCTAAGAGAAAGAGAATGCAATCAGTCCAGAGTGAGTTATTGCTCTAGCTTTGGAAATCACCTGTGACACAGAGGTGGACAGTGGCCTTTCTCTGAGGCCCTGTGGTTCTGAGATGGGGGTATGGAGAGCATTCCCAGATGCAAAGTAATTCATTATAAACTAGGAAGGCAACTAAAGTGTCTACTCTGAGTCCCATTAGGTGGGTGAGGCACCATCCATGTAGCTTGCAGTGGGACAGGATTTGCTGGGGACTGGTAGTCAAAGCTGGGTATTTCCGCCTCCTGGTCTTGGACAGAATGTCAACCTTATTCTCCTTCTCTGGTTATTATCAGTTAGACTTGATCTAGCACAGAGAACATAGAATTGTCATTTGAGAAAGTGTCAATTTGAGGCATCCTCATTTTCACGATAGCAGCTAGTTGGTGCTGAATAATAATGGAATTCTATTCCTGGACTTCGTGATTCCATCTCTGAGCAAATGCAGAGCAGATCTTGGCAGGTATGTCTATATATGATCAGCAATGCCAAGGCACTTCTTGCTGCTAAAGCAAGTGTGAGTGACATTTTCAGGCTGTTTGTACTGAGTGTATTAATGTTTTACTGTGGAATGTATAATGCCTCTTGAGAGGTGGCTTGGTTTGGTAGAAAGTATCATTAGGTTTATTGTCATGTTAGGCCACTTGCTACCTCTCAAATATCAGACAAGCTCCTTAACCTTTCTAAGTTTTAGTTTTGTCATTTGCAAGATGGAGATAATGACATTTAGGTAGAAAAAATATGAATACATATCTCCCTTTATGCCATGTATATATGAGTTAACAATCTAATATGCTAAAACAAAGCTTTAACGTTTCAGAAAGCAACTTAGGAGAAAGCCTTTCTTAGCATCATAACATTAAATATTTCTAAACATAAACTTGCTGGGAACACATAGGTGACAGCGTGGGAGAAGATATTTGTAACATATAGCAGGCATTGAATTAATGTCTATGACAGTCAGTAAGATAAATTGATTAAACAAATTCAAACAGATTAATAGAATAAAGGACTAAATAGGCAATTCAGAGATGAAATTTTGTTACAGTAAACTTACAAAATGTTTTGACTTCATTGTTAATCAAATAAATTTATTTCTAAATGAGATTCCTTTGCATAGGATTAGCAAAGACTTAAAAGACATTACAATATCTGGTATTGACATATAATATGGGAATATGAACACTTTCACATACAGTTAGCAGATATTCTTTATTAAAGCTTATTTTAAAGTGATCTTGGCATTAATTCCATGATATCAAATGTGTGTACCCTTTTAACCAGCAATTTCACTTATAGAAATTCATTAACAATTCTTCAATTATGCGTAGTGATGTATATACAAGGATTCTTATTTCAGCTTATTTTGTTATAGTGAAAAATTAGAAACAATCTATGTCAATAGAAAAGTAGTTAAATTATGATACATCATTGGAGTAAAAAATTGGAAATGAACTAATATCCATCAATAGGGGGTA
This sequence comes from Glaucomys volans, assembly GCA_020662805.1. Classification (NCBI taxonomy): domain Eukaryota; kingdom Metazoa; phylum Chordata; class Mammalia; order Rodentia; family Sciuridae; genus Glaucomys; species Glaucomys volans. The sequence goes on from JAJEJO010004476.1 coordinate 231,170, forward strand.
GCAAAGTTGATCATGGTATATCTATTTAGTAAAATATTATGCTGATATTTAAGTGTATGATGTTGACTTACAACGTATACTGTGGAAAATATGGAAGGTTTTCTGAAGTCTATTGTTAAAAGAAAAAAATGCATCATAGAATTTAAAAATACGGTATGATCCAACTTCTATAAAAGTACTTTTATCTGTGTACATATATGTAGGAAAAGGATGAAGGACAGCAATAATACTCTCCATTAGACAGTAGTGGCCTTTGTGGAACAGATAGACCACAGGTCAAGGATGACAGTTGCGGTTTCCTGTATTATTGTATTGTTTCTTTTAGGTGAACTTATATTAATTTGCTTCTTTTGAAATGTGATTTATTGTAAAATTTTATTATTTGAAGATAAAGTATTAAATGCATGACACTTTGGAAAGTGCTTGGCACCTAATGGGTCCTTGACACATATTAGTGTGTTTCTTTAATTCTGTGCTAAAATGGATAAGCACTGATGCATTCAGAAACTTTCAGTTAGTACCCACTGTACATCCTGGGAAGAACTAGACCTTCCATTATACCTTTGAAGATAACATAGATACACTTGGGAGTATGAATTTGCAAAAGAAAATTATTCACATTAAATATACAATAAAAATTGCCTGGGTAATTGGCAAAGGTATAGGTTAGACTGTGAGGTAATGGTGTCTCTTAGAATGGTGCAAGCCTATTCTGTTTAATCACATGCAACCAGCTGCCAAGCGAGGTTGTAGATGACCAGTAAGGTTTCTTCCAAAGAAACAGTCATGGGAAAGTTGGAATTTAAATTGATGGTTGGGGAATGGGGAAAATTTGAGTGGGAAGAGGTAAAGCAGTGAGATATTTATTCTTAGTGTTGGGGATGGGATTAGTGAAAGTTGATAAAACAAAATGCTAGAATTAGTCAAAGCTTAATTCATGGTAAATATACAAGAATAAATAATTTTTCCTCTCTATTAGCAAAATGACCTAGAAATAGAAATAAGAAAATACTGTGTGCACCATTGGAGTCTGAAGTTTACCTGCATGCTGTGGGGAGCAGCTGTGGGGTACTAATTCTGGAAGATATACTATCAGGTTTGCATTTAGAAAAGAATGCTTTAGCAACTCTGAAGAGAATAGTTCAGAGTGTTGATACTGGAAGCAGAGATCAATTATGAGGCTCCTGCAATGATCCAGGCAGAGTCGATGTGGCTTTAAGCCATGGCGGTTGCTTTAAGCTATGGCGGTGGCCCTGAGAATGAAAAGGGCAGGATCTAAGATACCAATTTAGAGAATAAAGAAGGGTGCACAGTTAGCTGATTGGAAGGGAGGGAGTGGGAAGAGTTGCAGGTGAGTAAGCCTGGGTCAGGAGCCTGGGTGAACAGGGCGTTGGCCAATGACTAGGACTGCAGAAGAACAAGCAGCTTGCATGTGGCGTATGTGTGGTGTTACGGCAGGCATGTTCAGCAGGATATGTGTTATGTACAGAGCATGTAGGTATTCAGCAGGCAGGGGATTATACCTATTCCAAACTGCATTCTAGGAAGACATAGCAGGTTTGGTTGTTATGCCCAGTGCAATTACTGGACCAATGTATCTTTCCACAAGAAACTAATTCTCAAATGACTAGTATGCAGAATGTTTCCCTTTCAGCTCTCTGAATCAATATACTTCTTCCTTTCTCTGCTTTGCCCCATGCCTCAGCGGGCACATATCAAGGATCACTTGCCCTTTGGCCTCTTATTATCTTTGACCTTGACCTAACATTCAAACTCCTACCTGTCTGTCTTTTATTCCAGCCTGGCAACTGCTGGTAACTGCTCCTTCGCCTTATCCCTCTCTGGGGGTCTGAAAGACCTCTGTCCTACTTTATCCCTGCCAGCAACTTTTCTAAGTAGTTTCTTCATTAAATTCCTCCTAAACACCCCATTTGATGTTGTTTCCCACTTACTAACCCTGAGCAGTGATTGGCAGTACCAAAATCACCCAGGATGCCTCCTTAAAATATAGGTCCCTTGGAGCTGCCAAAACAGAATTTCTAGGGGTGAAACCAAAGACTGCAGCTGATCAGTCTCTCAAGTGATTCTGATCTGTAGCCAGGTCGGGGAGCCTTTCCTCGTTTTCTTGTGATGCTTCTGAGGCTCATTAATATCATGAGCCAGATGGAAGTTGAACAGCCCTGCCATTTGCTGTTGTGTGACCTTTGGCAAAATTATTTAGCTGTCTAAATCTCAGGTTCCATAAATGCAAAGGGAGTTAATAGTTTCTACCTCATATTGTTGTTCAAAGGCTTAAATGAGAAAATCCATGTAAAACAGCAGGATGCTGATGAGCTTCCAGAAAATGTTATTTATTAGCTATTGATAGTATCCATTTAATCTCCACATACTCACTCAAACATTGCCAGCCTAGAACAAAGAAGACTTCTTTGTCCCTTGGTCCTATGAAGGACTCAGAGAAGTAAAACAATCACAATAAAATGCAATGAGATGCTGAAGTATTTTTAAACTTCTAACTTAGGAACTTTCATTGATAGCAAGCAGCAAAGCTGGTGGACCTAAGTGGATAGAGGTGTTTTCTTATGAGAACTGCTTTGTCACTACAGAGATGGTGGGAGAAGCAGGGCAGGTTAGAAACATGTGAGGTGTCACATTTCAAGCTTTTCCAACTATTAGAGGAAAGGACAAGTTTCAGTCATAGGGCTTAGCTTATGGGATTCATGTAATAGGAAATTGTGGAATCACTGAGACAGGGCACAATTTGGAATGGTAAGAACACAACATTAAAATTACCTAATGAACTTTGGGGCCATTCATTTTTTTCAACTGATACTTATGCTGTGAGCTACACATTGCCAAGTGCAAGGGACACAGATGAGTACAAAATAGTGCCTGTTTTGAAGCCTTGCACATTTTGCAGGGGTTTTAGTCAACAAACAAACAAGCAAATGTGTGATGTGAAATGGTGGCAATTTCCATGGAAAAGTAGTGCAAAGTTGGAAAAGTGGGAAGAGGTGTGTGTGGCACAGTGGGTGGACAAGGGATAATGTCTTGTTAACAAGCTAACATTTGATCAGAAACCTGAAGGAAATGCAGGAGGTAGCCAGACACATACCTTGAGCAGAGCTGGCTTGATGTGCTGGAGAGGTAGCCAGAAAATGTGGCTTCAATGGAAAGACCAAGAATGGCAGGAGACAAGATCAGGGGATGAAGAAGGGATGGCAGTCCCTGTAAAGGCTGGGAGGCCACTGGGACCATTTTTGCCTTTACTATGAGGGAGTGAAGCATCACTGTGCCGTGATATAACCTGACTTAGCATCTATGAAGCCACACTCTGGCTAATGAGTTGAAAATAGACTATCAGGTGCAAGAGAGAAGCAGGTGTCCTACTGAGGAAGCTATTGTACCCATCCCAGGCAGCAAGCGTGTTGGACCAGACTTGGAGTTGGTGGCAGTGGGGAGGAGAGGTTCAGGTCCATAAATACTTTGAAGGTGAAATCAGTGTGTTTAGATGATGGAGTAGTGATGGGTGTGTACCCAACAGATAAGGAGCAGTTAAGATCAATTCAGGATTTTGGCCTAAGCAATTTGTTAGTAGATCATAGTTATTAACTGTGACAAAGAACTGAAAGAGGAACAGAGCTGTTGTATGAAGGTGGAAATCAGGAATTCTCTTCTAGATACTTTTAGTTGGAGATGTTGAGCAGACAGCTAAATAATCCTGAAGTTCTGGGGAGAAGTCCAGGATGCAGGTAAAAACTTGGAGGGAGTGACTTCTGAGTAGTTTTTAAAGCCTTGAGCCTGATGGGTTCCCTGGGGAAGAGGAGAGAGAGCTGCAGGGACTGAACACTGGGACATCCTGTATTTAGAAACCTGGGAGATAAGAAGGGAACAAAAGTCACTGAAGTGGGAGGGAAGTGGTGAGTCATGTTCTAGGTGCTCAAATAAGTGTTTCTAGGAGGGACAGTAGAAACGTGTGCCTGACGTGCTAAGAGGGGGCTGAGAGCAGTTCCACTGTGTTACTGTGCAGCCATGTCATTGTGCTGGGGTCAAAGGCCTGACAGGTGTGCGTTCAGGGTTCAGTAGAGAATGGGCCAGTGGATCTGGAGAGCAGAGCAAGGACAGGACCCTCCAGGCTTTTTGCTCTAAAGAGAAGAGGAATGAATGGAATGGGAACTGGATCGGGAGTGGGGGTAGAGGGTGCAGTTTTTGTTGTTGTTTTAAGTTAGGAAATATAAAAAAATGTTTGAATGCTGATAGAATGATCCTATACAGAGGGAGAAATTGAGGATGTGGGGAGGGAGTGGGCATGTGTTGGACAGTGTTGATAGAAAGGAATGTCCAGTTACAAGAGAGAAGGCAAAGGAAATGGGCCAGAGGCAAGACAGGTGAGCCACAGCCAAGTGGTGGGAGGTTTAGAAAGTACTGTTCTGACAGCTCCTCTTGTCTTAAAAATAAGAACTGGAGTTTCCACTCAGCAATGTGAATGGCGAGTGGGTGCTGAAGGGGCGTGGGTGAGTGATTGGATCAGGGACAGGCTGTGGAGACACTGGAACACTAAGCACTTTGAGTTACTGGCCCTGAAGTTCAAGGGAGACCAGCTGGGTTACACAGTGTTCTCTGAGCTCTTCCAGCTGGGCCACTGTAGATACTGAGTCGAGAGAGCTAAATTTGTGCAAGGTTGGGTTTACATACCAACCATGAATGTGGATACAGTGAAGGAAGCAAAGTATGCCACATTCTGTAAGCGCTGGTTCACTATGATCACATGTGTTTTGCAAAGATAATATGAGAATAATGACAAGGGGGTGGGTGGGGTGGACCTGTTACTAGTGCAGTAGGTGATGAGAGCTGACTTGTCATGGTGTCCATTTCAGCCACATGAACTTTGGTACCTACTTTCAAGTTTCCCAACTATCTGAGTCTGGACATATCTTTGGTACCTACTCTCAAGTTTACAGACTCTTTCAAGATATAAGTGGACTATATCTTTTTGTCCACAAGCAAATGAAAACTTCTATTCCACAGGAGGTTGAGGAAATACCCTGCCCCCTGTACCCTCCTCCCCACAGACATCAATAAACCACATGCAGAGTCGGCAGTCTCTGAAAGGTTTGTGACTCCCAGAGCTCATTTTAAAGCTTTTGTGCATGACATTGCACACATGTTGGGCACCCCTTCAGTTCGCCTGGGCCAACTATTTTCAGGTATAAAATATGTTTTATGAGTTAGATATATATCTAAAAAGTACATTTTGTAAAGCCTAATAAAATTGCATTTTCAGCTCGAGAAATATCAAATATTGCAATGACCCCCAAGGACCAAAACAGCCAGGAACATTGTGTATTTTATTAAGTAGAGAGATCTAAACAAAATGCATCGTGTGGATATGTATAAAATGTCTTTACATCAGAATTATCTGTCTTACAGTCTCATTTTGGGATAGTCTTAACAGGGTTACTTGGTTATGTCCTCAGGAACAACTCCATGTCCTCTTTTCTCTCTCTCTCTCTCTCTCTCTCTCTCTCTCCCTCTCTTTCTCTCACTCTCGCTCTCATCTTGGATAAATAAAGAGAAAAAAATCTTTAACTGCTTTTCTATTAAACTGTGTTGTGTTTGTTGGATGCATTTCATGTCTGATGATAGATTTGTTTCTCAATGTAACGAATTGGGAAAGATAATTCTGAGGAGTGATTAAATTCCTTAACCTTGAATTCTCTCACAGGCAGATTAAAAATATTCCAGCAACTTTGTGAAAACTTGTCTCTTTTCTTATGAAATGATTCTTCTGTTTCCTTTTGATGGGAACATCATTAAAGGTCATATTTGCCGATGAAATACATCTATTCAGTGTTGCCTCTGTCTGGGCCTTCTTCTTCTTCTTCTTTTTTTTCTTTTTTTAATTTAGTCTGGCTCATAAATTCCTGATACTGCAAACCTTGCATTGATATGCTAACATCTCCCAAAATACTGCTGAAAATACCCTCCCGGCCCACCAAGCCTTTACGAATGGCCTCAACAGCCTGAAGTGAAATCGAGTTTGATGATGTGCTTGGATTCTCTCTAGTGCATCCTGCCTCTTGCTCTCATTTTCTTTCTCTTTCCCTCTCTACCATGTGTTTGTGTTCCCTATTGAGTAACCCAATGGAAATTTGGAAGACCAGGCAGAAAACATTCCCCTGAACAATGAAGGGGGAAAGCTTCACTTTTACATTTGCTCTGTATTTTCGTCTGGTTGAATTACCAACAAAACGAGTTGGCTGCCAAGATATGACATTTAATTACCTGGGAAAAAAGAAACCTAATAAATTCTTGGCCTTATCACTTAGTATTATTATTATTACCATTACAGAAATAAGGACCTGGATAGGGATCATCAGCATGTCTCAAACAGTCCTTGGATGAAGCCTGAATGTGTCTATTAAGCACGGAATGCATGGAAGGTCACGCATCAGTCACTTCAGCCCTACGTGTGCATATCTGGTGGAATAACATATCGGCAACAGCATTGTCAAATATGCAGGCAGCTGGAGGATAAATATGGAATAGTGTGAAAGGTAAAAGCAAGAATGGAAGAATAAGTGACAGGGAGCACTTATCTCTCAATAAGAGAAATGATTTTGAATGTACCCTCCTTCCGGTCAGCTCTGACAGGCTTCTAATACATCTTGCACAAAACAGCCAGCACCTGAGAGCGAGGGACCCTGTGCCACCTCTGCTCAGCAGAGGGATGAAGGAAAGAGACATGGCAGCCAGTGTTAAAGGAGCTTAGCTTAAAGGGAGGATCAAGGGAAATGTGACAGACAGTGAGTGCTGGGTAGAGATAACAGCTGCATGATGGATGTTCAGAAATGTGTGAAGAATTGGTCAATGCAAAAAATAGAATGGAGGGGGAAATGCTACAATTTTTAGATCAGCATGCACGAGGATGCTAGTTTGGACTGAAGGTGAAGAAGCAGGCATTCTCAGGCTTCGTCTAGATGGTACGAAGGAAGAGACCTTTATACATATATTTAATATACATGTTAATTATAAACTTACAGGATCCAACAAATCTTTAGTGCCTGAGCAAATACAGATTGACGAGACTGATGGCAAATCTGTGCTACATAATAGGTTTACCCTTGTCCTAATTATTTTTTATGGATCACTACCCAGAATGGATATAAAAAAGAATGGCTTTAACCTTTCTCTCAGGCTGATTGGAGTTTTACTATCTTTTTGCTCTTCTCTCTTCTAAATCAATGAAAAAAGTTTGTATAAGAAACAGCAAATTGAGCCACTCTGACCTTTTGATATTTGGAAAAAGCAAAAATATAAGTGATGTCTTTAGACATATTATTGATGAGTCTTGCAAAAGAGGAATATAAGCCACTCGGCTTCCCAATTATTCTTCCCAGACAGCTAGTCCTCTCTCTTAGCAGTTTGCCATCAAAGAGCCTGTATTTTCACAGGTGGATTATATGTTTTCAGAAATGTTTAATTCACATACGTGCCTGGGACTAATGTATCAGTATCTAGATTTCACTGGTTTATTTTTTAAGTTATTATTTTTTTACCCCTTTTATCCTCATCCTAATAGTGTGGAGAAAATTGACTTGTGTTAAGGGGCTCTTTCTGTCCCTTCCAGTGGTAATGGTGATGTTTTGAAGTATTTCATACCCTTGTGGTGTGATCTCTTGCCTGCCTGCTAGCTTAGACATTCCAAGTGCGAGAATATTCAAATAGGTATCTAAAGGATTTAAATTGGCTACAATTTCTGAAAAGGCAAGAATTTGAAGATAAATCTTTTTATACTATTTTTTTCTTTTTTGTTAAAAGATGGTGTTGTATTTCAGTTTATTATTGTCATCAGGTAATTAAATCATTAGTCTAGTAATGTATTTATTTTGGAGAATAAACCAGGCAAGTTATGCAAGGAATGAAATTGCCCTCTCCTCCTTCAGTTCCCCTCTTGGTTCTGTGGGGCCTTCCCTAGAGTATTCTGTACTGTGGGACCACAACTGCTTCTTTCATATTGCTGACAATTACCTGAAATTATCAGTAATCAGACAAGAGGCAATTATAACTTATGGAAATACCAACATAATTATTACATTTTTTCAACACTGAACTTAAATGTACTCTAATAGCTTGAATACAAACGATGTCGCTGTGGCTTTATTAGTCAAATTCTCTAAAATGCACAGGCTAGATATTAAATCACTTTGTTCCATTGTGACCAGTAAAAGTCCTAATTTTAAAAGTATACAATTCGAGACACTCTTTGAGCCTCTTTTTCCTTATCTAATTGAAAACCATGTCTTGAAACAGATGACCTTTAGGTAAAACTGTGCTTATAAAGGGGACCCACCTGATTGTGCATCAGCATCTCACAATACAGAGAACAGTCATCAAATATTTTATGTTGCTGGGAAGGAGCATCCATTGCATCTCTATAAATCATCAAAATGAGTAAAACTGTGCTCCATATACTTTAGAATGGATGTAAATATATCGCAGTACATCAATTAGGAAAGTAGCCCAAGAGGACTTTAAATTTCTCTGCAGGAGAAAGAACATAAGAACATCAGTCAGACCTGTGTTGAGTGCTGGTATAACTTAGGCTCACTTTTGAACTTTAGCCATATGGATTCTTCCTTATTAATGATTAGCACGTAAGTGCTGGGAAAATACATGATATGCAGATGTGCTCGGGAAATGGTAGCTCCTTATGTGTTGAATCTTGCTTGAGAGGCTCTGTTGAGCTTGGTGGGGAAGCATAAATTTAACTTAGGATGTGTAGAAAACCACAGATCTCCCAAAGCTTGGGAAAGATGTCTGTCCTTTGAGGATCTAAATGAGGAGGTGTAGCTGGGTTTCTTTCATTCCCACATGATAGTCTTGTTTGTCTGCACAAAACCAGGGTGGCTGGTCTTGGGTCTCTAGCAGCTGTTGCCCTTTCCCCTGATGGTTATAGTTATCTGTATTTTCATGTCTTCCACCTCTTTAAGTGTAACTCTGTTGTGCAAAGATGCCATCTGAGCCCTTGGTTTTCACATTATTTTATAAGAACTTGTACTTTTCACAAAGGTGTTTTCCATGAACACACATCCCAGGTCAGAAGCTTCACCAAGACCTAGTAGTAACTGGCTTGGAACAAACTTCCTTATGCCTTCCCAGGTGTTTAGAGGTGCTGGGTATAATGATAGCACAATAGGGTATGAAAAAAGCTTATCCCAAGGAATGTGTCATGTAGAAAGGACTGAGCTGGGTGACTGAGACTCAGGTGATTCTCCTTTACTCCTAGTTTAGCATGATAAAAATTTATCATTTAGAAAATGTTAGGCAGGCATGGTACTAAATGCTTGAAATATAGAAATGTTTTCAGCTTTAGCATTGCTATAACCAATATACCTGACAAGAACAAATTGAGGAGGAAAAGTTTGGCTCATGGTTTCAGAAATTCAGTCCATGGTCAGCCAACTCCATAGCTCTAGGCCCAAGGTGAGGCAGAACATCATAGTGGAAGGGTGTGGTGAGGAAAACAGCTCAGGACATGGCAACCAGAAAGCAGAGGGAGAATTCCGCTCACCAAGAACAAGATATAAACCTAAAATCACATTTATAGTGATCTAATTTCTCTAGCCATACCCTTCCTGCCTATAGTTATTGCCCGCTTAATCCATGTCAGAGGCTTAATCCACTGATTAGGTTATATTTCTCAATCATTTCACATCTGAAAATTCTCGCATGGTCTTAGATATGAGCTTTTGGGGGACACCTCACATCTGAATGATAACAAGAGCTAAAGAGCAGTGAATCATTCTATAGCCTTTTGGCATTGAGGCATAGGGGGGATATTGGAAGAAGGGATTGAATAAAAGATTTTGTTTTCTAATTTTTCAAGATACAAATCTTGGCACCATAGCCAATAGGATATGGATTTTACCTGTGAAGGGATGTCTACTTTGTCATTTCATCATCACAGAGCTCTAGCTTTGAGGATGATGATTGTCCTGTGTTACCCATTGAAAGGGGCCTCTCTTGGCTTATCTTCCCATCACCCTTCTCTCATATCTTTATTAACACAGGCCCTTAATCCTGTGGCAACCCATCCATGGGGTTGGTAGAGCCAACTGTCCCTCACTGTCTTGTTATACATGTGACTGATGCTTGGTTCTTCAAAGAACTTCTCCTTGGCCAGTGATTAGTATAGAAGTGGACATGAGACCCAAGCTGGGCCATTTAGAAATCCAAACAGGATACTTTTTGTGTGGGACGGGAATGTCCAAAATTATTGAGACATCTGCCCTTTTTCCTTGGACTTGATAAGTTGGTATGGAATAAATTTGGTGGTACTGCAGGCCATCTCTTTTGTCTGCTGGAGAGAAGGAGAGAGACCCAAGGGACACTACTTAAGGTCTGATTCAACCACAAAAGACATTTCCAATTGTGTGTGAATCAACACCTTCCTCCTGGGGTTCATGCTGGGAGTGGTAGCTATATGCTACCTTTGAGTGATTGAGTGATAACCAAACTACGTCTTACAAAGTCACCTATTCAAAACCTAAGGAGTTGCCAATAAGTACTGGTCAACTGTCAACAGTCTACAAATCTTTAGGCCCTGATGTCATTAGAAACCACTTAATGTGTGTATGATTGATTCTGATCTTTTGTATAACAGTTCACGTCCCCTTGATGGACATCACCAGAAGACTGTGGATCCTTAGCAGTAGTCTCGTTCTGTAAGTGCTTGGATGATCTAGTGTCAGGAATTCCTCCAGGTTGGCCTTATGGGGTTACATACTCCCCTTTGATTTATTGTTTCAGACATTTCTCAGTCACTTTACCAGGTACCAAGAGTTATTGTTAGACATTAGTATTATAGTCCTTAATCTGCTCTGTAGCCTTATGAGGGATGTCATTGCCCCTATTTCCATTTTACAGATGAGGAAATTAAGAGCAATGAAGCAATTTCCCCAGTTAAGCAAAGACGTGTCATGCTACACGTGTGGCTGACCCTTAAACCTTACTCTACAGCAGCGACATAACCACTGGTGGCACCTGTCTGTGCACCTGAAGTAGCATGGCTGCGTGTTTGGATTCACTTAAGAGGATCTTGCTCTTTCTTCTTACCTACTTTGTGGGCAACCCATCCATGGAGTTTGGTAGAGCAAACAGTCCCTCACCATCATGGTAGACTTGTGACTGAGTATGTCAATACCCCTATGAGCTAAGAACCATTCAAAAATGAAAATGGCTTCTTTCCCAATGATGAGAGAGGTATTAACCCATAAAGGAAAAGAATAACCAAACTAAAAAAAAAATTCTAGATTTCTATCTTGAAATATGGAATTTGTAGAAATAGATTACACAAATTGTATTAAAATGTCAATTGCTGAAAACGTCAGCCATTACACCAAGAGCCATGTAGGTTAAATTTAAGGAAAAGTGAGTCAACAGGAAGATACTTGGAACAGAATGTTTAAAGTCCAAGGAAAGAGAAATGGAAACTTCTGAGCCTTCTGCAGGACCAGGCTGCCCTGTGTTCCAAGGATAGCATTCTACATTCCAGAGCTTTTGGGGCCCCATCATTGAGCTGCTACCACATGTTTAATGTAAACAGTATATTGTGAACAATATGAAAAATTCTGTGCAAGCTATTTATAAAAAATTAAGATGCCATCCTAATAGCCAAAGCCAATCTAAGTGAAGTCAAGCAGTGGTTACACCAGTAGGCAATACTAGAATGGAACTATATAAGAAATTCCCACATAGGGCAAGATCCAGTGAGTATGTGATAGAGATGAGGAGAGGTTGGATGTGTGGCGCAGTGGCGCATGTCTGTAATCCCAGCAGCCCAGGAGGCTGAGGCAGGAGGATCACAAATTCAAGCCAGTCTCACAATGGTGAGGCACTAAGCAACTCAGTGAGACCCTGTCTCTAAATAAAATGAAAAAACAGGGCTCAGGATGTGGCTCAGTGGTAAAATGCCCCTGAGTTCAGTGCCCAGTACCCTCCCCCTTCAAGAAAGAGAAGTTGGAGAAGTTAGTGGCAAAATAAAATATCAGGGAGGAGGTGGCCTTGGAGATGCACATTGCCAAACATTTAGGTCTTTCCCAGGGCCCTAGAAAGCTCTCTTAGCAAATTTACAGATCCCAGTGTGAATGGGGAATTGGGGATGTCATCAGGAACCACACAGTTCTCACATATGACTCTGTGGCTAATCTTTATGAGAGGCTGGGTTTGGAACCTCCAGTCATGGGAATCCAAGTTGGGGGACTGTGGTCTCCTGGAGAATCCAGGTATTGGTTAAAGTCTTTCAAAGTGTCATGCCAGTCTGACCTGAGAGAAGGATTTGGATTCTCTAGTTGGTGACCCCTGGCTATGGTGCACCAGAACATGGGGATGGTAAGGCTGAGGTTGAAGAGGGACTCATCAATGAGGAAGGTGTTGAGAAGGGGACCTCAGATGAACAGTGCCCTGTCAGCACACTTGTCCACACTGCTTGACGGGCAAAGCTTCAATATGTCAGCTGTGACTTTTAAGTTGTTCCCCATAATATCTTGCTGCTCTGTGCACTAGTGTAAGGGGGCTGACACTAAATATAGGTGGGCTTTCCTCAGTGCACAAATATGTGCTAATTTAATAATGCTATGTTCCCAGTGTTAAGGAATTCTCTTATAAACTGTTCTTAACCTTCGTTATCAGCAGCCACTTGTCCACATTACAATATAGTTGAATGTAGGCATCTCTTATAATTGTCTGTTTAATTATGTCATATTGCCTAAGTCAGTGTTTCATGTGCAGAGAGCATGATTCCCAGATGATCTACAACCTACACAATTTGTGAACTGCTTTAAATAAATCATAGATACAAGGGTAATGAATAATACTTGACAACTTGTTAGCCCCCTCATTCCGTAGTATTGAAAAAAGTAAAGGAATAAGAAGAAAGTATGGTTCATAGGTGGTGCTCAACAAATATTTTCTGTAATTGAATGGCAGGCAGGGAAATAGGCAACTCACGGGACTGCCTTCTGCCTTTTCCAGAGCTAATAAAACTAATCTGACAGTAATTCCTTTCATCTAAAATTACTCTGAGGATAAAGTGAGAGACTGGAAGACAAAGCAATGTGTGAACATATGGCACTATATAAATGTTTAAAATTCCTCCTGTATCCCTCAACTTCTCTTAGGACATGCCATGGTCAACCCATTTAAGGGTAGCATGGGAGCTTAAAAAATAACTTTAAATGCCTTGTGACTCTGGGGGTTGCTGTCCTGTACAAATTAGAAGTTCAAGCAACAGATGTGTTTCCTTGGCCTTCCCAGTGCTTTAGAAGCCTTATTTAAATTAGTTGCTATTATTTAATCATCAAAAATTCACTTAAGATATGAATCTTGTGTTTCTTGGAAAATCAGATTTTCTGGAAACTTTGGACCTGAATTCTCACATAGAAATAATAGTCTGAATGTAGTAGTGATGACATATTCTTTTTTTACTAACTACAACGCCTATAACTGCCCACATCCCCCAAAAACTGAGAGCAGGTGCCTTTTGCTGTTGGTGTGGAGCTTTGTGTTCACATTACCTCTCTCACTCTGTAGGCATCAAGTGTGACCTCTGACAATGGCTCTGTCACCACCTCTCCACTCCTCCCCTAGCTGTCCATACCTTAATCATTTGCTTTGCAGGCATCTTCCTTCTTCCTTTCTCTCTAGAGCAACAAATATCTATAACAGATATATATATATATGTATATATATATACATATATATATATATATTTTATGTATAGCAGAAAGACCGCTGTTTGGTTTGGCTCTTAACATGTACATGCATGTTATATGTTTATTATATTTCCATATATATGCTTATTAGATTCGTTGCTTTCTTTGTGTGTGGGCAGGGTCTGTTTGAGGAGATATCTTCTTTAACTGGGCAGTTATAATTTTGCAGCTTCACATGCATGCCGTGAGCCATGTTGGCCATTTTCAATCCCCACAGACTTTCCTGCATCCTCTGATTTAATATTTCTTGATCCATGTGTGCGACCACCTTTTCCTTTGAAGTGTTCAAATACACTTATCTTTACTGGGTTGTTTTAATATTTTATTTCTAAACTACTGTCTTAAATCTTCCTGTCCTTGAGTTAGTTGCATTTGGGATGGGCACATATTTAGTTTTTATGAGCTCTAGTTTTGCAAGAGAAAAATTAAATGACTAACACATGTCTAATACGAATCTACTACTTAATATTAACTTTGCTGGGGCAATGAAGTAGGCTGTGGGAAAAGAAATATGGTCCCTGCCCTCAAAATGTACGTAGTCAAGCGAAGTTGAAACCCATACATGACATAACTACATGAAAACAATGATACCAGTGCACAGTAACACTAAAAATATCTGACCTTTCTATCGCTAGCTCTTAATTGTGCAAAAAAATGTTTTCCACATTTATTACTTGATATAAGCAAGAGCTTTGCAGAGGAGGAATAATTATAAATGACCAGAAGACTGTGAAAAACTTCACAGAGTAAATGATATTTAAACTTGGCTTTGAAGAATAGTCTGTAACTTGAGCAATGGATCAAGCAGGGTTAGAGGGTATATTCTCGGCCCAGAGAATGACAGGAGCAGTGTGCAGACACACGAAGGGGAAGGTACATTTGGGTATGGATTAAAGATCGGTATGAGTGGATCTTAGCAGAGACCAATGTTCTGGGTGATACCACTGGAAAACTGACTGGGACCAGATCAAAGAGACCTCAGAGTACATGCTAAGGATTGAAGCTCTAAATTGGAAAAGAAATCAGTGTTTCTGACTATAATCTGGTGATTTTATTTTCCTTTGTGTGTGTGATAAAATTTTGAGTATCTGATAGGACCCCATTGAGTGCAAGCTGTTCTGTTTGAATTCTTTAGAACTTATTCAATTGTAAGTGATAAAAAAGTAGCAGACTATTTTAAGCAATCAACCAACCAGCCAGCTAGTTAATAAAGTAAGTAAGTCTAGGTTCAAAAACTGAAAAAAAAATAAATAAATTAGAGCTCTGGCATGGCTGGATTCAGGGCTCACACAACATTATGAATCTCATCTTCTAGTTCTGTTCTGTTACTTTGCTTCCCACCCATTCTCTGCATGTCGTGACCTCAACTCTCAACTCCAGTAGACAAATCTCTCCAGAGTTACAGAAGCAGTTTGACCATATTTATTGCCCAGTTGACACATAAATCTGGGAGTTTTAGGTACTCCAAAACAGGGAAGATCCCATCCCCAGATAAAGGGAAATGGATAGAGTTGGGAGGTAAACGATGTCCACAACAGTGTCCTTCTTCTTTCTTAAAAACTGCTATTTACTTAATTTTTAAAATTGGAGGCTCAGATTTCATTGATGAACAAAAAGAGCAAGTTTGATTTGTCTCTCTGCCTATCCTAAAAGTAGCAAGAATTATCTGCAAAAGACTGGATCTCTATTCACTACAGATTTCTGATGTAGTACTTTTATGTGCTTCTACAAAATAAATGAGTTACTTTAAAGTCAACACAATGGGAAATGATTTAATAAAATCAGATTTTGTCTGTTTATAATTTCTCACTAAATGATCTATATGACATTGTAAAGCCCAGTGCAAACTTTCATTCCATTGTGGATTCTGTGTTGCATACTGTTGAAAAATATTTTAATTTTTTCCCCTTCACTTTAGAGATTTCTGTAGAAGCTTGAATGCAAGATTTTAAAGAAAGAAAGTGCCTCCTCAACTGGAACTATAAACTTGCCAGGCCCTGCCATGATAATTGACACAGCAGAGGTTTAGCAAACATTGCTTTGAAGTTTGTATTATCAAATCTACCCAGATTTTCCATTCCACAAAACATCCATTCATATATTTTGTTTTTAAACATTGAGATTTCTAAATTTGTCAACTAACCTGCCAGACACTGTATATTATGTTGCCTAAAATAACATTGCACACTGAAAAAAAAAAGTGGAAGTGTCAAATCACCTACAGTTTTTAATGGTTTCTTCTTTCATATGAACATTTCAATTTCAATTGCTGTCAGTCCCTCTAAATAAGAATCGATTTTTTTTCCCTTCCTATTCCCATCATTCTGAGTGCTTTTCAGGGAAGTAATCAAATTAATTTAATCTCTGTAGCTTTGAGTTTTGTATTTATTTATTTATTCCTTTGTAATTTGGTGAATCTATTGCACTAAGACATCCCTTTTGTTAACAGTTCAATTTCCTTCCTCCGTTCTAGATGAGTTGTCAATGATAAGCAAAGTAATATTTGAATTCCAGTAGATTCTTTGTGAAGAAAAATATAATATCCCAGACTGTCACAGTCAGTTTATTTTACAAATGACAGCAGTGTTGTTATACCTTTTAACTTGAATTTCCTGAGAAACTTCAAGCTGTAATAGTATTAAAATCAGCAGTGAAGTAACTACATTCAGTTTCTTTGCATGGAGGAAATGGATTCTATATATGAAACTTGTGAATTATTAACCCTTTTAACTATTCACCCACACTCTTGATAGAAACTGTGACGAATATTAAACAAGTAATGCTCCTCTGTCTCAGCTTTTTAGAGGGTGGTTGGGAAGATTCTGGGCATTGGGTGCCTAGTAGAGCTAGACTGTAATATCTCAACTGGACCAGTAGGTGCCACTCTCTAACACATAATGTCTTCTCATCCACTGTCCATGGTTGTGGTGCAAAGTGTGCACTGAATTACCTAGGGAAGGGGAGTGCTTTAGCTTCATTTATGTTATGAGTGGCTCATCCTGAAATCGTGTTATCCACACCTGCCCTCAAAGTTCAAGATCAAGTTATATAGATTGAGTCATCACCCTACTTCCTGGGCAGTAATAAAATATTATAAAAAAGCCTCCACAAAATTTGTATAATTCCCTTCCCTATTTAAAAAACTGATTGTATTACTGAATCACTCCATGAAATACCTCTGTGTTTCTCTGTATATAATCTGCATCAGAATCATGAGATGCTCATCAGCAAAGATCCTTAGACCCTACCTAAGCCTACTCAGACTGAGGTGGGGTTTTTGTTGTTGTTTTTGTTTTTAATTATTTGGGAGAGGGAGGTTAGGAGGACTGGTGCTTACTTTGTTTCTCAGGAAATTCTTCTGTGTAGGAAAGAGTGAGTAAGTGAGTGTGTGTGTGTATGTGTGTGTGTGTGTGTGAGAGAGAGAGAGAGAGACAGAGAATAACTGCTATACTTTGCACAGATTATCTGTTACTCTCAATAGTACCACCTTTAAATATCAATGGTAATATTACTCATTATTACCGAAGTAGTGTATTGCACATTAATTATAATGCTGTGCCTTAGGGTGCAATTCTGTGTTAATGCACAGCCATCATCCTTCCATCAGGATTTACCATCTAAGATAGACAGTAGTCAGCATTACGTATTTAGGACTTATGTTAAGGACAAAAATCAAATAAACTAAATATTTGAATGTGTAAATGTTAAGACAACTTACAGCTGTTACTCATGTTAAATTCTCATTAAAAATAAACTCGCCACAATCTGGAGTTCATACAAAAGGAATGAGGGATGGGGTGTTGTGTGTGTAATGTTCATTTCTGAGTTTGGGGGAAGTTATGTCTAGGACTTACCAAATCCTATGCTTGTCCATTTCAGAAATAGAACAATTTCAGAAACAGAGCACGTGTAGATGTGTGCACTCTTGTCCTCAGAGAAAGAGCAAGTTTTATGAAGATACAATAAAATTTCTGTTCCTTGGGGAGCAGGTTTCTGAAGTCCTTGGGCTGTTCTGCAGTCCTGGTACCAGCCACTCAGGCCCCCACCCCACCTGGTCAGGCCTGCGTGTTTAATCAGGATAGACTCCATGGCTATTTTGGCTGTGAGTCAGTCCTTGAGGGCTAAATAATATTAAATTTTGGGTTGTTGGCCAAATCCATTCACACAAGAACTTTTGAAGTTTGAATGTAATTATTTAGCATTTATGGGATACCAATTCACATAGGCACCCATTTCTTAGACTTGTGCTCTTTTCACCTCCTCACTGAAGATCAATTTAGAATCACCTAAGAAAGTGGTGCTTTCTTTTACCAGAAAGTTATTGAACCTTAAGGGAAGAAGGCTAATATTCTTGATTTTTTTTATCATCCTCCTGTCTCCCAAGTGGCAATTCACTGTCAATATTTAGACCAGAGCATTATTAAGAATATGAAATGTTATTACAGAGCAGATTCCATAAGAAATTTGATCCATCACTTCAGTATGATACCAGGCTTTCAATCATGTTGTAACATTAAAGTTCCATTTTTAATGTTTCCTGGGCCCAGAATAATGTTCAAAGTTGAAGAATAAAATGAGTTTGGAGAAAATGCATTCATCCCTTTTATTTCGCCACCTCTGCCCATTATGCCTACCTTTTTGACTGTGCCCAAAAATTTGGTTGAAAATAAAAGACAGTGTGTATTCATTGAGCACTTACTGTGTACCACAAACAGCCCCCTACTTAAAAATAATGAAAATCATCAATGCTTTGTACAAAATGAGAAAAAAGAATTCATATAAGCAGAAATTGTGCAAGTGATGTTAAGGCCAGAGTCTGAGATGATGGATGTCTTTCTTGCTGTATTTTCTCAGGCTGGCAGAAATTGGAGATAAATCAAAATAGTATTAACAAGTCGGAGTTTGTAATTGGTTATACAAATGGTGACTTTCTAGATGCAAAAATGCAGAACAAAACAAAACTCCTTTGGGAGAAGACTGCTTTAGTGTGATTCATTAGTCTTTATAAAAGGAAAGAAGATTGTACTGTCTGAGAATTTGTTCAACCAAGTGGGAATCACCTTTGCTTTGAGAAAGAATAAGATCTGGCCTTACAGAGTACTTCCCTCATGAATTAGAAATTGAGATTGTTTTCCATTCGTTTCTGGATCTAGACCTATGTTTCATACAATAGCTAATTTATAATTAACTCTTTCTATTGGTATTATAGTTCAGAGTGCAAATCTTAATTAGCTCTGGGATCTTGAACAAATTACATGACTTTATAGGGAGTTTATTTTTTAGGGATGATAATGAAATTGGCATCATTTTTTAATCTACAAAAATAGAAACCATAAGGTATATGTAAGGAATATCATACCATATTTGTGCATAACAAGCCCTCTATATGAGCTTAGTGGTAGATGTTTGTACTACTTACAACTCCAAGGAGATTACAGTCTAGTAGTCAATGTGAAACATGTGTTTCTAATGTTCTAATTCAATACAAGGTAATATTCAGAGAAGATCACCTTTCACCCAAAAGTATAGAGAAAGATGTGTCATTTGATCTTTGAGTAAAATGAGTACTATTTGAACAAGTATGGAAGCCTTTCTAGGGATAGAGAGTAATTGCACACAAAGAACTGGAAAGGTAAAAAATACACGGTTCCAATAATAATAATGTAGTCTCATTGTGACTGCATTGTAGACTTTGTGAAGTACAGCCACTTAAGTGAAGACTGGGAAAAGAAAGTGGGTTGTAGCTGGATTGATTTTTCAAGACCCAAATGCCTTATGCTTGAAAGTTTGGTATCTAAGCTGTAGAAATAGATTTTCACTCTAATCATTTGGAGAGGTACATGGCTAGTTAATTTATAACCACCATACCCAGTCACAACTTAGAGTCCTACCCCTATATGGCTTTCTGATTGCACACAATATATGCCAACAGTCCAATAGTTGAAGGTTCTTGATGAGCTCTGGACTTCTGCATTATAAAGCTCATCACACTTTACACCACAACAGTGTAGTCATTAAAAACCTGTTTCTTTGGGTTTTTTAAATATCTTTTTTTAGGTTATCTAAGTTAAAGACTAACATTTTCTAAATGAGCTGTAGCTGATTTTTTTTTGTAAATATTGTTGGTCTGGGAAACTGTTGGAGAAATGTGACTCTAGTGCCTGTCGACTGAATTTGATAAAGATAACAATTACATAGGACTCTTCATGCATCAAGTCATGACCAAATACTTTTATCCATTTATGGTTCAAGATACCCAAATTAAGATGGTGTAGCTTGTCCTAGTTCTTGTTGACCCAACTTCCCCCATGGAAAATTTCAAGTAACAATAAAACATGGAAGACCTATCATGTCAGGCAAGGTAGAGACTGTCAGAAGGGAATGGGCTCCTCCAAAATGGTCTTGCCAACATCAGGTACAGGAGATGTTTTACTCATTAGAGACCAAAGCCAAGTAGGACTTCTTAAGTATTCAGGCTGAGAAACGTGAATAAGTTATTAGGTTTCCTGAAACCTGTTAACATATTAGGAGAATAAGAATAGTGAAAGACTAAAAATAAAGCAAAGCCATTGAATAGTGGCTAGATATAATCACAAGTAAGAAGTTAGAAGTTCAAGAAGTTTCTAGGTAAAACAAGGTACCAGTCTTCAAAGCTGGAGCTTGGTCTTCCCTATCTTGGTGCTTCCTTCTGATCCACACTACTGGTGAAGAGAGACTAGCATTGTTATCAGTTGATTGATTCCATTGATGTGACTATCCCTTTAGGTACTGAGTTCTGTTAGTGACTAGAACAGTAGCAAGAGAGCTGAATTTTATTAAAAGTTTAAGTTTTAGGGTTGATAATGTAATCAGGGTGCAAGAGGATGAAATTATGTCCAGGGCACTAAGGAATACCCAAATCCTACCTATGGGACCAAGGACAATATTTTGGTGACTAGAAAATAAGAAGCAAAGAAGAGCATTCTTTTTGGCTGTTTTCCCCTGTGAATTCTAATGTAGCGAGCTTGAGTAATGGAATTCACCAAGAATATTCTGTTTCTAAGCTGGTGAGCATGTTAGGATTACATCTGACTGTTACAGAAAAATCTAATTAAGCAGTGGTGTAAGTGCATGGCTGAATTTTCTCACATGATATGAAGTCAAGAGCCTGTGATGCATGACTGACGCCCAGATGCATGATGTCTTCCATGTCACAGGCTCCTTCTGTCTTTCTCCTCTGCTTTCCTTAGCATGAGACATTTTCACTTGCATGGTTTCCACTTGATTCATCCTATTTGCTCGTCAAGTCCTGACAAGGGTAAGACCCAAGGGCCAAAGGTGAGTGCCAAAGAGTCTGCCCCTTTTAAAAGTTGTCGTACTGTCCAATAAAAATTGCCATTATATTTCTCAGACTAGAACTCACATGACTAGTTTTAAAGGAATCTGGCAAGAGTGATTTTCATTGTGCCACCCTGAAAAAGAAAAAGAGTTGCATTCATAAGAAAGGAAAAAACAAATGCTTAGAGAAGCCAATTTCCAATGTTATTTTATGCTGAATGGTGTTATAATACAGTGGTTTCTGAGGCTTACTCAGCTTCTGCTTCTTTTCACCAAAACCTAGCCTCAGATTCTATCACAATGCCTCCATTCCATTTCACACCAGATATGGCAGGAGTTGGAACTAGAAATAGTTACTCATAAAGAGGAAGCCCAGGTATATCTTCTCTGTAAGTTTTCTGTGCCTACTGCAACAAAGTGAGTAGTTTGAAACAACAGAAATTTATTCTCTCGCAGTACTGGAGGCGAGAAATCTAAAATCTACATCACCAGAGCTGCACTTTCTCTAGAGAAGTTCTTTCCCTGTCTTTTCTAATTTCAGCAACTGTTGCCAGTCCTTGGCTTATGGCTGCCTCTCTCTTTGCTCTGTCTTCATGTTGTCTTCCCTTCTGCATGTCTATGTCATCTCTGATTTTGTCTCAGGTAGCTCTGTGCCTGTCTCCTAGAAGGACACTTTTCATAGGGTCCAACTAGACAATCCAGGATGGTCTTGTCATCTTAGGATCCTTAACTTTATTACATTGGTAAAGACCTCTTTCCCAACTAAGATCGTAGTCACAGGTTCCAAGGATTGGAAATGGATATAGCTTTTTAGGCACACCATTCAACCCACTATACCTTCTGCTAAGCACTGAGTTTAGACACGTCACCTAATTCCAAACTTTTCAGAAAGAGCAAGTCAAGGGATATCTACTGGATTGTCTTCCCAGGTGAGAAAATAATATAACAGCTGGGTCCCCTTTGTTGGTAGACCTTGTAGGATGACATTAAAGATTAGATGGATCTGGTACTGAATGTATGCTCAGGAAAGAGAGTCTGCCCCTTATAGCTGTGTTACTTTCATCTGGACTTTTCCATAATGTCTCTTCTTCTAGAAGACATCATAGACAGGAATTTGTTTTGGTTTTGCTATGGGCTGAAGAGGCTAATGAAGAAGTGATTGGCAGGTTAACTTTTCCTCCCATTCAGTTGTGGCTTCAGGATGTACATTACAATGAATATGAATTTCATAATATGCTGATGGAAAAAGGGGATGAGAGATGACTGATTTAAATGGTAGCAGGGGATTAGGGAAAGTAAAGGAAAATGTATGACACAGGATGTTTCTTGGATATACTTAAGAAACTGTTTCAGGACTTAGCCTTTAAGATACTCCAAAATGGTAGTTAGATGTCTAGGTATGACTTCGGCCTTGTATGGCCATCTTGCAAAAATAGTGTTATTATAATTCTTAGACTATACAAAATCATCTCAAGCAACCATTTTGTGATAGGATTATTTTTTATTTTAGTTGGATTTCGGTATTTATGTTAACTGGATTTTACGTAGTGCAGAGAAAGAGGTGGCAAAGATGAAGGAGGATGAATGTGAGAGAATGACAGAAGAGATCAGGAGGGAGATGATGGCAGTACAGTGATCCACCCTCTCACCTCCAGGTGGCGCTTGTTTTCCCACTAACTTGTAGCTTCAAAACATTGACTTTCTCCTTAAATTTCTCAGAAATGATGAAAGACAGAATAATCTTGTATCCAGAAGCCAACTCTCTGTGGTCTCTTTCTGGAGGATGAATTTGGACCTTCTTGGTTGTTCACTATAAGATCAGGAGGATCTGGGTGGATGAACCATGGAAGTGTTGGCTGGTAAGAAGGGATCCCTGTGCACTGTTGGTTCAGCTCTTCATAAATGCTTAGTGAATGGACGATTATAATATATTTCCATTCAAGAACTTGCCCCATTGAAGACATACTCCCAGACACAGAAACCATCACTTAAGTTCTTAATTTTCCATTATAATGCAGTACTAGTAGGAGAGCTTATTTTCTAGCATCAAGCCAAACTGCAGTGCATGATACATTTCCTTTTACTTGCAAGAAATCCCCATAGACAGCATTAATGGATTTATTTTAAATTGTTGTTTGTAAAATGAAAGCAAACTCCAAATAATTATATAAAATTGTTTTTTAATGTTTGCATAATTTTTTCATCATTAAAAGCCACCAAGCTCTTTAATGTTGAGACATAATCAACAATTGAACATAAAAGATTGTTACCTTGATGCTTTTAATATCTCTGCTTCACACACACCTACAGGTTTTCTGTGAGTTGCATGGTTATTTATAGTGCTTGTCAAATTAGTACCTTATTCTAGCAAATGTATTGTTTGGGCATGACCCTGAATAAAAGAGGAAGTAAAATCCTAGTCCTAAAACTTTCTGGAGACCAATCCTAGGTAGTTGGCCCTCCATAAAGAGTGGGGCAAAAATCCTGCTTTTATCATTTGAAAGACCCTCTCTGTGCTCAGCCGTATCTCCCACTTTCAGAACCATCCTCCACATAGGCCATAACTCAGTGTTGGAAGAGCCTACTGAATCTACTTTTTAGGATCCAGGTATGGTTTTTAAGATGTCTTAAAACTGCCTAGGCAGCCATGATGTTCCACAGATATTTGCTTTGAATTTAATTTTTCATTTTTATTGACCAAAAACTTGAATGAAAATGTGCCCTTACGTATCTTCCAGATCTGAATACACAGAATACTATTAGTGGTTTAACTCACCCTGACTTCTACACAGATATCAGAAAAAACAAGCTTTTGCTGTTGTTCTGTTTTGTTGACACCTAACCTAAGATTGTGTGACAATCTGCTAACTTGTAAAGTTGTAAATGATTATTTTTTGTCTCTATGAATCAGGACACTCATCGGGGAAACAATATGTAAAATTAAAACACTAGTGCTAATATGCATTTGTCTCACATAACCGAGGATTTCAAATTTTGTATTCATCAAACAGACTCACTGGTCTTATAAATTGACTGACTTTATAATAAAGAGGAGTTACAAATTTGAACTTGTATTAATATATTCAGGATAATAAAAGATTACTTTTGTCCATTATAATATAGTTTTAAAAGTCTTCTAATAAGCAAACTAATAAAGCAATTAAAAGAGGTCTGTACATCGACAGCCTGGAAGCTTGTTAGAATTGTATAAGCTTGGCTCTCACCCCAGACCTGCTGAATCAGAATCTTCATTTTAACAGGAGGCCCAGGTCATTCATTTGCATGTTAAATTTTGCAAAATACTGCATTAGACTAAGGTCTCTGCTAATACATTTGTATTACCATAGGTTTATGGGAGTAACCCATTATCGCACATGAGTATACACTAAAGATGCTTTCCAAATGCCACTCAGGCATCTGTCTAGGCTGGATAGATTACCAGGGCACATCCACAAAATGTTGATTTAGTAGGTCTTGTGAAGATCAGAAATCTGTATATTTTAAAAACATTTTTAACTACTTTGTTTTTAGTGACAAAAATTGTATATGTTTATGATGCACTATATATTTTGAAATATGTACCCATTATGGAATGACTAAATCAAGCTAATTAACATATGTATTACTTCACATACTTATTTTTTATTATGAGAGCACTTAAAATCTACTTGAATCTGTCTATATTTTGGAGCGCTTCCCAGGCACTTGT
Source organism: Glaucomys volans (assembly GCA_020662805.1). Classification (NCBI taxonomy): domain Eukaryota; kingdom Metazoa; phylum Chordata; class Mammalia; order Rodentia; family Sciuridae; genus Glaucomys; species Glaucomys volans. Next base: position 255,971 of record JAJEJO010004476.1, read on the forward strand.
GACGCAGAGCTACTTTCATAGAAAGGAAGACGTAGGGAGACTGGGATATAAAATTGACAGTCTTAAACATTTGGATGAAGAGATAATGGGCAAAGAGAAGATTCATATTGAGAAAAAGAGCTCATGGTAGATTGGCTCTGAAGTGCTCCATGCTAATTAGTCAGGGGCCATTTGAGAAGGATGAGAGGAAATGCCAGAACATATGTCTAGAATGGTGCTCCTTCCTGCTCTATACAGACCACCATGCTCAGCACCGTGGCCAATGTAATAGTGGAGGCCAGAATATCAACAACTCTCAGAACTAAATAAATGTGAAAACAAGGCAAGATAGTAGTTCCGTTGTGACCACAGAGTCGGGAAGACTCAAAAATGGTTTTAGAGAGGAGCCCCATCCCTGTGTGCTGGACATGGTTCTAGTCACAGAGGAGAAAGATCAATGTGGCAAGAAAAGATGGAGCAGGAGAAAGTCAAAGACGAGAAAAACCCAGAGACATGAAAGGGGTCTTGAGCCTCATATGCTTCTCTGATGTGCGTGGAGAAGACAAATGTGGCAAGAATGGCCAGGAAAGATGCTTTGTTTTCCCAGCAGGAGTTTCAGGAAGCCCTGTGAAGGACAGTTTTCTGTGGATGTCAGCTACACCTGACAACCCTGTTCTCTAGGTTGAGGAGGTTGGCACCCTTTGTTTTTCATTACTCAAGGGAAGGGATGCTGGAAGCTCTTGACTTTCAACTTGGTAGTTTTGGAATTTGTGGCCAAGATTCATAAATTGTTCATACTTTCATCCATACTAATCTTTTAGCAGACTCAAATTTTTATCAGTTTTTCTCCAGCTCTACCTGCCCTCTGTCCTCTTCAAGCACATGAGAGTCGTAGTCAACTGCACATTTCTAGAGAAAGTTTGGGCTTTCAGAGTGGTTTCATCTATCATCAGTTCATTGATGCACCACTATCTAAGGTAGGCAGGCGAGAGAGTATTGCCCTATAACTTTGGCTTAAGGAGATTAAGTTACTTATTGGACATAGGCCTAATATATATCAGAGCTGGGAAAGCAGATCAGATTAATTTTCCTTCCACAATCTCAAACTTTCTCTCATTCCTTTTAGTGAACTTCTGTGGTGATCATTGATTCTAAGTAACAGTATTTTGTCCTGTCTCCCTCTGGGTCTATAGTGACTGGACTTTCTGGTTTTCTATTTGATTGAGTAGTTCTAGCCAATGAGATATGAGTGGAAGAATCTGTATCACTTTCTGTTGCAGCATTTAATTTCTGGTTAGAGGCCAAGTGCTCCCCTTTCCCTATCTGTGGTCTTCATGGAAGCCCATATCAGGATGAGCCTCTGTCAGCCTGAGTCCCTGAGTCACTATGCTATTTTGAGACCCTGTAGTGGACTTGTAATGTAGGTCAGAAATAAAATGAGTGTTAAGTCATTCAGATCTGGGTGTTGTTACTGCAGCATAACCTAACCACTACTGACGCATACAAATTCTATATATATAACCCAACGTCTACTCAGTGGAGGGTGAGAGGGTATAAAGCATATTCTTAGAGCACTTCATATTACAATACTTCACAGCACATGGTTCATAGAATATTTCTTTTTGAGGAAAGGCACTATGTTTTTCTTTCTCCTACTTATATCTACCATTTCTACCACATACCTCCCACCTGATAGATGCCATCTCCATAGTTGTCAAATGAAAGAATAAACATATATTTCTATTTTAAAGTTATCTCTACAGATGTTTTCTGTCATGACATATCTTAGCAATATCATTTCTATTTCTATTAATTTTCATGTTTTCCACGTTATACATTATAAGCCAAGGAATGCTAGGTATGAATACTGACCTTTCCCAAGGAATTTAGTTTGGGTAAGATAAATGTGTATTACCACGAAACAGCCAGCATTGTAGATTTCAAAAGAAGAAAGAGATGATGTAGTGATGTTATTAGAAATTCAGAACAGCGGTTCTCCAGTTTGATTTGGTGACAAGCCTGGAGCTATCTGCATACCTCTAGGAGTGTTGTGAGGTAATAAATGTTACATGCATAACATGCCGATCTGCAGATCTTAAGTAAAATATATTAGTGTATATTAAGGTTTTTGTATTTCATTGCAAACACTGTCTCATTTCCTTTACGTCTTATGCAACATACTAATGAGCCTGTCTTCAAGGGAACAGCAGATAGTTGTGTAAACAGGGTCCTTAAGGGGAAACTGGGTGGTCATGGAAAAGATTAAATGGATTGTAAATGCCTTCCTAAAAGCAAAGGGACATTTGTCTCAGTTGGACTCAGGAGCGTGCTGGGCCTGAGAATGGTGTCTGTGTTCAGGGCTGCACCCCGTTGTAGCACATGCCCTGCCTCCTTTCAGGTCCTTAATTATCTACTTCCTGTCCTCCTGTGTAATTCAAACTATGTTATTTCCTTGCTTCCATTTCCTGACTTTCTTCCTTTCTTTCTTATTCTCCATCTAGTTCTGTCTTCAAAAATTTCATTTTGGTCTTTAAGTTTCATTGATGTCTCCTTTAACATTTCAGATCTCATTAGCATTTCTTATCAGATTTTTTACAGTCAGCTCAGTCATTTTTACATGTCTGAAAATTTTTACACCCTTGGTTAGTAATATAGAGCCTCAAAAAAGGTATCACTTTTTGAGTAAATTAATATTCCCAATGTTTGTGATTTTTATATTTTTCTATACTCGTTAGTCTGGAGTAGGTATCTGATGTGATCCCCTTGACGCTATAAATTGTATTATTTGAAAACATTATATTCACAAAGATTAATGCTACTAATAGTTAACATTTAATAGCTAACTCATTGTATTTAAATGTGTCAGTTACTTCTGAAGTACTCTGCATACATTTTCTCATTTAAATCTTACTAAAACCTTAAGACATAACTACTATTGTTATATTCATTTTACAGATGAGGAAACTGACAGAGAAGTGTCAGTCAATAACTTTGGAGGTTCACCCAAATAGCTAGAACCATGTCTCCATTTTCTTAGCCACAAATTAAACTGTAAGTTAGAAGTTAAAGAAATTAGGTAAATGATCAGAAAGAGGAAGATTAATTTTCTTCTTGTCAATGTCAAAAGGTATTGGAGAGTCAGTTTTCAATTGGTCATAACATGTATTCATTTATTAACTGCAGTGATCATGTGAAAATCACCCCCACCTGAATTTGAATAAAAAGAAGTACTTGACAGAGTCAATATATTTGGATATTTTTTTTCCTTAGACTGAGAGAAAGACTGAATATCATGATGTCATACTTCCTCCAAAGCATTGGAATTTGGGATTCTACAAGTCATGTGCTGTGGCTCACTTAATGCCAAGTCAGTGCTAGCGTGGTTGGGGCATATGTCTCATGACAGTCCAGTGGCCCTTGTTGACAGGTTTGGTTCTCTTCCATTTAATACATTTTTGGCTCAAGCTTACCCTGCTGCCTTTTACATCTTCTACTAGAGACAATGGTGACAACCAGTGGTCACTGAAGACCTGCTATGTGTCAGACACATTTGCTGTGTATTTTGTGGGCATTTTCTTCAGTGATTCTTAGGAGAACTTCATAATATATGGGCATCTATATCTCTAGCTGATGGTTAGGAAAATTGAGCTTAGGAAAGTGTATGTGATGCTCATAGCATAGTAGGAGATTTCAGCATGGGCTAGGCCCTGTGTTTTGGGGTGGATGAAGGACAGTCATTCATCAGACATGTTGCAGACATGTTTTCTGTGAGACAGTGCTGAGCACTCAGAGGGTAGAAGCAGGTTCGACCCTCATATCCTTGTAGAGTAGATAGACATGAGCACAGGGATTCAGAAGATGAAGAGATGAAGCTTCCTGGGGAAAATGCACCAACTCCATGGGGAAAATGCTGGGAACTGAGTCAAGAGAAGTGATGATTACGCAGTAATTAGCCAGGTGAATGAATAAGGAAATGGGATTCAGAGCAGGGAGAACGCTGTGTAGGTGCCTCAAGTCCTTCATTGATTAATTTGGCAAGTATTTGTGAGTGCTTCCTTCAGTGAGGACCTTAGGGACTGTCACATGGACTGCAGACTCCACACCATAGCATGAGTGCGGTTCCATAAAAGTGCACATCCTCAGCACATAGCTCCTGCTGGTGTTTATAACATGCGAACAAGCGAAGCTATTGCATTGTTTTCCTGTCACTATTGCACCAAGTCACCATAGACAAATTGGCTTAAAATAGCACAGATTTGTTATCTTACATTTCTGGAGGTCAGAAGTCCAAAACAAGTCTTAAAGCAAGGCATTAATAAACCCTTCCCAGGGCTCTAGGGAGCTGCATGTTTCTTTGTCTTTTCCAACTTCTTAAAGATGCTCCCATTCTGTGGCTCCTGATCCTTCCCACCCTCTTCAGAGCCAGCAGCACAGCATCTCCACATCCTTCCTACTCTGACACTCCTGTCCCCTTCTTAAAAAAAAAAAAAAAAAAAAAACCCATGGGACTGTCCCTTTGCTATAGTAAAATTTGCACAGCCCCTTTTGCTGTGGAAGGGAATGTGCTCACAGGTTTCGAGGATTAGGACAGAGGATGTCCTCAGGTCTGTGTTGCTCTTCCTGCCTCAGCTATGGAGGGGTCAGGACAGTCCAGAAGAGGGTCCTTTGGTTTAGGAGGATCTGTGCTTTGTCTAATGGAATCGCAGATGATGAGCAGAAGCCAAAAGAGGCTAGGAGAGAACATTTAGAGGCTTTTGCTGGTGTGCGCAGATGAGATCTGAAGAAAGGCAGTAATCGATTTGAGAGGAATTTAGTAGAGATAGCCCTTGGCAATTAACCAGAGAAGTGGATGGAAGGTGAGGGAGAATTCAAGGATAGCCCCAAAGTTTCTCACTTGGTCAGATACCTAGCAAGTATTCTTAATTTTCAATTCAAAATGGTATATTTGGAACTATTTGATGCCAGCGTAAATGTTTTAGGCCAGTACAACATGAGCTGTATTGACTTCTAACAGATTGCTGGTATTAGGCCCTCCAGTCGGTTATTCCTGGCTATGTTTTAGTATCTTCCTTTCCTCTGCTGTAGGCTATTGTTTAATGCTAGGTATATACAGATGTCTCCTGCTTGAATTGCACTTTAGTGTGGCACTTTAGACTAGCCTATGATCAAGACTTTATGATAGTATGGACTGAGGATGTGGCTTCATAGTTAGTACCCCTGAGTTCAATCCCTGGTACCAAAAAATAAAAAAAAAAAATATGATAAGGCTCATTCTACTGGATTTTGGTACATTTAAGAAAATAATTTTTGTAACTGTTTTTAGGCAAATCATTTTGTTTCCTTTTGCAGTGCTGGGGATCAAACCCAGGGCCTCACACTTGTAGGCAAGAGCTTTCTACAAGTGAGACACATTCCCAGTCATGAATAAGTCATTTTTTGTAATCTAAGTATGGTTTATGCATCAGGATTTGGACATCCAAGGTTCTGAACAAACGCCCCAGGGGCCGCCCAGTTCCTAATATTCTTCAGGTTCCCTCTTTCTATCCACCATCATGTTACATGATTTTGTCAGGTAAGGGAGAAGTATATGCTTCTCTTATCAGCTAATTTAGGGATATACTGGACTCTTGTAATAATACAACTGAAATAGCTGAGGAGATACACAGAAAGTATTTGTCATCTGTGAACAGATGTCAAACCAGCAGGGACAGCATGGCAGCAACTGAGAGGGAGAGAGCCAACACTTGTTCAGGTGGTGCAAACCACCACCCCTTCTAAATCAGGTAACTTCCATCCCTTCAAACTTCTTTTAAAATATATTTCTTAAATTCTCACTGTTAAACGCTGTTTTCACGGAGTAAGAGAATATGTACCACACATGTATCTGGCAAAAGTCTTGTATTCAGAATATATAAAGATGTCACATAAATCCCTAAAAAAAATGTATAGACCACCCAGTTTTTAAAATTGATAAAGACTTGAACAGATACTTAAAACAAAAGAAGGTCCAGAATGAGTGAGGCCCTGGGTTAGATTCCCAGCACAGAGGTAGGTGGGGAGAAGGTATATAGTCGGCACATGAAAATACACTCAACATTTGAAGTGGGGAAGTGCATGTTAGAACCACAGGGAAATACTACTTGATCTTCAATGGCCAAAAAAAAAAATTCAGCACCAAACCTCAGTGAAGATGTGGAGCAACCAGAACTCTCGTGCATTGTGTGTGGGAATGTAAAATGGTATCCACTTTTAGAAAACCATTGGCCATTCCTTAACTTAAACATACAGTAAACATAGAGTTAAATACATACACACACACACACACACACACACACACACACGTGCGCACACAGCATGCACAAACACATCTGTTCAGTGACTCAGCAATTCTACCCCCAGGTCTTTCCAAGTGAAATGAAAATACTCAAGAACCTATACTGCTTTCTTCATAATGCTCCCGACACCTAAGCAACTCAAGCATCTACCAAGAGACTAGATCAAGAAAATGTGCTGTATTTTTACAGTGGAAGACTCAACAGCATGAAAACAGAGCAGATTACTTACACAGAATTGTGGTTAAATCTTATAGACATTGTGTGTTGAGTGAAGAAAACCAGAGCCAAAGTATATGGTACCATTTGTAGGATGTACGAAAATAGGCCATATTAATCTATGGTGATAAAAAAATAAAATAGAAGTTACTAAAAGATGTAGGGACTTATTGAACAAGGACATGAGGGAACTTTTGAGGGGAGGGGTAGAAAAATTGTCTGTTTGATTGGGCTATAGGTTAAAACAAACTCACAGAATTATATTCTTAAGATATGTACATTTTACTATGAGTCAGTTTTACCTGTGTACATGTATGAATGTACAGATGGTGTGACTCTACTTTGTGTACAACCAGAGAAACAATAGCTGTACTCCATTTGTGTTCAGTAAATCAATAAGTAAATAAAAAAAAATAAAAAATAAAATTAAAAAAAAAAGAAAAATTCCAGGATAACCAAGAATGTAATAATGAACAAAGTAGCCCCTGCCTTCATGGATTTTGTAGTTGACAGAGACATTAAATTGGGAATCACTTGTGGGATGAGCCTTATGACTACTCTGTCATGGGAACATAAAGCAACAGAAATACTTAAGGAATGGCAGACCCTTAAATCAGCTTTAAATGGAGCTAGTATTTAAGGAGATCCTTCCAGGATGAGGAAAAGTGACTCCAATGAAATCAAAAAGAAGATGTAAATTCCCTAAGAATTTGGAAAGTGAGAACAAACTCACTTCTTCAAGAACTGAAGAGTTCAGTATGAGTGCAGTGTGGAGAAGGACAGGGAGAGGGACAGCAGCCTGTGAAAAGCCAGATGCACCCTATTAGCTTTGACATTGTCCTGGGGCAGGGGAAAAGGGTGCCAAGTTTTACTTTGGAGAATTGCATAATTAACATCAGAGTGCCTGCCAGGTTTCCATCAGTGTTCACTCTTCCATTCTTTAATCTTGACATTTTTAGTGGGATATGGCTCGCCTAACTTGCAGCTCTATGACCTTGTGACCGTGTTTTACCAAAGGATGCAAAATGGTCTTTGGGGTTCCTGGGGGACTCCTCTGGAAGACGCTGGAGTGTGGCTACCTGCCTCTTGATTGCCTCTCTTTTCTGCTTCCAGGAACTTAGAGGTGGCCTTGGACCTTAAAGATGCTGGCCACACGCTGTGGTCAGAGACTTTGGACATCCAGGGGCAGATTGTACCTAGCATCCTGAATTATGACAGGGAGGAAGAAAAGAGAAGAGAAAGGAACTTGAGATTCTTTGATACTCCTTGTTGACCTTAAATCCTAACCAGCAAAGTCAGATTTGCATTTTTAAACTCACCCTACCTTCATTATTATCCTTGGACACAGTTGTAACCCACCTCTCTCTGATACTTTGCTCTAGTTTGTTTCTTTGTCTCTGAGGATGAAGATGATAAAAATGAAACCACCCTTCATCCACACAAATAACAATTTGTGGTTTTTACTTTATATTTCTGATAGTGGCTGTTTTAAGGAATAGGATGGTGATAGACAAGGTCCACAATTATAAAATGATTGCCAAGAATAGCAGAACCAAATCACAATAAATGGGTTCTCTTTCCTTCTAGTTTGTACTAAGCAAAGTTGATTAGCATCTTAAATAGCAAAGTTACATGACTCTCATATCTGAGTAGCTGCAAAATGTTAACATATGATAATGATTTGCTACATCAACAATATCAGATTCTTTATATTAAAAATGCCCAGAGAATAAGGAAGTAACTCATTTTACTCAATGAAGACTTGCTCTATCAGCCAGAAGGACACAGAGGCGAGAACGTGAAGAGAGGTAGTAGGCAGCAGCACCATTCCACCATGTTAATCTGAATTTTCTAGAATGTCTCTGGAGAAAGCAGAGCTGCTCCTTTCATTCCTATTTCCCCACCACAGTGTCCACTCAGTGTCCTAAGAAGGACCAGCAATTTGTGTAGTAGTTTTGAGCTATTAAGTAATGTTACTTCCTTTCAATGTGTTAAACAAAACCAAAAAAAACACCAATCTAAGAAATACTAAAGCAGCCATGACAGCTGCATTACCTAGAACAGAAGGATATTATGAACTAAAAAATGTTTTGAATGAGTTTTCAATGTGAAAATGAAAGGCATCACGTTAACAGGATTGTAATTTCCAGTCAATGTGAAGAAGGACAAAACCATCTTGATAGGAAGGGTTTTAAAGCAATGGAACAGATTACTGAAGGAAATTTGTGAAGGTGGTTTCTCTAGAGATCTTTAAAGGGGAAGAAACTCATCTGTCTTTGGTAGGTTTAGAGGAAACTTGGTAGGAGGTTCGAGGTTGAAATGGCTGGCATTTGAAAATTCCTGCTACTAGAGTCAACCCACATTTGATAGTATTCTTGATTATTATTTTTTTTTAATTTCTGGGCTGACTGGGTGCCTTCAATTCCAGAGGCTCTCTTTCACCATGCTTACTCAGGGAGTTAAGCATATTGCCACAACTCGCCAGATGTGCCATTGAAATTGGCAGAGAATAGCTTGGTGATATGGTAATGATGGATTTTATTAATATAACCCACAGGTGAAACTAATTAGATTACAGGAATAGAACGCTATCATGCATTTGGTGGGTAGCTTGTCTTTCAGGTGATGCAGCTGTGATTTGGGACTACTTAATAGTGGAGAGGAGAATGGAACTGGAGTAGGAAGGGTTTGGGTCAAATCCCAGTCTATGACACACCAGCTCTGAGCAAGTTACTTTTCATCCCTAAATTTGGTTTTCTTCTTCACTAAAGGAAGATCAATCACACCCACTTCAAAGGTCATTTAGGAAACTAAAATAAAATAATATTTGTGACAGTGCTTAGTATAACGCATAATCCTTATTAGGCTAAAAACACAATAAAACTGAGTCCTTCTTTTTGTCTTCCCAAAGCCACACAAGGCATCCAGATGTGGATTTTCTCCCTTTGTGAAACTGTCACATTGTTGGCCACTCAGCCTGGATAGTGAAAGCCTGCACTGTTTTAAATCTCGTGTTCTAGGGGACCTCTGTGTCCTGATGCACCCTGGGCGTGGCCTGGAGTGTCCTCTTGCCCCTCCTGGTCCTCCTACTTTGTTTACTCATTAAACTCAGGGTGCCTTCCCCTGAGCTTGTTTCTCCAAGCTTACAAATTGAATTGGATACACCTCCCAGAGGAGGTTAACTCTCAAGTTTCGTATGAAACAAAACTGTACAAAATAGCTGGACAACAGTCACAGAAACCTGGAGCCACTAATACCCTCCAGTGGTGGAATGACGTACCTAGGTGGGAAAGCCCACCATGTCACATCTCCCCGATCCCCTCTGCCATACTCTTCCACTTCTAAGGTTACGCCCACCCAGATAATTTGTGATAACCTCTTTATCTCAAGGTTCTTAAACCTTAATAGCTCCAGCATTTACCCCTTTTTGTTATCTGTTGCCTGCCAGGACCCTGACTGACACAACATTAACTCCACCCTGTAGTGACTCTGACATAGATATTGTTCCATGCATGAGAAAATTGTGGACAGAAATCAATCATCTGAGTTTGAATTTACCTCATTGTTGAGTAATTGTAATGATACTGGTTAATTTGTTTAAATCCGAAAATCCAAAATGATTTATGCCTGCAAGCTTCTGGAAATGCATATAAAGTTCATAAACCCCAGCTAACCCGAGGCAAAATATCTGGCTTACAATATGTATTTATCAAACATATATATGCACATATGCATGCCACCTGCTGATTTCTGTAGCACAAAGATCATAACAGAATAAAGTTTAAAAGAGAAAAGGGATGAGAAAGTGAAAATCTGAGAACATTTAGTTTAAGAAACCTTTAGAATAAGGTAGACTAAACTTGGTCTGGGTTCCTTTGTCCTCTCTGGCTTTTCTTACCATCCAGCCTACTGAGTCTTTTCTTGCCCCCTCTCCCCCACCTCTTGCCACCACTTTTGCTATTTAAAGGAGAAACATGTATTTAATAAGCTATTGCAGCATTGGAGTGGAATATTTTAATGTGCCACCTGTCCCAGGAGTATTGATGTGGTCAAAGAGGAAAAGAATAAGTCCCAGGGGTGGGATCTTCACAAGTGAGGCCATCACTTTACTTACTGAAAGTTAGTCAGTATCTTTGCTCCGTGGGGCTTTCAACTCTGTCAGGTGGAGAGGTCCTCCATCTATCTCCTTGCTGCTGATCCCATGTGTAGATTAACCAGCATGACATAAAGGTCATGCTGGTGAAGAAGAAAAGTCCAAGGGAGAAGCAGGGCCTAGATCCACAGATCATCATGCTGCAAATGTTGACAGATGAAGTGGATCCCAAGCAAGGAGGCCAGGATCACCACAGGCATCATTGGATAGATCCATTAGAACAAAAGCTGTATGGGACCAGGGTTCATTGTGTGGGTTCCTTGACCTCCATATTCCCAATGCCCAGAACAGATATTCCATTAATAATGATAAATGAAGGAATCAAAGAAGGAGCGTAGGGAGATTTAAGTTTGTAACCACCACTCCAAACTGCAAGGTGACTGTTTTGCTTTGCTGGTCTTCTATCCCTCTGCAAGTAGAGTGCTCAAAAGTTGACAGAAGTGTCCTAGCAGCCAGAGAGGTAAGGCAGAGCTAGGGTATTTTAGTGATTGGTTTTGTGAAGGAACCTCAACTAATATGTTCTACTTCATAAGGAGACAGGTATATTTGGATGGGTTTTTTGCAATTTTTTTCTTAATTTTTATTTTTACAGACTGCATTTTGATTCATTGTACACAAAGGTGTACAACTTTTCATTTCTACGGTTGTATATAATCTAGATGCATACCATTCATGTACTGATACATGTACATAGGGTAATAATGTCTGTCTCAGTCTACTATCTTTTCTTCCCCCACCCTCTCCCACCCCATTTTTCTCTACACCATCCAAAGTTCCTCAGCCATAAAGAAGAATAAAATTATGGCATTTGCTGGTAAATGGACAGAACTGGAGAATATCATGCTAAGTGAAATAAGCCAAGTCCAAAATCCAAAGACCTAACTGGATGATGATACATAACAGGGGAGTGGTGGCGGGGTGGGACAGGAATATTTGTTTTAATTACATTATTGGAATATGACTTACAATAAGCTGTATGTATTTAAGGTGAACAACGCAATGAACTTGGAAATAAGTATATATACCCCTGAAATTATCACCACAATCTATGCCCTAAACAGCACTCCTAGATTCCTAAAGTTTCCTCTTACCTTCTTTATTTATTATTATTACTACTATTTTTACTTTGGGATAAGAAAACTCAACATCTACCCCCTTAGCAATGTTTTTTCAGTTGTCAGTGGACCTTTAGTTTTTATTTATTTATATATGGTGCTGAGAATAGAACCCAGCACCTCACACATGCTAGGCAAGTGCTCTCCCACTGAGCTATAACCCCAGTCCTCTTAGCAAATTTGTAAGTGTCCATTAGATTATGATTAACTATAGGCATTTATTCTACAGTAGATCTCTAGGACTTATTCATCTTGCATAACTGAAACTTTAGGGAGAGTGGTATTTGAGCCACCAAAATGTATCAGTAACATATTCGTGTGATTTTCTAGAGTATCGGAGGTCAGTTAGGAATTCCACTTGGCTGACACCCCTAAAACCCTTCTTCAGTTCACAGGTGCACTTTGTCTGGATGGCTGACTTCATAGAGCACCTGCTTGCTCACAGGTCCCTTCTCAGATCAGATGTCCCCACACACTCCCACCTTTTCCCTTACCTTACTGTGCTTTTCCTTATAGGAGCTGTCACTGTGTGACATCACACTACATGGTAATTTTAATTGCCCATTCATCCTCATTAGAATGAGTTTCCACACCATCAGGCATTCTCTCTGTTTCACATCTTGCTGTGTCCCCACTCCTGAGAACAACACTGGACAGAGCTGGCACCCCCTATAGATTTGCTGAATGAATCAATCTGACTTTGACACTCTCCATGTGACCTCCTGTAAGCCTCTCTTTCTGATGCTAGGTTTTCTCATCTGTAGAAAGGGAATGATAATGACAACATGGCATTATTTTAAAAACTAAATAAGAAACAATATGAGAAACTTCTGGTTCTTAATGGGTCATCAAACATACTTCTTTAACACGGTTTTAATTATGTGTTTTCACTGGGGCTGTACACATTTTTGTTACATAAAGGACATAAAAGTATTATTAGGTATTTAGGAAACATATGAATGTTGATGATTTAGATATGACTTGTAATGATCAATTTCATCTTTAAGACAGAAAATCAAAGTTGGCCACTGACCAGTAAATTAAATGTTATAATGAAATTCACTAGATGGCAATCTTGGTCTCGATATGGCAGGAGTTGAGTAATTGACAGAAGTTCTTATTTGTTAAAGCAAATTGTAAATGACCACATTAGATGGCACAAGCAGGGCAATAAATGTAGAAAGGTTCTTATAATGTCAGTCTTTTTCGATTTACAAATCTAAGTGGTATGTTTCTCCATAAAGAGTACATGCTAATGCAAAATAATGTCTCCTTAAAATGTCAAGTGCAGTGAATTACTAAGATGTTGCTGATGGTTTATGTTTTAACCTCAAACACTCCCAGTTATTGTCTTGATTGTTACAAATAGCAGGTATGCTTTCTGACACGATTATTACTTTATTAAATAATTTCGTTTAATGCCCTTATACCTCTTCCATGTCTCTCCAATAATTTATTCATGAGGCTCATCATATTCTGCATAGAGCTAGCATGATTATATTTGCACCTGTAATTTTTTTTAGATTGAGATGAATGGCAAAGATCAGATACTTTAAAAATACTTTGCTGCACTGCCCTCTAATTGCCAATTTTACTGAATATAAAATGTATTTACTTTCTCTTCCTTGTGGCTTCCCTGGGAATAATACTCAAAATGCCAAATGAAAACCCTGCTCAGTAAAAGCAGGTAGCTCCTTCTTTGACCCTTTCTGGAGGAGTTTCATTGCAGAAGTATCAGAACGTCCTCATTACAGGGTAAGGTGACTTCTGTAGGCATCCCGAATTACTGATCCTTGGACAGCTTTAACAAAGCAATAAAACATTTATCATATTTTTCCCTACCTTTCTTTCATTTGGTAGGTATTCAGTAAAAGTTGGAGTTGAAGTGTAGGAAGCAAATTGTAACAAGTTAAAACGATCTTTTCCTCAGAAAGTCTCCATTACCCCAGGGATGAGGTTGAAATAGCTGGCAGTGCTTGTTTTTGGAGGGCAGCTGTCTTCTTATATCAGGGGTGTGACTTGCTGCCTTAAAGACTCATTTCAAGTCTGAAATGATGGACTTCTGCACCCATGGAATTAAAAATACACTTCACTCATGATCATTATTTTAAAATGCAAATAATAATGGTTATTTAACAAATGTCATTAGGCATATTTCTTTGAGGCTAATTTGCCTGGACTTGATCCCTGCTTTTACATGAATTAACCATATGATCTTGCCTGCTTTGTAAACTAGAGATGATAATTGTCATCTAACTCATGAGGTTTGGAGGAAATTAAATGAGCTAATACATGTAAGGCTCACCTGACATTACCACGCTGGGACAAGCAAGTATTTTTCAAGACAAACTGCAGGTCCTGCTGCCTCCGTGGTACCTTCTGTCTCTCTCCTTCCAGGCTGCCTATGTGAGTCATTGTCTGTGCCCTGCATTACAGAGCTTATTGTACTTATTGGAACTCTTTATTGTGCCTCTGCTATTTTTTTCCCATTCGCATGTCAGTCTCGCCCACACATGTATGAAGATCATTGAGGGCAGGAATTGTGATCAACCATTTTTTTTTAAATCCCTCCCGTCCCCAATACCACCTAGCACAGGGCTGGCAAAGTCTTTGCCTTCAAATCATTGGTGAAAATAGACCGAAAGGACCCTCCTCTGCAAAACCAGTGTTATTTCCTATCTCTATGGAGAATTCGCTGGTTCTTTCTTAGTGTTCCTGTAGGACTAACCTCCTCCTCGTCTTCCTTTCACCTGTGTGCTGGCCAAATACCTAGCCAACTCTTGAGCATGTGGTTTTTCAGTTTCTACTCTGTGCCCAAAACAGTGCTAGGTGTTAAACATACAGGTCGGTCAAGTCAAGATGGTCCGTATTCTTGTGGAACTTACTGCATGCTCTAAACCACAAGTTTAATACTTGTTTACAAATTGCTGTAGAAATGATGGGAATGACAGTGCTGTCAGTCAGTGAAGGGCTTCTCTGAGGGAGGCATGTTTAGATGGAGATTTGAAAGATAGAAGGACCCATGATACCAAGACTGATGGGGTGGACCAAGAACGAGGAAGCCAGGCAGGAGGAGGGAACAGGTACAAAGACTGAGGAGGGCAGCGTTCCTTCTGAGTCCAGATTGAACCCTGAGTGGAAGGTGGTGGATCCCACGAGTCTCTGCAGGCTGTATGGAGGATTGGTTCTGAGCTGAGCAGGAAGTCCACAAGATGTCTGAAGGGGTCTAAGCTCTGATTTACATTTTTAGTTATTTTGGTTGCTTCCACGGATAGTGTTTTGTAGGGGTCCAGTCAATGCAGAGGATTGGTCAGTTAGGAGGCTGTTGCAAGCTCTATTATTGTAGCTAACACGTTGACTTGTTTAATAACTAGTTTAGTGAACTCATCATGTTTGCATCGCTGGGTCCCAACAGTCCCTAACGTATGTCAAAAGGCATTGGGGGACGATCCCCTGAGTTGAAGGCTGCTCTTAGTGCAGGCTGGAGGAATTGCCTCCTCTCTCTAACCTCTTGATTTGCTCACCATGCTGTGGTTGACTGTTGCTCTCCCCTTCTGAGGACATGTGCCATAAAAGCCTCTCTCCACAAACAGGCATGATCAAGTACAGCTTCCCTCCTCCTGAAGCTGGTAGGGGAGAAAAACCATTAGCCTCTCCTTATCGGGAGAGTTAGGTTACTGGATGCTGAAGTTTTCCAAAAGCATACACGTAAGCTCACTTCATTTTTGAAGGTTGCTGTTGATGTTTGCTGTTATTCTGGTTCTCCAAGGGCTTGCCTATTGTGAATCCAAGTGTAACTCTATTAGATTTATGCATCTCTTCCTTCTGCCATTCTGCCCTTTTATCCTGTTTGTAGGAGATACTTTGCATAACTATGGAGAGAGAGGCAATTGGCAGTTTCTATGGACACTGCAGTGAGTGCAAGTGACAAAAAGATCTAGTCTTGCAGAGCTTGCTTTCTGGGAACAGATCCATAAGAAGATGATGAGTATTATGGAGACAAAAACAGGTGGTTAGGGTCATGGCTAGAGAAGGCTTCATTGAGAAGGCATCACTTAAATAGATACTTGAATAATACTCTGAGAATATTGAAAAAGAACATTGCAGATGAGAAGAGCAGCCAGTGCAAAGGTCCTGAGACACAGTGTGCCTGGCAAATTGAGGAAGAACAAAGAAGCCAATGTGCCTAGATAGGAGCAAGCTTAGGGAGATTGGTAGGAGATATGCTCAGAGAAATAATAATGGAGGGATTTGACTTGAAGGGTATCTGATGCAGGGTTTTAAGCAAAGGAATTACTGGCATATCGACTGTTAACTATTCATCAAGTAACAGAGGGGAAACAGTCGACCAGATTCATTTGTCTTGAAATTTATGTACCAAGTGTGGAACTGGAATTTGCTGATGCTGGCCTTGAGTTACTATGACACATTTTCATTGCACAGGTAGCTTAACGTCAAATAATGGAGTGTCAGCTCTTCTCTAATGAGGTCCTGGAGCTCCCCTCACTGCTGGAGGGAGAAAGGAAGGATCAAGAAAGGTAGATCAATGCATCAGAGACAGCAATGACAGAAGCTGCCCCAAGTAGCTGGTCATTAGGAAGAGTCTCAGATATAACTGAAGTGGATAGGCAGCCCAGAGCAGTGGTAATAGCAGGGGTTCTTGAGCCAGATTGCCTGGCTAGTTCTGCCATTTGCAAGCTGTGTGATATCAGGTTACTTAATTTCTTCGTGCATCAGTGGCCACAACCATGAATGGAAATGATTGTGGCACCTTTCAGAGCAGTCATGAGGATAACTCAGTACTTACAGAGTGCTGTTTAAATGTTTTAAATAAAATGTTTTAAATAAAACTTACATCTACAACTTCCCTTTCCTTGGATTCATTACTTTGTGGCCTAAAGAAATGAGATTGCTCTCCTCAAAGTCCACTGACCCCTCCCTAAGTCGCTGTGTTCTTCTCTTTCCTTAGGTAGTCAGTGGCTCTGCAGGCAAGCTTGACATTTCAGGGCTCTCTTCCAGTCCTGATTGAAAATGGAATAGCAGCTTTCTCTCAATGGGAAAACTCTGTTGGAGGAAAATATTTTGGCCAAGCCATCATGCTAATTATCTAAGGCTCAAAGGAATTAATTTTCTGGTACTCATTGAGTTCATTGCCTTTTAAAAAAAAGTTTATTAAATTAATGTGATATAAAAGGATTTATATTTAAGCAACTGGATGGTGGCTAGAATAAGAATGAAGGCATATGGATTGACAGCCGGGGGGATGGGGCCAGGCAGGCTGTAGTACCGGACATATTAACTACTCAGAAGTTCTTTAGTTTTTGAAGAACGGGCATCAGTGTGATGCTATGCTTAGAACAGTGTCTAGTTTGTTTGTCTGTTTTTTAAATCTAGAATCAGATAGTTAGAGGTAGTCTAACCTGGTACTGAGTACCTTCCTAACCCAGGAAGTTTTTGCAAACTTGTCTTAGTTGAGCCTCCCTTGGCGAGGTGAACAGTGTTACCCTACATGCAGTCTGAGGAAACCAGAAGCTAGGAAGGACTGACATACATAACTTTCTACATCTGCCTTCATGCCCATCCTCCCACTGTTTTTCCTGTCTTCCTTGGTGGATTAATGCTGGGCTGTACAAGTCAAAGGACTTATTCTGTTCCATTGTGGGAAATAACATTGGTGCTTCTCTGTCAGAATTTTAGATCTTGCTATGGGGTTTGGATGAGTGTCCTTGTGTTAAAGACTTGGTCCCCAGGGTGGTGCTCTTGGGAGATGCTGTGGACCTTTGGAGGCAGGGTTTAGTGGGAGGTCCTCAGGTCTTGGGGTATGCTCTTGAAGAAGATTATGGGACCCCTGCCCTTTGCTGGCTCATGATGGAACTGGTTTGCTCTGAGCACCCTCCCCACCATTTCCATTCATTACCCTCACCAGAGGCCCAAAGCACATGGGTTCAACTATTCTTAGGCAGAAACCTCCAGAACCATGAGATAAATAAACCTTTTCTCTTTGTAAGTTAATTGCCTCAGGCATTTCATTCTAGTGATGAAAAGCTGTCTAGTACAGAACCCACAGACACTATTATAGAAATGACTTGGGAATAACCCCTGTGTTTATCCTATTCCTAATGCTCATGGGGACTTATGAACTTTGAACTTCTGTTTATGCCAAAGGATTGTTTGAACCATTCATATAAAGGCAAAAGATTAAGTACTTTTGCTTACTTGAGGTAGGTGAATGAAAAAAGCAAATAACAAGCTAAAAATCTCTGGGATTTGTTATAGCAAAGGATCTTTGCACTGTCAGCTAACTCTGTGCACTTGTGTCTCAGAGAATAAGCAGAAGCTGCTGCGGGAGGACTTGTATGCAGCCATCTGGAACTGAGCATCAAACAGTCCACAGCATCTGACTGCTCCTCGTTGGTACCATCACTCACCCAGATGACTGGAGAGGCCTGCTGACCTGTGCAGTACAGGAAGTGATGTGTCCAGGTTGGAGCCAGTTGGTGGCAGGCTCTCCAGAGGACTTTGAATGTTCACTCTTGCCAGCATTGGGGGCAAGGTATTGAGCATTGCTTAGGAGCTGGCAGACAGCCACTGGAGCTAGAGGAACATTCTCAGAGCACTAAGTTTACTTGGCAGAAGCCTTTGATATTTAGGGCTGCCAGAATGTGAATAGGGCATGAAATAATTTTAGCATTTATTTTTAGTCTTTTTAAGAACATGCTTAGTATTGTCTTGTTCCTAGAGCCACCTGTTCAGATTTGTGAAGTTGAGATGATAGCGATATCAGGCATCTTGTCTCCAAGTCCTTCTGAGTGACTTCCACCCATTTCTTGCGTGTTTTCATGGTGATATGTGGTGTTTCTGAATTGGAATCTGGGAACTTTGGAATTATTGGGGGTTTTGAAGAATTGATGTCGTCTCACTTTTCAGGACTAGACTCTACCTGGATTCTTTCTTTGTCACTGTAAAACGAACATTTCAGGCACCAAGGGACAAAAATATTCTAAAACAATTGTACTGTCACTTTGTTCTCAATAAACAGAGTGCCTAGCAAAACCTAGAAATTGTTCACGCTGTTCCTGCCCTCTGTCACAAGATGAGAATCTTTCCATAGTCATGTGGCCCAGAATGTGAGAACTGGCTAAGTTTACTCAGGCTTTGACAAGGAGGGCAGAGGACACACCTGTGGCATGCAAGTGAGACTGGGCTCTCCCACTGGGTGCCCCTTCCAATCAGCACCATGGGTGACAAGTCAAATTCTTTGACTTCATTGGGAACAGGTTTAATAGTGACACCCAAGCACCACCTTTCATACATTTGGGATAATAAGTGGCAGACATTGTATTTATGGAATATTTTTATGAAGGGGAAACACTTTTCACAGGAATCTTACAAACAATACATCATCCCTTCCTGCCTTATTGCAGATGCAGTGAGTCTTCTGGGAAAAGACACACGGATCTTAGCAGTGACCTGCTTTGTGAACATCAAGCGATTTGTTAATCCATTGATCCCATCTGCTCATAAGAAGGGCAGAAAATTATATGGTGATACTAATGCATCTCTAGCCCAAAATAAGATTTTCTAAAATGCTTTCTATAACCAAATTTAGCCTATTCTTTCTATTTTTTGCTTTCTCAGTATCCAATTTTGTTTATGGTAAGCCTCATTAGCATTTATTAAATAATCCAATAAATGTTATTTAAGTGCTTTTGAGAGGTGGTCAAGCGTGGAGTGCTCACCCTGGAGCCGTCTGGATTTCAGTCCTGGCTCTGTAACTTGCTGCCTTCAGTAGCTGACAGTTTACTTAACCATTCCATGGCCCAGTTTCAACTTCTATATAATGAGTGTGATATTTGTACCTTTTTGGGTTGATGGGAATAGTGAGTAGATTAATATGTACAAAAAAAAAGTAGACCAATGTTTGGCATATAATTAGCACTGTTGTAGTGTTTATTAAATGAGGAGGAGAATGATGACAATATTGATGATAATAATAGTCATTATGTTGTTCACATTTGGAATTAAAAATACAGCTCTACTCTCAAGTGACTGGTCATCTTGGATGGGACTATAACCAAGGCATGAGATCATTTCTTCACAGATTTGTGATGTGTTGGGAGAGACAGGTGCAGTACTGTAAGAGCGTAGGGGCCCTTGATGTGGGGTGAAGGGAAGCATGCTAGGTTTCAGGTGCCAGCACTGTCTCAATAGCAACATCTCTAGGCAGAGGAAGTGGCTCATGGGAAGGCGCATGATGAGTTGGAGAACCACGGTTAGTTTGGGGTTAGTTAGCAGGAGATTGCAAGCAAAGGAGGGTGAGGGATTGAGCTGGAGAGGAAAACACATGAATTTTCTCATGTACTTTGATGGGTATTTTGGGTCTAATCTGGAAACTCTGAAGCAGGAGGATAACAGCAAATCAAAGAATGTAAGGCTCAAGAACACACCAGTGACTTCGAGACTTGTTCCCTCAGCTCTGAAGATGTGGTTTGGGGACTGAAGGATGTCCAGGTCTCTGCTGTGCTTTTGAGTCTGCAAGGAGTGGACACAATACCCTCTTTGGGAGTTCTCCAACAATAAGGCAGGAAACAGATGGCATACTCAGCTAGGATTTTTGCAAGTTAAGGGTTGGAAGAAACTACTTGGAAGTATGTATAGGGCTTCGAAAACAACAGGGCATGCTGAGAGACCCAGGGGCAGCTAGAGAAGAAGTTTGAAGGGCAGCTGGAGGGAGCATGTGACAGAGTCCAGTTTAGAACTGAAGCCCTGAAGGAGGAGCTGCCTGGTAGAGAACAACAGCTGGAAGGAATGCCAGGAAAGCAGACAGGGAGCAAGACACAGTGTCTCCCTTTCCCAGCCTCCTGCTAGTGCCTCCCAGGGATTCACTCTCACTGGAAGCAGGAGAGCAATGGAGAAGTCTGGCTCCTGGGACCGAAGAATATTCCAGGTGGGCAAATAAGAAATAACCAGCACTCCTCTTAGGACAGACCATTTTAAGTCTTTTTTAAAAATTCTAAATCTGTAATATCTATAGTAAGGCAATAGCTATAGGTAAGATGGGAATTTATAGAATATTTCAAACCATCTTTCTATTCTGAATCAGAAAATACCAGGCTCTTTTTATCACTTCCTAAAAAAAATTATAACCAGCTACTTTCTTCTATTAGGTAATTCTAATAGAAAACCACAGAATAAGTACAATAATTCTTCCTCCTCTACTTCCCACTTATTGAATCTCAGTTATGGGACAGGCTTTGGAGACTGATCACCAATCCTGCAACAGTCTGAAAGGTGTTTGGTATTATTTACACTTTACAGATGAGGAACTGAAGCATTGGATTTCCAGTGACACTACAGCTAGTAAATAATGAAATAAGGAATCAAACTTAGATTTGTTTTTTGCCTGTACCCCTCTGCCTGTAGGCGGTAGTCTTCGGGTAGATCTACCACTCTGCTTTGTGGAAGATATTGGGCACTTGAATCTCCACCACCATCATTACTACCAATGCTCCTACCACCACAATGGAGACAATAAATGGCATCAGAAACAAGGTTTATGGACACGAAATCCAAACACCATAACAAAGTGTTTTTGCTTAGCTCTAGTTTTATTTTTCAATAACATGCTTTAATTATGTCTTTGCAAAAGGGATTTTTTTCAAGTTTCTTTGACCCATTCTTCTTAGAATGTTTTTGGTGATGATACATTGGTTATAATTTGGTGTCATGAAACATTTCAATGGAGTTATTGTTTTAACCAGGACTTCAATTCTATTTGACACAATGAAAATTGCTGCAACAGAGTGCAAGATGAAATTGTTCTATGATCAGGATTATCCTTCCCCTCTCACCAAAAACTGATGTTTGCTAAGAGTCCTTACAACTGCAGACTAGGTAATTGAATAATTTGTATACCAAATTAAGGCCCAAAGGATGGCTTTTAATAGCATAATTATTCATAATAAGAAAAGGTCAGCATTCACTAGTAATTATCTATTCTCTATAATTTTTAAAACATGAAAAAAGTGCTGTGGCCAGCACATCCAAAGGTAAAAAGACACTGAAACATCAGTGGCTTGAGAAAACCATACTTCATTATTAAATTAGAAATTTCATTTGAGAGACGCACTGTATAATTGATCAGCTAATTTGCCTGAAGCCTTTCATTTAAGTACTATATTTCATAGATTCTTAAATGCATATTTTCAGAATCAGACATTATAGTGTGACATGCTTTAGTTAACATCTTTCTTTTCCTGCCTTAGTGGTATATACAATGAACCCATACTTTAAAATCGGTGGCATCTTCTATCAGATAGAATATGGGATTCAGATCTTACTTAAAAAAAAAATTCCCAGTGAGATATCCCCAAAAGACAAAAAGGAAAAAAATCCTCTTCAGAAGGAAATAATGCTGAATGAATACAGAAGACTAAATTCACATATTCTAATACAGTCATTCACTTCTCTAATTTACATTACATGCCTTATCTATGTGAGACACTGTTAGTACTTTATAGAAGTAATAATCACAGGGATAAATAATAACTTCCACTATATGTGGGTAGTGCTTTATAGTGTATCTGCAGCTATTGCATGCATCATCTTATTTATTCTCAGTTCCTTTGGAAAGGAGACATTATTCCTATGCTCAGGCTAAAGAATCAGCAGCAAACCTTGCAAAAGCTGGGTGACTCAGCTGAAGTTTCTCTGGTGTTTGCAGTGCACAAACCAGACCCTGGATCTCTCACCTCCCCAAGTCCACTCTTTCCTCTGTGAAAAGAGGAAAGTCAGGTAAAACCCAGGGGCTTCCAAATCCATCTAGTCTAAGGCCTGCTCTGCAACCCAATACCCAGGCTGCTATGGCCAGATTATGGTTCTCCAGGCTAATTATGTAAATTGCATAAATAGATGAACAAACTCACTGTTAAAAGAGAGAGAGAAAATATGAGATTAAAAAAATAAAGTATTCTCATCCTATTACCCCGTGTGTGTGGTGTGCAAATAGCTTTTTAGTATAAATGGAGTCATACTTTATACAGTGTTTTGTAATTTGATTTTCTCTTTACATCTTGGTGGTTTCTTCATTAATTCAACAAATATGTACTGTTCTCAGCACTGGAAATCCTGCTATGATTGATATATATATATATACATATATATAGATATATAGATATATAGATATATATCTCCAGTACTAAGGCAGGGGTAGGTCTTAATAATATAATATTTATACCATAACTTATTACAATATTTTCCTGTCTCTGGACACATTTGGCTTATTTCCAATATAATTTCAATTATAATTAATGCTACAATCACAGCATAAAAATCTGAGGATGTGCCTGTCTGTGCAAAGGTGTATACTTGTAGACTGGCTGCCTGGATTCCAGAAGGTTCAAAGACAGGTATGTAGTCACTGTCACCTCACCGTCCACAAAGGAAGTTGAACCAATGGTGTGTCATAGTAGGCAAGCTGACTCTCTGTGGACTCCATTTATAAAAGGTAGGAAAGCACTTCGACTGGAAATTCTGCAGAGTAAAGTGATGGTAGTCACCCTGTGGGATTTCACTCTTTTCCATGAATAAGACAGAGGCACAGAAAAGCATGCAGCAAGGCATCCAGGGCAAAGGGGCATCTAGGTGGCAGGGGTAGTTTTAGGAGATCTGAGGAGGACAGGAGACTTCTAGCAGAAGCATGAGCCTTGACCTGCCTAGAGCCTGGACAGAAGTGTGCTGGGCTGTGACTTTCCAGGCAGAAAGAAAGTGTGGGCTGGGGCAGGGAACCGATGAGCATGCTGGGAGCCTGGCACAGTCCTTTAGATTGGATGCTGCTGTGGCCTCTCACCACAACTTGGGACTTTTCAAAGAACACTTGAACTTTGCCTCTCGGCTTTGTTTCCTCTGTTGGGGCTTTGTTGTTTGTTCCTGACTTCTCTGTACAGTGACAAAATCATACAGCCATGGATAAATTACTGAAGTCCTCCCTATTCCTTCAGCCGGACAATGTGTTCATAAAAGGGTCAGTGATGGAGTTGCAATTGGAGTAAAAAATCTAGTCTGCTACATTCATAAAGCTATAATTCAGTTTAACTCACCTGCTCTGCTCTGTGCCCAGCATCCTGCCAGGCACTTCTGATTCAAGAAGGAAAGAGAAAAGAGCAAAGGGAACAAGAAGGTTTTTAAGACCAGTTTCCAGCACACTGAAAACTTTCATGTTAGAAATAAAATATTATTTCATATCATCAGAGCTCTGTAAAGGACCACGTGCCCCTTTTGGTCTCCCTTTGCAGTAAGTCGTTTTCTGAAGGTTATATCTGAACCTGTGGAAATAGTAGCAGGAGAGTTGAAAGGCATTTTGGCATTTTTAGAGAGGGTGAAGTTGCCAGTAGGGTGTGTGTTTTTGTTAGCATGTGAAGACTGATTGGTTCACAGAGGCAGTTGGTGAAAACCCATCCTTCCTTGCTAGTTCATATTTCCTCCTGGAAAATATGCCAAAGGTCTTGATGGACTTTTTGTTTTGCTACAGCTATTTGACCACCATCTATAACCATTTTGTGTCAATTAGGAGTCAGGCCTGGGATGATGGGTTCTTTTTATTATTATTTATTATCATTATATCACACACTTCCTTTGCTGGGGGACTTTGATATTGTTATAGACTTCCAAATTTTTACTGTTGGCAACATAGATTTGTGGTTTACAGGATGGGATTGCTGAAGGAGACGGCATTGGTGGCTTGTAGCAGGTCTTGATCTCCCACTGGGTCGAGAAAGTGTCATGCAAAATGTGCTACCTGGTCCTTGTCCATCTGCTCCCATAGGGCTCAAAGAGCCACAGGTCTCATGATCTTGTCAAGGCCTTTTGGATTCTTGAGTTGGAAAAGTGTCTTGGTGATCCGAACAAATAAGTCTAAGACGCAATCTTGACTCATAATTGAGAACCATCTACTCTGCATTTTTGCCTGAGACCATAATTAATGGAGAAGGATTCAAACAGTTTCTTACCAACTAGCACCTTTAGCCTGTGAAGGCTCCAAACTGGTTAGGAGATGCTGAGCCCAAGGCTCTCTTAGACTGGATGTCCATCCGTCCTGTGGGTAAGTGACTGCAGTCTGGATGTCTTGTTATCAGCACCTGTACACTGAGACTACCTTGCAGCAAAGATCATGGACCCATGATCTTCCACAGCTCCAACCATTGCTGTGACTCCACCTGGATCAAAGACAAAGTAGAGGTAGAGCATCTTTTTATATATAGGACAACAATGACAATAATAAAAATAATAAGCATTCATATAGATTTTTGATGAGTAGACATTATTTTAAGCACTTTACAAGGGTGACACCACTTTTTGACAGTCCTATGAGATAGATACAGTTATTTCCATTTACATACAAGGAAATACAGACATGCTAAGATGATTTGCTCTAGGTCACACAGCTACTAAGTGGGGCTATAAGCCTGAGAGTCAGACTTTAGGATCCCCATGCTCTAATGCTTATGAGAGTTCAGGGGGTCCCAGGGTGGTCATATGGACAAGGAGCAACAGGGCAGAACAGAGGTATTTGATGCTTGGACTACTGCCTCTATATAGATGCCTAAGGAAATTGCTATCCCGTCATTTCCATTCCCAACAGCCTGGTACCCTCCTTTGTGGTTCCTACTAGGAATCATTGATTACTGAAAATGGTTTGTGAAGCAATCCAATTAAGTGAGCCAAGAATTACATGTCAAGTGTTACCATCTTTATTTGCTTATGTCAAGTGGAGTCAGAGACTTTCTGTGATCAGCAAAGCAAGTGTAAAGTGGTTGATTAATTTCCTTTAAGTTTTGTCAAAATTTGTGGTCAGGGAATCTAATTTTCAGTTTAATTTCCCTTCTTAACACACGTTCCATTTTTTTCTATTACTGCTAGCCAGAACACATCATTTGTAATTTCTCTTTTCTTGAGTGCTGGGTTAATAATATTAATCCAAATCCTTCTCTCATCTTATCTTTAAGTAATTTGTAAAGGATGGTCAGTTACAGGCCTGGTTAAATAGACATCAGCCATTTTGTGGATTACATATAGAGGCAAATGAGTTTTATTAAGTTATCCTTCAATAGACATTATTTCTCCACTAGAATATTTTTATCATTAGTATTTTTGTGTGATATATTTTCTACCTATGATGGGCTGATATGCAGAAAGTGTGGGAGTCCATAAAGCCTATAGCTACAGCTTCAGGTTTTCTCATTTAAAAAATAAATTTCATAATTCGATTTATTTCATAGACTTCTGATTATATTATATAATCTTTGTGAATGTGTTAGTCTTGTGCATGTGCTAAGTTTTTAACACATGTTAGGTATGACCACATGACCTTGGGCTTGTGTTGGCTTCTGATCCTGTGAAGTGGAACCAGCTGGTGGCTCTGGTCCAAGACCTCCCCTTGCTCTTTGGGCTTCTAGAACTCTCTTGAGACTCCTCTTTGCTCTTCCACGTTGCTTGTGCCTGAACCGTGACCATTCTCAATCCTCAGCTGAGATTTCATCTACAGAGTCGCTGTGCAGGGTTACCAGCCCAGTGCATTGCTGGCGGTGTTCTCATTCCTAGTGTTGAGGAACTGACCTGTGAGCTGGAGAGCATCTCTGATCTGCTTTTTTTCCCCTTTAGTTATTACTCGGTGATCCATGAAGCCTCTTTTATAAAGCACACTCATCTTAGAACCTCAGGGTATATGTGGTATTGCTAACTCATCCTGGATGCATTTGGCATTGAGAGTCTTGAGTCCCTAGCGCCCCCTAAGGCATGATTTCCCTTAGGACTATCTTGATTTTAGAACTGCAAGTCTTGGGTTTCAGAAACCTCCTTGGATCCAGGCAAAGTAGGATGGTTTGAATGTAATTGCTTTACATCTTGTTTGAATGTAATTGCTTTACTATAATAAAAGAAGAAATTAATTATTCCCTTTAAAATAAAATAACTGCCTTTAAAGTTCTGTAACAGAGGAGACTGTTATATAGCTTCTTGTCCAAGTACAGCATATAAGAGAATCTATGGAATCCCCCTTTATCATCTGTTGCCACCCCACCCTTCTGCCCTGCCCTGTTGGTATAGGTACTGGTTCTGGGTTAACTACTACTTTCCTTTACTTTGTGTTCCGGTAACCACAATTATCAAGTTCCTCCAAACTTCTGACCTTCCAGTATTGTGAGTCAGTGCATGCCCTTTATCACTCACCTCTTGGATCAGGTCTCTTCTACTTCTTTGTTTCCAGAGGAAACAGAGGAATTGAGAACTGCAGCCTACCTCCTCTCCACTATTTTGGATGCCCCTTATCCCCTGCCCTATGTAGTCTGAAGCTATGTATTTATTTTCCTGTCTAGTACAACAGATCCTGGAGATTCTGTAGGACTGTTCAGAATAACAGGAGGACAGTTGAGAAGCGAGATGTCCCTTTTATCAATTTGAAGTGAGAACTGTAACTGGCAAGCCATGAGTCAGCAGATCACTGTCTTTTAGCACCTATAAAGACAGTCAATCTAGAAAATCAAATAATCATAAGAAGGGATGGTACCAGAGCAGAGGAAGCTGAGTAATCATGTTAGAAAGTCATCACGTTTTATTAGTTCTGCTCAGACATCTGAAAGTCCATACCAGGGCAAGGGTCTCAACCCTGGCTGTGAAGTATAATCCCTGCTCCTGGTTCTGTCCCCCAGAGATTTTTTTTTTATGTACTTATTGATTCATTGAACA
>JAJEJO010004476.1:288509-314022 GCA_020662805.1 Glaucomys volans
TTGTTTTGTCAATTTTTTGAATTGTTTCTTTTGTTTCAATTTCATTGATTTCAGCTCTGATTTTGATTATTTCCTGTCTTCTACTACTTTTGGTGATGATCTGTTCCTTTTTTTTCTAGGGCTTTGAGCTGTAATGTAAGGTCATTGATTTGTTGACTTTTCATTCTTTTATTAAATGCACTCCATGCAATGAATTTTCCTCTTAGCACTGCTTTCATAGTGTCCCAGAGATTTTGATATGTTATATCTTTGTTCTCGTTGACCTCTAAGAATCTTTTAATTTCCCCCCTAATGTCTTCTATTATCCATGCATCATTCAATAGCATATTATTTAATCTCCAGGTCTTGGAGTAGTTTCTGTTTTTAACTTTATCATTGATATCTAATTTCATTCCATTATGATCTGATAGTATACAAGGTAGTATCTCTGTGTTTTTGTATTTGCTAAGAGTAGCTTTGTGGCATAACATATGGTCTATTTTAGAGAAGGAACCATGAGCTGCTGAGAAGAAAGTGTATTCGCTTTTTGATGGATGGAATATTCTATATATGTCTGTTAAGTCTAAATTAGCAATTGTGTCATTGAGTCCTATGGTTTCTTTATTCAATTTTTGCTTGGAAGATCTGTCCAATGGTGAGAGAGGAGTGTTAAAGTCCCCCAGTATTATTGTGTTTTGGTCTATTTGGCTCCTAAAGTTGAGAAGGATCTGATTGACATACATGGATGCACCACTGTTTGGTGCATAAATATTTATGATTGTTATGTCTTACTGATTTATGCTTCCTTTAAGCAGTATGAAATGTCCTTCTTTATCCCTTCTAACTAACTTTGGCTTGAAGTCTGCTTTATTTGAAATGAGGATGGAAACCCCTGCTTTTTTACTCAGTCCAAGTGCATGGTATGTTTTTTCCCAACCTTTCACCTTTAGTCTTTGGGCATGTTTTTCTGTGAGATGAGTCTCTTGAAGGCAGCATATTGTTGGGTCTTTCTTTTTAATCCAATCTGCCAGTCTATGTCTTTTGATTGATGAGTTTAGGCCATTTACATTCAGGGTTAGTATTGAGATATGACTTGAATTTCCTGTCATTTTAGCTTTTTGGGGGTTTTTAGCTTAACTTTGTTTCTCCTTTGATTGACTCTTTTTTAGGGTAATTCCTCCCCATGATGACTGAGATTGTTATTTTTCGTTTCTTCCTCTTTGAATATTTTGTTGAGAATGTTCTGTAGGGCAGGCTTTCTCTTTGTGAATTCTTTAAGCTTTTGTTTATCATGGAAGGATTTTGTTTCATCATCAAATCTGAAGGTAAGTTTTGCTGGGTATAAGATTCTTGGTTGGCATCCGTTTTCTTTCAGAGCTTGAAATATGTTGTTCCAGGCCCTTCTTGCTTTTAGGGTCTGGAGTGAGAAATCTGCTGATATCCTATTGGTTTCCCCCTGTAGGTAATCTGATGCTTTTCTCTCACAGCCTTTAAAATTCTATCTTTGTTTTGTATGTTAGGTATTTTCATTATAATGTGCCTTGGTGTGGATCTGTTGTAATTCTGTGTGTTTGGTGTCCTGTAAGCTTCTTGTAATTGATTTTCCATCTCATTCATCATATTTGGGAAATTTTCTGATAATATTTCCTTGAACAGATTATTCATACCCATGGTTTGTATCTCTGCGCCTTCCTCAATCCCAATAACTCTTAAATTTGGTCTTTTCATGATGTCCCATATTTCTTGGAGGTTTCGTTCATGATTCCTAACCATCTTCTCTGTTTGTTCGACTTTTCAAGATTAAATATTTTGTTTTCATTGTCTGAGGTTCTGTCTTCCAATTGATCTATTCTGTTAATTATGCTTTCAATGAGTTTTTAACTTGGTTTATTGTTTCCTTCATTTCCTTGTTTCCTTCAAGGATTTCTTTTTGTTTTTTTCTTTTTTTCATACCTTCTATCTCTTTATTGAAATGATTTTTTGCTTCTTGCAATTGCTCTATTAGCTGATTATTCATAGCCTGAATTTGCTCTCTTGTCACCTCATTCTCTTCTCGGATCATTTTCATTATGAACATTCTGAACTCCCTTTCTGTCATTCCTTCTACCATGCTCTCTTTGGGTTCTCTTGATATATCATCTAGGTTTGTTTGGGACACTTTCTTCCCGTGTTTTCTCATGTTGCTCGTGTATCTTCCCCTCTAGTAATGCGAATCCAAGGGATTGCAATTTCCCTGTGAAGACTTAAAGTGTCCCTGCAGATTTTCAATAACTCACCTGATGTTTGAGCGATGCTTGATCAAGCGGTGACCCAAGAAAGGTGCTGTCCCACTTCCTCCAGTTTGGGAATGATCAATGCTTCTGGGCAGATGTAGCTTGGTGTTGAGGGACAATCAGATACAGCAAGGTGCTAGACCCCGGGCCAGGGTGTGGACCTGGGCACTAGACCAAGATGGGGTGGGGGCACAGAACTGTGCTCAGTGATGGAGACACTGGGCTTGAGAGCCCAGGCAGGCCTGAACTCCTCGCTGGGGGCTCAGGCGGTGGCAGGTGGTTGCTCTTTCCTGGGGACACTGTAAATGGGGCCAAAGGCCCTAAGTACCTCACCAGAGACAGCGACTCCAGCCGCTCCAGGCCAGACCTCCCCAGGAGCCACTGCACAGTGCCTCGGAAAACCGGAACTCAGCTCCAAGGACTCAGGTAGCCAGAGATGGTCGCTCTCTGCCAGGGAAGCTGCAAAATGGCGCCGAGGGGTCCAAAGTCCCCACCAGAGCCAGCGACTCCAGCAGCTCCCGGCCAGACCTCTCCAGAAGCCACGGCGCAGTGGCTCAGAAGACCGAACCTCAGCTCCGAGGACTCAGGCAGCTGGAGATGGTCGCTCTCTCCCCCAGAGATTTTTATTTAATTTGATTGGGATAGATCTCAGGCATTGCTCATTGAAAACAACTCTTTAAGTTATCTTAATTTTCATCCAGGGCTGTGGCTAAGGCATATAGAAATCACTCCTCACTGCTAACATGGTGAACTCTCTTCTGGGTAATACCAGACATAGTGACGCCCAAGTACTTTGTCTCTACTTTAACTCCATAAAGATTGAACTAGTCTGCTAAGACAATGCAGTTACTTTCTATTTGTAGTTTTCTGAAGACAACAGTAGGTCATCTCAATAGAACTTGGGTGTCATTTAGTGTGTTTCCAAATGACTTCTTAAGGTGAGATAAATCTTTGGCTAATATCCTCCATTGATAATTAGTTTTTATTAGCTCCTATTTTAAACAATGGCATTTACAATTCTTTCCCTGAACATGGAAAGGACCAGCCCATTGCAAGTCTTTAATGGGACTGTAACTCATTAAAAGTTTTTAAAGCCCAATAGTATCAAATTTCTATGTATCCTTCACTCCATTTTCAGAAGCCTTTCCCCATGTCTTCTTTACTTGTCTTTGGAAACTTCTAGAAGAAGGTTCTCATTCTTTTTATTTTTATTTTTTGCAGACTGCATTTTGATTCATTGTACACAAATGGGGTCTGACTTTTCATTTCTATGGTTGTGCATGATGTAGATTCATACCATTTGTGTAATCATACATGTACATAGGGCAATGATGTCCATCTCATTCTACCATCTTTCATACCCTCACCCCCTCCTCCCTCTTATTTCCCTCTATATAATCTAAAGTTCCTCCATTCTTCTCTCACCCTCCCAATCCATTATGTATCATCATCCACTTATCAGGGAAAACATTCATTCTTTGTTTTTTGGGGTTTGGCTTATTTCATTTAGCATGGTATTCTCCAATTCCATTCATTTATCTGCAAATGCCATAATAATATATTTTTTAAGCAATCAGCATTCCATTGGCTGGACTCCAAATTGATCCCATTTTCCCAAGTATCAATAGTTATCTTCTTAATTTGTTTTTGTTTGTTTGTTTGTTTGTTTTCCTCTGTTTCTATGCATGGTCGACCTGTAATGCCTTTCTTCTGATCTCCTTTCTCTGAAGTGTTCTCTGTAGAGGGCCTGTCCAGGTTTCATGGGCCATCACAAATACAAAGTCATTCTCTGTCCCTGCCGTTTCTCATTTATAGGTTTTTTGAAGGTGAATGACTCAGTCATATTATACTATTTTATAACAAAACCAATTTCAGTTCAGCAGAGTTAGCTGCATCAACTGTCATAAATATAAAGCAAGTGCATTTCTTTGCAGTGGTTATTTCAGGGGACTTCCTCCAGTCCTCTGTTATTTTTGCAAGGCCAGAGGGTGAAGGGCCGTATACAATTGAAGGATCAGCTAAAATCCTAATCCTTTTAGCAACACTGTTGCTCTTATGAGCTTCTTCTGTGAGCAGCCTCTGAAATATTATTTTCAGTTTTTAGTTATGAAAACTCAGACACAATCTAACAGAGAGATTAAACACCCTCCCCAAGGACATTTGTTGCTAGTCAGAGGTTGATCCAGTAATCTAATTAAGGTCTTATAATTCCAGAAGTGTTGCCAAAACCTCACTTTCCCCTCCTCCTCCTGCCAAACCTAGTAATTGAGTATGATGACCTGCCTGGCCCCCTGCCCTGGAAGTCCTCTGTTTCCCACAGCTGAAGCTATTTGACCACATTTAAAGGTTCTACTCCAGACCAAGGGTATGGGATGCTGATCATTCATCAAAAGGAATTTAAGGTACCCTCACAGGAATCAGATCTTGCTACCTGGGCTTCTTTGGGCGTGGGCTTTATAGGAATTGCCAAGCCCCATTTTGTAGCCTGGTTCGTCTAATGAACAGGATTGCTTTTCTGTCTCCCTTCATGGGATTCTCCCTTTTGTCCTTCAGTTCCTGGAAAACTGGGGCTTCTCTGACTTGGCACTGGGCCCCCTTTCTCAGAGTCCATGTTCATCCTCTGAACCTTTGCCAAGTGGTGGGAGCCCTGCCTTCTCCTGCCCACTCACCACCTGCTCACTTTCCCATAGGACACTGGCATTGTATGTGCCATCCCTGTGCTTCCTGTGCTTCCCAGATAAACCCCCATCATACTCCAGACCTCCCAATAGGCTGGTGCCTGCTCTAGCTGCCAGACCCTCAGGACCTGTGCTGCTTTGCCTGCCTGGGCTTCTCCCTGGCCTGGACGTGGGTGGTTCTAGGTGCAAGGTCCTAGCTTTACCCCATCACCCCTTCAGCTCCAGTTTCTTTGTCTGAAAAGGAGCCATCCATACCCCACATCAGTTGGAGATTCCATTTGGACCTGTGCTTTGACCTACTTTTCATTTATTTCTAGTAGGAGTTAAACTTCTGTGCTGGCATCTGGGAGTAAACAGCCTTTTGTCTTTTATATTTCCAAGTGGGGCTTTTTCTCTTTGTTTTTGATTTGGTGATTGGTCGTCATTTCTCATTGTCCTTATTTTCAGCCATGGTATCTAGTTCCTTGATTTGTTCATTGGTTCATTCTCTTTTGTTTGATTTTGCAGAGGATGCTTGACCCATCTCTTGCCTCGTGAGACTGCCCAGCATAGGGATGTATGGACAGTTGGATGCACAAACCAGGCACTCAGATATTCTGTTCATCTCCTTTTTAATGATCCATGGTTGTCAGTTAGGGTACCTGATGTGTGTAAGATTGAGAGCCCTTTGAATATGGTTGACATTAAACACTTGCCTGTTAGATAATAAAGCAAAAACTGGTGTTGTTTTGTCATATTCAAGTTTGGTGTCAGAATGAAGGAGAGACTTGTATGAGTTTACCAGAGTAACCATATCCTTCATTTTGTGTAGGAAGGGAAGCAAGACAAGGCTATTAAAAATTTTTGGAAATAAGTAATGTCTTTGAAGGAATCATATTAGTAGCTGTGCACATAATCCTGAATTGCAGTATTTGAAAATATTAGAAGATAGGTTTGAAATCAAGCAGCCTTAGGAAGGGACAGACATGAGATTAGAGTAAAATGAAATTCATTTTATACCATCTACCCAACACTGAGAATCAAATGCAGGTGTTCCCCAGTTTATTTTAACCCTTGTGGACATTTAGTCTGTTTACAAGTTTTCACTAATGCAAATATCATAGTGATACATACCAGTGAGTGCTTTTAAACATACATATCCATGTTTTTAATGGGTAGAAACCTCGATGTGGGATTGTACATTACAGACTTTTAGAAAAATACCTCTTTAACTTCCGAAAGGCAAACTAACTTAAGAGCACATTTTCCCTTTGGACACAATCAGTCTTCTCAATACGTGCATATTTTTTGGGCAAAACTCAATTACTCTTTTCCTTTGCATGTCTATGCTTGCTAGTGAACAAAATGATGTGGTTGAAAATAGCAAAGTAATCTGTATGCTCTAGAAGAGAAAATACCTCGAAACCAATTGTTAAATCAAAGCAAGTTCAGAAAGTATCACATACAGCACTGTCCCATTTATAGGAGTGGGCTGAACTCATAGAAAAGTAGGCATTGCTGTTTTACTTATGAATATGTGTAAAATACATAGGAAAGAAATGTGCATAAAACTGAATCTCTAGGTGATGATAGTAACTACCTCTGCTGAGAAAATGGAATTGAGAGAATACTATGAAAATGGTGTTCAGGTTCTTTGCATATCTGTATTCTTTGAAATGTTATAATGATAACACACCCCAGAATATTTATATATTTACATTATTTATATATATATATCCCATATTTATATATTATATATTTATGCCATATTTATATATTTTTTAAAAAAATATAATATAGTGTCTTCTGTAACAGGTATAGAATTTTTATTAAATGACTGCTGGAATAGTAAATTCTATATGAGCAAACATTTTTATAATTAGCAACTACTATGTGTCCAAACCATGGTTTTGTGTAGGAGCAGATATTTAGGCAGATCATTAAAACTTACTGTGAAAGGGGATTTAATTGGCGATTAAAGAGCTTTGGGAAGAAGGCAGAGGAAATCCTCTAATGGTGGTCACATTTAATTTAGGGCTTACAGGTATGCAGGAGTTCTTCAGGTGAAGAAGGTGGGAGTGACATCCTAGCAAGATAAAACATTACAGTCAAGGGCACAGGAGCATAAAAGCGGCAGGCATTTAGTTGGCCAAAGATGTTCTTCTGAGGAAATGTTGGGTGATGAAGCTGGGGGATAGGGTGGGTACCCGTGATGTTAGATATGACAGGTAGGACCCTGAAGATGGGTCCATTTCACCCTGGCATCACAAGTTTGAGAGACTGAGTGAATGTTGCAAGCACATGTCATTATGAATGGGGTAACCAAGCCATATCACTGTTGGTGGCTTCATCATCTCTGGTCTCCCCAAGCTCCTCTCTCATCATCTGTACACTTCTCCATCCAACAGCATTCCCTTCTCAGTATCTCCACTCTCTCAGTTTTGAGGTTTCTACCTTTCATTACATTGATATTATTGTGCACCTCCATTCTAAAATGACTCTCCCTATACTCTACCTCCTCCTCCACTGACTCCTTATCTGCACTCACTTATACAGATAGCAGGCTGAATGTGCTCCCAGGGTGCCCCATTTGTCTCCTGCAACTTTCCTCTGTCCTTTCACCTCTATATTCTACTCTTTTTCATTGCATCTCCCTTTCTCTCCTCATCTATTCTGAGACCCCTTTCCTCAAATCCTGATTTTTTATCTTGTGTCTCCAGCAGATAGCATTAGTTCCTTAAATACAGTAAATACTTAATAAGTATTAAATAAGTGTTAAATAAGTGCATTTAAATGCATAAATAAATCTTCCCTCCATTTGATGGTGGGTGGTTGTTTGTTACTTTGTTTGTTACTTTGTTTGTATAAACCTGTACATCAAAGAGTACAATGCCAGTGTGTAGTGATGGGACACTGTAATTGTGTGGTTATAGAACAATATAAATATTAATAATTCATAGAAGGGAAAGAATAATGGGGTGGAGCATTTGCAAGGGGCAATATCATATTATTATTCAGAGCAGATCAGAGGCTGTGTTATTATTCCTAAAAAGCACATTTCTTTAGGAAAGTAAAAGGTTTTCAATAAAATCAATGTTGTAACCCAATTTTTAACTTTCATTTTCACATGCTGAGGTTTAGATATGTTAATTGTATGCAGAATACTTCCAACTCATATCAGAGTTGTAGTTCAGTGGCTAGTTTTAATACAGAAGAAGTCTGATTGCTCCGTCTAGAGGAGACATCTCCTCATTGTGCCCCTTGCCTTTGTCCCGGGCTCTCTCCTCACCCAGCCTACTGTGTTCATTGCACTCATCACCGTGAGGCTGTGTCTGAGCTCCATCTCTCATGTTAAGGCATAAACCACGTGTGGGCAGGTGTCTGTCAGTCTTTCTTACCTACAGCATCCCAGAGGGCCTGTGTGTGGTAGATACTTGATTAAATGTTTCATGACTGCATAAATCTTGTACTTATTCTGTAGAGAAAGCTAATCATTTGCCTATTGCCTAATATTAAATTTCTATTTACATTTTCTTCTTTTTTTATTTTAGTTCATTGTACACAAATGGAACTTCTGGGTAATAGTCTTTACTTGGCAGATTTGAAGATCTTTGAATGCACCTGACACAAAATTATCATCCCTGGTTATTAATAATGGTTTGCTTATTTCAAGTGGCTTTTAAATAATTGGAATTACAATATGCCGAGGCACTTTTCCTGCTTTCTGTGCTGCCCTTTTGTCCAATCCTTTATCATTTGGAAGTAGTCTTGTTTAAAGTAGAAAATAAAGAAAGTATGGAGAAGTGCTGCTGAATACGTTAACCCTGGAAATCAGAACACTCTGCAAATAGGAATAGCAGCGTTAATGTGATAGATTAAAAATTACTGTTTGACACCTTTCCTGTGTAGCATATTTTTAAAAAGCAATATGTTCATATTTTAAAACTGAAGCCATGAACTGAATACAAGCATACACACACACACACACACACACACACACCCCACATATATAGCTGGAGACTTAACTACTATTTGCTTTGAACAATGGGGCAAACGGAGCATGAAATTAAGTGTCAGACACATTAAATCTACAGATTTTAAACTTTTTATATGGTCACTTTTCAACGAATAACACTAACTTGAAAACTAGTTTGACTCAAAAGAATTATGGAATAAAATATATTTGATGAGTAGAAATCCTTTGATTGAAAAGTTAGCTGAGAGAAAGTCTGGCATTGCCCTGCTGGCAATGTGAAAGATTTTTGCTGCTTCATAATCAATAATCCCAAATGACTCTGAAGGGCTCTGCTGATGTATGAAAGGTACAGAAAAATAATGTAATGGAGGACAGAGAATCAGTGGAAAATCGGTTTGGAATCCTTTTCAGGGCATTTCTTTAAGCATCAGAAAAATGTCCTACACTTGATTCTCTCTGGTCTGTATATCAAATGTGTAACCCAGATATTTTCATTATTAAGGTAATGTGCTTTCAAATCAAAGAGGTCAAGAAATGCAGGAGACACCTTTGAGTCTCTAGCCTCCTTGTGCACCTGCTCAGAATGCCAAATGGCTGACCGACCAGAATAAGGCCCCAGAATAGAAATAGAAAGTAATGTGCATGCAAAGACAGAGGATAGCGGTTTTTAATTTAATAACCTGGCTGGGTTCAAGGGGAGAATGGGAATGGAATACAGAAATGAATAGGGAAGCTTATTAAAAAGGAAGAAACAGAAAGAAGAAAGGTTGAAAACATGCAAGAGGGTTTTACATGATATTTTGTGGAGAAATGTGATTTAGTTAATTTGGGAAACAATTTGTTCATTTCATTGTTCATATGGACTCTGGATGATGCTTGTCAAATGGGAGAGTGTTTCTTCTTTGGGGTATATGCTTCCTTTGAAGATCACAGCTTTCATTTCCACAAACAGCATTCGTGAGCCCAGTGAGCATTGCTGGAATCATGAGATTCCAGATTTCTATTTACGGTCCCAAATAATCCTCCCTAGAGAAGGTGGGTCAACCTAGAAGACCCAAAGGACAAATCACATTGGAAGAAAAGGCCAAGCAATTTTGAACACTTCTTCCTGGCCAAGATGCGTGTGCTGGTTGGATAATTGGATCTTCTTGGCTAATCAACAAGCATGACAAAATTTCTCTAATATTAAGAGCCAGTCTCATGTCAAGGTCTTAAAAAAAATAACCATGGTGTGGTACAGTGTTTCTTATTTTTTCATGCCATTTTTGAAAAAGATGGTAACCACCAGTTCTTTGCATCTTTACCTTCCTCTCAGTCTGTCTGAGTGAATTCTGTTAGTAGGAAATAACTAATCTGGCTTATTATGTCATTGTCAAGAAATATTTCTTGAAAACATTTTTTAACTCTGATTTCTACCTGCCCCATAGTTCTTGAATAAAGAGAAGATAATAGTATTGAGAGTAGCAGCTGCAGTAGGAGTCATAGGAATCATAAAATAATGGTAGCAGTAAAGACTACCATTTCTTCAGGTTCACTGGTGCCAGGGTCTAAACAGCATGTTTTATACTTATTTCCTAATTTAATCTTCATAGCAAACCTATGAGAAAAATATCATAGCCCACTTACCCTTATGGTGAAATGGAGTCTTAGAGAAATTAAGTCACTTGCTCATTGCTAATAAGTGGAAAAACCAAGAGGCAAACCCATGTCTGTGAATTTTCATTTGAGCACAGTGAGAAAGAGTGCCTTCTCTCAAGGTCACTCAGCCTCCCTTATTTAGACATCTTGGTCTGATTTGCTCTTACTTGTGAGTATGAAGTACAGAATGAAAGAAAGTCTTCTGTGTTATTCAGTGCTCAACACAATGCGATGCTAGGCACTGAACAAGTATCCGGTAAATATATTTGAACAATTGAATAAGTCAGGGTAGAACCATCAGATTTTCAAATTCAGATGCACAAGGCACTCCTCACTATTGCAGATTGCATCATTGCTTTGCTTTGTCTTAACACTAGAATCCTATTTTTCTATCAAATTGGGACAAAAAGCATAGGTCAAAACCTTTTATTTTGTTTCCCTACTTCTAAAATGTATATATCATAAAAAACAAGCTGCATTTCATAGGTCCGTATTTACTGAATAGGTTATTCAAATAAAGATTATTTCTGCCTGATTTTAGGAAATAAATGGATCCAGAAGCCCATCAGATAATGTTAAGGGCTGTGATGAAAATACAATGTGTTAAAAAATACCATGGTGGTGTTAGATTGTGTGGTCAAGGATGATTCTGAGGGGATGATGCCTAGCAGAGATCCAAATGAAGCCTGAAGCCAAAGTCAACTGTGAAAGAAAAGTTTGTTTGGGTTACCTGCCCTCAAGTAGGGATGGGCTTGCTGTGTTGCAAGAGGACAGCAATGTCTGGGTCTTGGGTCATCAAGACCAAGTTAGGGAAAGGTCGATGATGTACCAGGAGAGGTCCCTGAAGACTGCAGAGTGAAGTTCGATTTTTTAAAATTTTTTATTTGTTCTTTTTAGATTTACCGACCAGTAGAATGTATTTTGACATACATCCTTGGAGTATAACATCCTAATTAGGATCACATTCTTGTGGTTGTACATGATATGGAGTTACACTGGTTATGTATTCATATAGGAACATAGGAAAATTATGTCCCATTCATTCTATTGTCTTTCCCATTCCCATCAGCCCCTCCTTTCCCTCCATTCCCCTTTGTCTAATCCAATAAACTTCTATCCCCCCCCACCCCATTGTGTGTTAGCATCCACATATCAGAGAGAACTTTAGATTTTGTTGTAAGTGCAAGGGGAAGCCATTGAAGAACCCAACAGATTTATATGTCTAAAAGTGTACTTTATGCTATGGAGGAAAAATTGTAGATAGCAAATATAGAAATTAGAAAGTCAAAGACTTTTGCCTGATATAGATGAGAGACATTTGTGTTTTGAACTGAGGTGGAAAAGTAGATGTTAGTGTATGGACCCTAGAGATACCTTCTACAAAGACTCTGTGGTCTTTATGGACATATGTAGGCAGATAAATAGGTGTTTGTGTGGTAGGGATGGAGGAATGGAAGGGTAAAGAATGAAAGGATGATTATGGGACTTTGGGTCAGTATCTACCGAGATGTGGAAACACTGGTAGAAGAGCAGAATTGAAAAGAGTCATGAATTCCATTTTGGTTTGTTAAGTTTGAAAGTCCAGTTGTATGTCCAAGTGAGAACAAGAAGAAAGCTTGTAGATGAGTTTGAAGTTACAGAGAAATAGTGGAGGAAAAGGTTACATTTGGGAGTCATGGACATCTGACAAAATTTAAAACAAATGGGACTTGAAATTACTCAGTAGAGAGTATAGAGAGAGAGTAGAAGGGGTTCCAGAACTACACTCCACAGTATACCATTTAAATCACAGGAGGAGTAGCTAGTAAGAGAGGATTAGCCAGTGACCCAGAAAGAAAACTATCAGAGAGAGGGAGAGAGGAGGATGGAGAGAGGGAAGAAGTATGAAAACCAAGAGAAAAAAGCATTTCAAGAAGAGAGTGTGTGCTGTTGAGTCAAATGGTTCCAAGAGA
This sequence comes from Glaucomys volans, assembly GCA_020662805.1. Classification (NCBI taxonomy): domain Eukaryota; kingdom Metazoa; phylum Chordata; class Mammalia; order Rodentia; family Sciuridae; genus Glaucomys; species Glaucomys volans. The sequence goes on from JAJEJO010004476.1 coordinate 300,985, forward strand.
CTACATGACAGGAGGTGTGATATTGGAAGAAGCAATATTGGAATTAGCAACTTAAATGCCTTGGTGTCCAGGAACATGTTTGAGGGAAGAATGGGGAGGGAAGCCCACCTAGAAGGTGAGGAGAAGCTGTCTTTTGCCTAGACAACTCTTTCATGATGTTGACCTGGGATAAGATCAGACAAATGGGGCAGTGGCTGGAGGTAGACATGGGGAGGGAGAGGCTTTCACAATACATAGTGGCAAAAGATTGGAACAAAATCTAAATGTCCACTCATAGGGGGAAGATTGAATTGGAGCATTTGAGTGGAATATAAATATGTGTAAACATACTTTTGTATGTGGACATATAGTTTTTTGCATTAGTAAAATATGTCATGATAATACTTTTAAAGCAAATGGAGATCTCTTGTGCAAGATGGAAAACTGAACAGAGATGTCTAGTTCCTTTTCCCATTGAATTCGATTAGAAAAAATAAGAATATAAATAAAAGCTAGTAGTAAAAATGAGAATGGAGCAGAAGAGACATAACTTTGAAGAGGATACAGGGAAACCAAGAAGAAAAGACTGTCACCAAAATATACAAAGAGCAGGTATTTGCAGAGCCAGGAGGGAGTTAGTGTAAGAGTAAATTCTCAGAGACTCTAGACTCTAGGACTCAGAAACAGGACATAAAGTAAGGAAAAAGAAGTGATTATCCAGCATTCTTCTCCTTGCCCACTTCAGCTGATAGAAAGAAAGCCCAATGGCCTGATTATAGCACAAGCAAATCATCAACATCATCATCATCATCATCATCATCATCATCATCATCATCATCCATCCCTGAAATGTATACATGAATGTGTTTTTTTACACATATAGGGTGAATTGGAGCATATTGTATGGATGTTAGCACTGCAGAGCCCACTGCAGATTTGGTCCATGCTCCATAGTTTGCTGGTCCCCAATGTAGTGGGGGGACTGAGTTTAAAGTCCACTCAGTCAATAAGTCCAATACAAGTATGCAGAAATCCCAGTTGGATCTTCATTGCTTCATTATTTTTTGTTGCAAAAAAAAGATCTAAATCGGTAATTTTCAGGTAACCCACAGATCAAGTCAAATATGCTAAAAGAAAATGTTTGAAAAATATCAATCCTCCTTTGAAAAATTTTAGTATCCTCAGGAGAAGAGGAGGTACTGGAGATGGAATTAGAAAAAGTTATATTCCATGCTTTTATTATTATGTCAAAATAGATTCTGTGGTCATGTATAAACAAAAACAACAATAAAGATAACATATGTAAAAAAATATGTATTGCATTCATTTTTTTTAAGTCCTGGATGCTTTGAAAAAGAAATCAGAACTAAGATGGTCCTTGGAAATTAAAGTACAATTTTTAAAATAAATTTTAAAATGTAATAAATTATTTGACAGATGAAATAAGCTATGAAATAAGCCAGTCACAATTGAGAAAAATCTCTCATCATGTCAAACAAGATTCAGCAAACTTTCTCTACAAAGGGCAAGTAAATAGTTTCAGCTTTGCAAGTCACATGGTCTCTGTCACAATCGTTCACCTCTGACTTTGTAGCAAAGCAAATAACATGGTCATTGTTCCAATAAAACTTAAGATAATCACTGAAATTTGAGTTGTACTTTTATGTGTCCTAATTTTTTTTATTCTTTTGGGTTTTTTAACTATTTAAAACATAAAGACAAGTATTAGTTCACCTCACAGAAATAGGCAGCAGGTTAGATTTGGTCCATGGTCCATAGTTTGCTGGTCCCCAATGTAGAAGTTACGAATTGATATGTGATAAAAATATTTTTTGAGAGTATTCAACTTCTGGGATATATACCTGAAAAAATTGAAAGCAGCATCTCAAAAGAGATGTTTGTCCATCTGTGTTCATCACTCGTAACTCACAAGGCCAAAAGGTGAGTGCAGCCTAAGTGTCCATAGGCAGATGAACTAATGAAGTGAGGTGCATACTTACATTTGAATGTTATTATTCAACCTCAAAAAGAAGGAAATTCTGACATGGGCTACAACGTGGAGGAGGCTTGAGGACACAGTGCTATGAAATAAGCCAGTCACAAAAATACACATGCTGCCTGACTCCACTTATCTGAGGTACTCACAGACCCAAACTCATAGGAAACAAAGTAGAATGGTAGTTGGCAGGAATTAGAGGGAGACAAAATAAAACATCATTGTGTAATAGGTATGAAGTCTCAAGATGAAAAGAGTTCTGGAGGTGGATGCTGGCGATGGGTATATATCAGTGTAAATGTAGTTGGTACTACTTAGCTTAAAAAATGGTTAAGATGATTTGATGTAATGTGTATTTACAACAATTAAAAATAAATGTTAATAGAACAATCTAGAAGGTCCAATATTTAATGATACATGCTCTAGAAAAGAGAATATTTTAAAAATAGTATTATAATAATAATATTTATTTTTAAAATATATAAAACAAAAAATATAATGCAAAAGCATCAGCGCTCAACCTTTAAGTTGGAGGGGCCTATTGAATGCCTGTCAAAGAGTGAAGCACGACCCCTGTCTAAGCACATTCTTATGAAATATCAATATATAAATAGCAACAAATATCCTAAGGCCTCATAGAGAGAGAAATAACCAAGATATTTGAAAAAGCAGTGAGAATCAAACTTCTCACTTCAAAGCTCTCACTTCAAGTGAGAGCTACTTGAAGGTAGAAAGCTGGAGAGTGATGCCATCAGAATTGTGAGGGATTTATTTTTCAACTTAGAATGCTGCATCTTTCCATCCTATCAATCTAAGGGTAAAGGAAGAATGAAGACTTTCGGACATGCAAGAACTGAGAATGCTTACTTCTCACAAGCCCTTTCTTAGAAGAGTGCTTAAGAATGTCTTCCAGCAGAAAGAAGACATAAATTGAGAAATGGGGGAACAAGGATCGAGGATATAGCACATCTACCTGCTCACCCATCCTGGAGCAAGAGAGGCAAATCCTAAATGGTCCCTACATAGCAAATCTGGGGAGCAGCCAGTCTAATCTGGAGCAAGGAAGACTTCATAGGTAGCTCTTTGGGAAGAAAGGGGGATTGATACAGAAATGATTAAAGTCTTTGAAAATGTTGATGCTTTTGAAAATGAGGAAAAGAATGGAAATTAGATACCACAAAGATCCAAAAACTTCGTAAGAATATTTCTTCCAGATATGAAGCAAACTAAGCTATGGCACGAATTTCAGCAACTGCTGGCATATGAGAAAACAAAGTCTATCTGCTTCTCATGTTGGGAAACTTTGAAATTCTGGATGGATATGACTTTGGACTGCTAAGAATGTGATAGGAAAAAAAATAATCCAAACCAGACTAATTGGCATGCATTTGAGTAGTCAAATGATCTTCATGATCATACTAAATGCTGCTGCTTAAAGAGTTTTAACATTGAATCAACCCACCACAACATAACTGACCAGATAGAGGTTATAAGACTGAATAAATCCATTATTAACCTTGACAATAGAAAAGTAATACCTAGAAAACACAAGGTAGAACGTACAAAAAAGGAAACAAATAGATTTTGAAAAGTCAAATGGAGTTCTTATTTGGAAAAATCATTAATTTAAACATATTGTTGAATGTTTCAATAATAATTGAACTAAGATTAATAATACCAAGTGCAAACATTTGGAATAGTAGATGATACAGGATAGCTACTATGTGTGTGCTAATTCCTTATTATTTATTGGAATATCAATAGGTAATTCTCTAAATGTGATAAATTAAAGACACCAAAAAGAAAATGCATTAAAGTTGCCTCTGGAGATTGCAACTGAAGTTGGAAAAGGAAGATATTTGATTTAGGACTATGTATGGACCCAACTGTTAAGAAAAAGTTGCCAGTATAGCTGGGTGCTATGGCACACGCCTGCAGTCCCAGCAGCTTTGGAGGCTGAAGCAGGAGGATCATGAGTTCAAAGCCAGCTTCTGCAAAAGTGAGGCACTAAGCAACCCAGTGAGACCCTGTTTCTAAATAAAATACAAAATAGGGCTGGGGATGTGGCTCAGTGGTTGAGTGCCCCTGAGTTCATTTCCTGGTAGCAAAAAAAAAAAAAAAAAAAAAAAGGAAAGAAAGAAAGAAAAAGTTGCCAATATGTAGAGATGGGACAAAAGGCATGTTTTTCACTTTAAGTCCTTTAAAAATTTTTTTAAAACCATGTATGTGCTTTGTTTGATAACAAAAGATTACAAATAAACAGGATGACTATCGAAGCATGAAATTCGTTAAATTATTAATCAAGTAAAGATACATAATTATTCAGAAAAGAGTGTTCCTGTGAAGTTGTGTGCATGGACACAGATTCTAGAAAAGCAGTTTATAAAAAATAAAGATAATTATGTTAATGATATAAATAGTAAAATTTTTCCCTAATTGCATAAAAACCAGTATGTGAAAAGTAAAAGCGTGTGTGTAAGAAATTGATTACTTATAATGCATCTCACTAGAATCAGGAAGAGAATAAACTAGAGGTGAGAATTTTCAAAGCTCTATCCATCTGAGATTCTTGGGCTATTTTCTCTGAATTGACCATTCCCTCTGAACTAGTTTGTCCCTATGTTAAGTGAGCTCAGGCCACCAGATCAAGGTACCACAGACAGGGGGCCTAAAAACCAGAAATGTATTTTCTCAGAGTTCAGAGGCCAGATGTCTGAGATCAGGATGTTGGCATGGCCGGGTTCTGATGAGGGACCTCTTCCTGATTCCAAGATGGCCCCTATATGGTGGGAAGAGAAAAGGCTGTCTGGCATCTCAAAAGAACACTTTCTATCATTTGGGGCCTTATGACCTCACTTAACCTTAATTACTCCTCCCAACAGCCCTGTATCCAAATGCAAGTTGGAAATTGGGGTATCAACATGTGCATTTTGAGGGGTCGTGATATTCAGTTCATAACAGCCCTCACAGGACTAATTCATCATTTGGCTGAATTGAACAGATAGGCAAACTATTTTGCCAGCAAGAAGTCATGGAGCTGGGGGTTTTGTCTTTTCATTGCTGTGACCAAAATAGCTCACAAGAACAGCTTAGGGGAGGAAAAGTTTATTCGGGGCTCACGGTTTCAGGGGTCTCAGTCCAGTTTGGCTTACTTTTTCTCTGTGCATCATTGAGGCAGAACTGCATGACAGAAGGATGTGGCAGAGGAAAGCTGCTTGGTTCATGGAAGCCAGGAAGCAGAGAGGGGAAGGGTCATGGACAGGTGCCCCTGGTGACCTATATTTTTTTCCAGCCATGCCCCACCTGCCTACCTAGTAGTTCTTTCAAATTATAAATCCATCAAATGAATTAATCCACTGACAAGGCTGCAGCTCTCATAATCTCATCAGTTTACCTCTGAATGTCGTGATGTTGGATATTCTGTTTCTAGAACGTGAGCTTTTAGGGAAACACTTCATATCCTAACCGTAATAGCTACCATTTGAGTAAATCTAACTTTTAAAGCCCAAAACTAGTATTGGAAACTTTGTACAAACCAGCCTTTTCCCTAATGGATTCTAGACTTTTTAGGCTCTCCAATCCCCAGAGTCCCAGAGTCCCACCCCACCCTTTTAACAGTCACCACAGCAACATTTTTTTTTTTTTTGGAACCAGGGATTGAACTCAGGGATACTCGACCACTGAGCCACATCCCCAGCCCTATTTTGTATTTTATTTAGAGACAGGGTCTCACTGAGTTGCTTAGGGCCTCGCTAAGTTGCTGAGGCTGGCTTTGAACTCATGATCCTCCTGACTCAGCCTCCCAAGTCTCTTGGATTACAGGCGTGTGCCACCATGCCCGGCTGCGGCAACATTTTTGTAGTGCTGCTTCTTTCTCCTGAGGGTCAACAGCAGGGTGGCTCGATCTTCCCTAGGACCCATCGGCCTTCTCTTTTCTAAAAGATGTCTCCAAATTAAACATTCAGCTTTTTTTCTTTTTTTCTTTGATTAGTTAATTTGAGCTTAACTACTTTGTAATATGGGCAGAGTAAGTGTTTTCTTTCTCATTTTACTGGTGATACAATTGAGAGAGATGAGCACTGTGATATTGTATAGAGCAGAATATATGCTTTCTTCTGCCACCAGGAGAGTGGGAAGAGCCCTGAACTAGGGGCAGAAGACTGGTTTTGAGACCCACTCTGCTCTTGGTATACCCAGATCAGGACAAAGACAGGATTATCTTTGATCAGATTTGTCTGAATTGAGTAATTAAAGAAGTAGTCTAGCAGTGGGAACCTCAATAAGATAACTCACATTTCTGATCCTCCTTTTTCCACTATATCCATCAAGCTAGATTAAGAATAGAGTGTGGCATTCTCACAGACCTGGAGAGAAGCAGCTGTGAAATTCACTAGCAGTGTAACCCCAGATGAGCTCCTTCACCTCGCCAAGCCTGTTTCTTTATAAACTAGGTGCAATAACTTCTTTGTAGGTTGTTGGGAAGATTAAAGATGATTTATCTAAAGTCCTCAACACAGTCCTTCTCATGTTCTGTTACAACATTGTATTCATCGTCTGTCTGGAATGGCACCAGCCTGCTCTTCTGCCACATTCCCAAGCATGTTTTAGTAAGCCTTGACCTTGACCTTCTCATAGGGGTCTCCGAAGAGCAAGAACATGTGCAAGGATGCCAGACCTCTGGAGTTCTCAGCTCAGACCTGGCTCATCATGACCACTGTCACATTCTTTTGTTAAAGCAAACCCACATAGCCCCTTCTTTCCCTCCAGATCAAGGAGAAGGGGATATAGATGTCAACTTACAACAGAAGACCTCCAATCATAGTGCTCGTGGTTCCTTTTGCACCGAGGACATCCTTGTGATCAGTCTACTATGTTGTTATTCCAAAGGAATCATTGAAGTATGAGATAATGATGATCAATAATCTTTTTTTAGTCCACAGTTGTTTTTATTTTTGTTTTTGTTATACTTTTATTCATCTAACATTCACACAGGGGTTTTTGCTCATAAGGTTCCTTCTCAGCATAAGTGTGTCTTTGCGACTTGCACACACTGCATCTCCCATAGGACATGGATGAGTGATGGATTTTCCTGTTAAGACAGAGCAGACACAAAGTACAGTGTGATTCTCTCCTGTATTTCTCTTGACAGGCTGCACAGTCTGGGCCAATAGGAGGAGCAGCCTTGATAACCAGAGCTGTCCAGGATGCCAGAGACATCTTGTTCCTTGTTGACTGCCTGTAGACATCTGTTTGTTCCTTTGTTGTTGGAAACTCGATGCCCAGCGGCCTGCATGTAGGACCAGCAGATCTCACCAGCATTGCCTGGGAGCATCTGTTTCACAGCTTTTGAGCAGCAGCATCTATACATCTGGGTAGCACACCTTTATAAATAGCTCTATGAGGTCCCTGGGGAATCTGTATCTTTGGCATGGGATTAGGACACTGTGCATATGATGTCCCTGCAAATAGGGAAAGGCTGACTCTGAATCTCAGGGGGAAACCAGTGGACAGTGTCTCAATGGAAGTCAAAAGGTGATGCTTCTGTGGTTCTAACAATAATTAGGAGTTGCCCAAATAAGGAGGAGCATCCCTTTACCTCTCTTGATTTGGTATCATTTGTGCCTTTTCCTTCTCCTTCTTATCAACTGTTTTCCTTTCAGTCTTAGTGACTGCACCTAACACCATCTCACCTTGCCTACAACTCACATCACCCACACTCCCCAGATTGTCCACTGTGTTGCACTCCCATTCCCCCAAATCAGCCTGGAGAATCCAGCCAAGGAGCATATTAATGCCACTCAAGAGCTGTTAAGATATACTTTCTGAACACATGGTATGTGACAGGCCCTGGATAAATGCTTTAGAAAAATCATTTTAAATCTGCACAACCGATGGGTAGGCATTAACTGCAGTGTATTGAGAAACATGTTTAGAAAAGTTCAGTAATTGACCCAGTGTCCACGGTAATAGTGATGCCAGAGCTGGCCTTCATTCCAGGTCTGCATGATTCCAAATGCCAAGCGTGTTTCATCACATCACTCTCTGTGTCCATTGAAACAGAAAAAAAATGAGGATCTGAGATGTGAGCTATCCTGCTAAGAATTATAGTGCTAGACTGCCTCTGCATTTTTGGCTCAGTATAGGAGAAATCTAATCGGAGGAAAGGCTGTTTTAGTCCCAACCTGAGAATGTCAAGAGCACAGCTGGGACCTGCACCAGTTTTCTGACACTCAAAGGATGTAGGAGCTGTGATATATGCTGACGGACCAGACAGTTCTTCCATTCGTTCAACAGATAATTATTGAGTGCCTGTCTTGTGCCTGGCACTTTTCTAAAGTTTGGGATTCTTCACAAAACAAGACCCCAGCCCTTGTGCAGAGCACTGAAAAGAGACAGATAATAAAATAGATAAAATGAGTGAATTATGTAGCATGTTCAGTGATACTTGTCATGGGGAAAAAAACAGTGGGGTGAGGTAATGGGGTCCTGGGAGCACCAGAGAAGAGTTGGCTTTATTAAAAAAGGAGATCAGGATAGAACTTGCTAAGAAGGGAGCTCTCGAACAAAGGCTTGAAGGAAGTGAGGAATCTGCCATGGAGGTGTCTAGGGGAAGAGCAAGCTAAGACCTAGTCATTGTTGGCATTTTTTAGCAATAGCAAGGGAGCAGGAAAATTAATAAATATGACATCAAAGATGCTGGGTAGCCAGGTGGTGTGAGACCTTGTAAGCCATTTCCAAGATTTATAATGAAGGCAAGGAAGAAAAGAACACCTTGATAGTGAATCAGGTACCCAGAGGTAGCACTCTAGGGGAGCAGGACGGAGTTTCCAGTCAGGAGTGTGGCAGTGTGGGTGATAGAGAGATGGAGTTCAATGTACTTGAAAGTTGAACCCTCAGTTTCTCCAGTAGATGAGATATGGAGGATAAACGAAAGAGGAGTCAATGGTGAATCCAAGATTTCAGACCTCAACCACAGGAGGAAGCTTTTATCAGATAAGAGTTTTTATCAGATGGATTTCTATCAGACGAGATGTTGAAAGTGGCAGATGGAGCAGCCTGGGGGTGAAGAATAGGAGGTTCATCTTGGACATGGTGAGTTTGAGATGTTGACATACTGGATACATGGAACTGTGAAGTGGTCGGTTGCATATAGGTTTTGGTAGCGTAGGGAGAAGAGTGGGCTGGAGAAAAAATTGTGGGTTCATCAGCCTAATGGTTAGGAAATGGAAAGTCCACGAGACCTAATGGAGAGCACTGGTTTGCTGTGTGAAATTGAAATTAGAGGGTGGTGAGGAAACTTGCTTTGCATTTTTTTAAAGGTGGGTCTCAATCAGTGAGAAAGATACTGAAGGTCTGACTTTAATTTCAGTATGAAAGAAGACTTTAAACCATGAATGCTGATTAGCAATGAGTGACCTACTTCATAGGATATATTTTCTAATGCTTTGAATTTTCAGGGGAAGTCTTAAATCTACATCATTGTTTCCCAAAATTTCTTGTAGCAAAAAAGAGAGATGGAAGAGAGAGGGATAACCATTTTTAATTAGGGAACTGACTGACATGTAGTCTTTATCCACATGAAGTTGTTTCAATGCACACACATACATACTCTTGCTTGTACAACTTGATATAGTCATCATAGTTCAGCTCTACCAGTCACTATTTGAGGTGTCTTACAGTGAATTGGATTCTAACATTAAATTTAAACTTGAATTAATTGATTTTTCAAATTCCTTTAAACTTTCAATTTCTGTGAGCCTGTGGTTCTCAGCATTTAGGAATGAAAAAGATCTTCACTAAATTTGATATGGGCAAATTAAGAGAAAATATTTTCTCAGGCTAACCTTACCTTTTCTTCTTTTTAAATACACCACCATAATGATGTCTTAGCACAGTGGCCTCAAACTTGGTCACAGGACTCTCATATATTCTTAAAAGTCATTAAAGGCATCAAACAACCTTTTTTTTTAACATGGATGATGCAGATGTGGGAGAATAACCAATACAGTAGTTAATAAAGACTCGACATGATGAGTTAACACCTGCAACATAAATTGAGGTTCAGAAAAATCTACAACCAGGATCAGAGATCCCTGGTTTGGCAGCAGATCATTTGTAGAAGACTCAAAGTATCAGATGTCTCAAGGGCAGCTTGAGCTTATGATGTGACTCTGTCAGAATAAAGAGTTAGGCTTTTCATCAGTAGATTTCATTTATGTAGTTAGCACATTTAGCATACTGTCTTTTGAAGGAAATAGGAGCAAGTCACAGTGGCTAGTGGAGGAAAATTGAAGGTATAAGCTTTGCAGCATATGCCTTGTGGGGAACAGTTGAAAAGAACCTTATGATGCCACACTGTGCATTTGGGAAAGTTGCTCAAGTTGCTTCCCTGGTGCTGTTACTTAGGAATTGATAACCCTGTTCAGAGAGGAGCATCTGAGTTTAGGAAGCAGGAAATGATCCAGGTTGATGTGAAAGCAGCAAAGATGAAAGAACATCAAATAGCTCTAATTTATTTATCTTTCATTCATCCTAGAGGAAATGTGTTTATCTTTTACCTGGAAACTTTGTGGCAATGAAATACCCTCTTTTGCAAGATGTAAAGTTTGACAACTTTATCCATCATAACCCAAGAATGACCATTAAAAGTGAATCTCAGTCTACCCTGGAATCAGACAAAATAGGCGAGATAAATTTTAAAAATTTTTCTAGCCACCTCCTTCCAGGAAAGAATTAGAGTAACAGAAGAGGGTATTATTAGTACTTATAAATAATTAGTTCAAATGCTGAGCGTTTCCTCTGCCTCATAGAGGACCTTTCTGCCTTTCTCCAGGTAAATGAACATTAAAAGCTGCTAAAGTGGATATCAATGGTTGATTGTATGTTTCCTTTTTTTCCCTCTTATTCCCTCTCTGCCTTCCTCTTTCCACAATCTTTTTTTCTCTGTCTCTTTCTACAATTTTGAGTAAGATGGCACAGTGGTAGCCAGCAACAGAGAGGAGCTAAAGAAAGAACATTGCAAGATCACGAGGGAAGAGAGTTCTTAGAGTTTGCAAACAGTGGCATATAGTGAGATGCTGAAAAGATGTTTGCCACTTTCTGGACTTGGCCATAATGCTCCCTTGTCCAGCCATTGGTTGGAAGCCATCTAAATGTTCTCTACTTTTTCACAATCTACTGATGAGGTCTCATGTAAGTTTGCCTGGTTAAGAGCTTATACAGCAATTGGAAGCTTAAAATTGCAATGTTCTCTTATAAATCAAAACCCAGTAAATTAAAAGAGAATTTATATGGCAAAAAGATGTTAAGGAATAATTAAATGAGAAAATAAAATTGAACTTCAAAGACATTTTGTAATATGTCCTTTCCATACCAAACTTCTTTAAAGCATTTAACTCTCATTATTTAGCAGAAAAACTTCATGTTTACCTTGGATCACTTAAAACTAAATGCTTTAGAGTTCTTTCCAGTTAAACACAAATCAGAAATTATTATAAAACATACCTGAAATTATGAGGTAAATTATAAATGTATGAGGGTAAATTAAAATGAGAATCATTTGTAAAAAAAAATTGCAAACAACCTTTCCCTTAGGAATGTGTATTTTGCATAAAGTCTTCCTGTAAAATGGAAATTAAAATCATCTGAAATGCATTTTCCTTTTGTCTATAGAAAGGCCAGCACCAATTCAGAAAGGAAATGCCTGGAATTCTGCTTGGTGTCATAATGCATATGGGTTCCCATAATAAACTGCCTCCAGCTTCTTTCAGGGCAGCAAAACAAACCAAAATTGTCTCCAGGGTTGAAAATCCAGGAATGAGGTGGTAGAAGTGAACATGGAGAAAGAAAACTGGAGTAAATGTTTTCTTAATGTTTGCCTTTGGGTGGGATGTTTTTTTCCTTATTTGCTTACTGTTCCTAGTAAATGGGAAATGTTTTATCTCTGCTTTATGAACTATTATTATTTTGGTTGAGGCTCCTACTGTGAGAAAATTAAAAAAAAATAAAGACCTGGTAGCATATCAGAGAAAATGATTATCTAGTGATGGATGTAAAGCGAGGAGTTTATGTTGGGGGGAAGAGGAGGAGAGAGTAGTGGAAGGATGTGGCACCTTCTAGCCTTCTGTTCCTACCTTCTGGGGGACATTATGGTAGATGCCACATGTCTTTCATTGTTGTTCCACTTTGCATATAGAAATAAACATTGAGACCCTTAAAGGCATCTGATGATGGCATTCACTCCTCAAACTTAACTGCTGTTGGGCATTGGGCAGTGACAGTGGAAGGAGGTGTGACTGGTTCACCCAGGTGCTATGAGAGGCGAGGCTCAGACAGAATAAAAAAATGAAGACTGGCTCTGAGGACCCAGAAGCAATTGGAGTCATAATAGCTTAACAAGTTAATGTGCAGCAAACTATTAACAATTTTATAATGCAACCAAGGCTGAGAATCAACTGATAAATAGGGTCAATACTTTTATTGCCATTTGGTGTAAGAGGAGATAAACAGCAGTTGTTAACGGTGGGAATCTTTATTCCCCATTTCATTTGTTATACCAGTTATATGGGGACATATCCCTCTGGGTTTCTAAAATCTTAAGCTATGTGTTTACTCCTATCCAAGCAAGTGATAGTGAATTATTGCTTAGCAAGAATATATTCTGAAGGAGAAGTGAACCAGTTCCTTTACTGTTAGCCTCAGAACTACTGAATTTATGATGAAAGGAAAATGTATAACAAATGCCTATGTAGTGGGCTGGTAAGGATTGTTCTGAGTTGACTTGGCAACTTTGGGCAAATCTTTAGCTGAAGTCTAGCAGAATGGGTTAGTCTTGGTTCAGAGTCTTCTATTGCGTAGGAAATGAGCCAGTTAAAGAATGACCTTTCAGGAAGAAGGAAGTTTAATATATTGATGTATAAGCAACTCCATCCCCCTGCCTCTCCCTTCCTAATTTACAGCCTTCTGTGACTGGTTTATAGGAGTCTTCAAAAAATGTGATTAGCTGCACTTGCAAGAAACTTGCAAGAGTTTCAGGGTAATGATGTGTCAGCTCTAAACTCATT
>JAJEJO010004476.1:314422-436863 GCA_020662805.1 Glaucomys volans
AAAAAAAAAAAGCAAAAGAACAACAAAAAACAAGTACTCATTTGTACCTACCATGCCCAAGAGTCTCCTTTCTCATCAAAATTAGGAAACAAACAATATGGTTTCACACAGAGCTTAGAAGGAAAATGGTGGCCAAGACTCAGGACCGAAGGGTGGTGGGCAGAGGCAGCCATGCTGATTAGGAGCCACACAAGCACAGCACACTGTGGGGAAGAGCAGGGAGGGCTGGACCTGAAACTCACTGCAGAAGAAATAGTCAAAGTGGGCCTGGGAACACAGATTCAGGGAAGATCATTTATTTCATTAACTCATTCACTTTTTCATTGTGCATCTATTAAATTTATACAAAGCATCTATTAAATGCAGTGTACTCTAGGGAACATAAAGTTATAGCAGCTGCTCTCCTCACTGAGTACATAATGTAGTATTTTAGTTACTAGGTTGCAAAACAAATTACCCTAAAACTTGGTAGTGTGCAACAATTATTTATGGTGCTCACCAATTATTGAGTCTGGAATTCACTTGACATAGCAAAGAAATCTTGTCTCTGCACCATGATATCTGGAGTCCTCAGGGGTCCTCAGTGAGAAGATTCAAAGGCTGAGGCTAGAATCATCTGAAACTTGTTTACTCATTTGTCAAGTGATTGGTGCTAGCTGTCAGTTGAGACCTTAGCTGGGGGATTGGCAAAAACTCTTGTGCATGGTCTCTTTATGTGGATTGGGCTTCCTCATAGCATGGTGGCTGTGTTCTAAGTGCCAGGAGTGTGAGCACAGCAGAAGCTGCATCTTTTTTATGACTTAGCTTCAAAAGTCACATAACATCAATTCCACTATACTGCCTTGGTCATAATGGTCACATACCCTGCTGAAATTCAGGTGGTAGAAACATCAATCTCAAATACCAGTAGAAGTAAGGTCAGTTGCACTGAATGAGAAGCATGTACATATGTACAATGCTACATATATGTACTATATAGTTACATATATGTATGACTACATGCATATGAAGTCACATAGTGATATATATATATAACCTCACCCTCCTGCACATGTATAAAGTCATATTTGAAAAATAGAATCTGCTTCACTTAAGAGTGAAAGGGGAAACAAATATCAGAGTACAAAAAAAGTGGTTAAGGTTTTTTTTTGTAATTATTTTGTGATAGCTCAAAGAATCATTCAATTAGAAATATATTAATTAAAAAACAAGGGCTGGAGATATAGCTCAGTTGGTAGAGTGCTTGCCTTGTAGGCACACGGCCCTGGGTTCAATCCCCAGCATTGAACAGAAAATAATAATAATAATACCTGAGCACTATACTTTCCAAACCAGAATCATGAATCACTGTATATTCCTCCATGTTTACTATTATCTTCTCACCATCTGTACCATTTTTTTCCTTAATTTTTTAAAAAATTCGGCCAGTGAGGGTTTTTTGTTTTTGTTTTTGTTTTTTTTAACTCAAATTTGTTTAGAAAGCAAACTAGAGCTGGGTGCAGTGGCACATGCCTGTAATCCCAGCAGCTCAGGAGGCTGAGGCAGGAGGATTGTGAGTTCAAAGCCAGCCTCAGCAATAGCAAGGCACTAAGCAACTCAGTGAGACCCTGTCTCTAAATAAAGTACAAAATAGGTCTGGGGATGTGGCTCAGTGGTTGAGTGCCCCTGAATTCAATCCCTGGTACTTTCCCCCCACCAAAAAAAAAAAAAAAACTAGATGTTACTACAGAAAATGAATTATATTTTATGCCGTATTTTATTTGCCATAGAGTGAAGGTTGCCTCAAACACAATCGAAGTAAAAAGAAGATTAATCAGATGTAGCTAGATTTGCTGCTTTCTATTACAGGTTCTGAAGCCTGTTCTTTGTTGAAAAAGAACTGTTAGGAAGCGTTTGAAGGATGCTAAATCACACTCTTTCTAAATTAAGGCTTTTTCCTTGCCTTAATCTGAAAGATGGAAAGAGAAGTAGAAGAAAATGATACCTAGTGAGAAGGGCAGTGATATTTAAGGGCTGATCTTTGTACCACTCAAGACCCTTTAAAGAACTATCAATATTATAGACCTACTTTTTTGGCAAACACTGATCCAGAATGATAAATATTGATGCTGATGCTTTCATCTCACCTTAAACCGAATGCCTGGGATCCATGGGGGAGACCAGCCCCTGACAAAGTCAATGATTATTAATAAATGTATTTGCAATCCACTATTTCTCAAAGGCTGGGACCTTTACACCTCTGTGTGTTTTTATATTTCTCTTAGAAACACTTGAAAGAACCAGTGTGCAATAAAAGGCCTTGACTAGCTGGCTTCTATAAAGCCTAACTTCTCCATTATCTTATTACCATTCTCACCATGCTGGCAGAATTGACTGTTGGCTTCCCCACTGTGCCATAACTAATGCTCCTAGGCTTTATAGGGTCACCCTAAGTCCAGATTCTGCAGGCCATCTTGCACTTTTTCATATGCAAGTATCTAAATCCTATAGCATTCAGTCCTAAAATAATTATTGGCACCTGCTGGGGCAAGCGTTGCATTAGACCCTAGGGATGTCAGAGACAAGAGATGGATGCATTCTTTGAGTAGAGAGAAAGGTCCTTGGGGGCTGCTATTTTACCCTAGAACTTAATTACTTTCTTAGTAACCCCATTATTTTGTTGTTAAGAGTTTTTAGTGGAAAACACTACTTCCTAGGGTTTTCTCCTAGTAGAGATGATAACTCAAGAATAAGTATAATATTCATGGCCTCTTCTTCTGGGACTCTTTCTTTGTGGTTTTTAACAATATTGAGAAGGTCTGTAGAGAATACAAGGAAGACAAGAGCCAGATAATTATCGTCCGGGAATCCCCACTCCAGGACTTTCAACAGTAGTGCTTTGCTAGGTATGGGGCCGGCATTAACAGACCTTTTTCTTCTTTATTTATAGTCATCTACAGTGAAGCTGTCAAAACCAGTGGCTCTATGGACCCAGCAGGACGTCTGCAAGTGGTTGAAGAAACATTGTCCAAATCAGTATCAGATCTACAGTGAGTCATTCAAACAGCATGACATAACTGGTAAAGTATGCAGTATCCGAGATATTTCACCCCACCTGCACCCCCATTGTGACAGCCTTTCCCATTGCCTTTCCAAGAAACAGCATCTTCCTGCTAAAATGTTCTAGCATGGGGTGATAAACTCCAGATTCACATGAATCATGATATTTAACAAACATAAGTGGCTCTGAGGGAAAACTGTGAATTTGAATGTCTAATATAAAAGTGTATTCAAGGTGAGGAATTGGGGGATCCTGAAGAAAAGAAGAGCAAACCAATCCTAGAGGAAAGAGGAAGTCCTCCAAAGCAACCTGGTTATGGGAACCTTATAAGGATCTAAATAGGAAAGCTTTCTAGATAGGAAAATTTTTATTTCTAGTGTTATTTTAGTTAAAGCATATTGACTTTTTTGGCTAGTGAGCTATTCTTTCATATTCCAATATGTAGAAAAGTCTATGGTGGAAAATCACTTTTCCTGCCACCCATGGTCTGGCCATCCAGTTTCCTGAGGACTGTCTTCTTGTGTCCACACCCTGAGATGTTCCAAGTTTCTAAGTGAAATATAATACTAATTCAGTACCCCTCTGATGAGTACCTTTAAGGGGCAAACTAAGACTTGGTTAACATCAAGAATATTGGAGTATTATAAAAGGGATTAAGAGGCATTTGGAAGCAGAAAACAGGACTGTAGAGTGACCGGCAAGGCCCTTCGGGTCAGTCTTTCAATTGGGAGCTGAGGTGGAGCAAGTATACCACCCAGCATGGCAGGAGATTGGAGTGGGGGTCTTCTCCAGGCCTCACCTGCCCTCCTGCCCTGTGGCTCTACCTCGATCCCCTGTCCACAAACACTACTATGAAAGTAAGTCTGAGGAACACCACTCTAAGGGCTTTGTGTGAAAGAAATGTTGAGAAATCTGAGTCTAGTCCAGATCCTTCCTCTCCTTTAAGAGAAACCTGATGCCTCCATGGGAGAGTGACTTGCTGTGGAACTCCAAACACACCATCTGCCTTGAGAAATCCTAACCACTCCCCCTGCTCTAGTTACTACTACTGGTTTGAAAAGGGACACTTTAGCAGAAAGCGTTTCTTTTTTGCAGTATACTTCTTACCCTGGAGCAGGTTGGTGGTTTTCAAAGTGTGTTTCTTGGAGCCCTTGACTGCCAAAGGAAAAGGGCAGTGCTTTTTGGGTTGAGGTAGGTGCATCACTCAAACCAGTTCCCTTTGCATCTGTTTTACATATTCCATTCATACAGAAAACTCAATTTGTAAGGGGAGTTCTAACACTAAATATTTTTTAAAAGCTGAGCTAGATTATTTTAGATTTCTGCTTACCAAGTTACAGTGTCTAAATGTACAAAGAACACCCTCAGGTGTAGCTCAAGCTGAGTTCACAAGGGAGTTAAATTCTCAAATATGAAAGTGGTCCTTCATTGCACTTTTTGTCTCCCCTCAGCTAGAGCCAATGAACTTTTTGAATGAGATTCCAGAAGTCCTAAAGGCAGTGAGGATGCTTAGCTTAGATTACAGGTGTCCAGATTTCTTTTTTTGTTGTTGTTGTTCCTGTAAGTATATAGGAAAAGCCCATAGAGGGGCAGTTGTTCTGTCCCACAAAGGGAGCAGTCAGTCAGTAACCATTTGACTGAAAACAGTGACTGTTTAATGTCCCTTAATGCTAGTGTGATGGTCATGGCAAAGCCTTCTCACCATCTTATTTGAAAACTGTGTTATCCCTTAGTAGGGATGAGAGTTATGAGGAGAGAGAGGCTTCTGAACAGCTTGAGGAAGGTGAGCCACGCACCCCCAGGATGAAAGATCTCATGCTTCAGTGCTTATGGGGGTAAAAGGCCCACTTCCCAAGGCTCTGTGCCACTTGACCAGAGAAAAGGGCAAGGCATTGAGGTGTGTGTCAAACAGTTGTCATTTTGCTGTTGGTGGCACACTTGGCCATGGGAAACACCTCTGCTCTGGGGAAAGTGCAACTTTCTTGGGATCTTGGGCAAACTTTTCAACCTGCACCAGTTGTTCAACCTCCCTTCTTCATCTCCCAAATAAAGATCCTAATGATGTCTGTCTCAGAGGGTGGTCATGAAGGTTAAATGAAATAATAGAGCCAACATGGACTTAGACCTGCCTGCAGCATCATGCTGTTACCCATGTCAAGTGTCATCTAGAGGTGCTGAAAAACACACCCTCACTTTACTCCCCCAGAAGTCTATTTTCTGGCAAGCAAAGAAAGGGAATTATTTGGGGACTTGGGGACAGAGAGGATGATTTCAGATTAACATTTGATCCACATCTGTTGGACCTTCACCTGTTGGAGGCCTCAGAATCCCACTCTCTTCCCCTGTTCTCTGGCCCCCGGCTCTTTTGGAATGAATGTAAAGAATGATCCTAAGGACCAGGTGGTCAGAAGCTGGCTTCCAAGACTTGAACCAGTGGTTACCAGACCCATGATGCTGGAATTGGTGAGAATCCCAATGCCCTTGGAGGATATCATGACAACCAGGGCAAAGTCACTGTGAAAAATCAAGATGGGCCAGGTGTGGTGGTGCACACCTGTTAATCCCAGTGGCTTGGGAGGCTGAGGCAGGAGAATCTCAAGTTCAAAGCCAGCCTCAGCAGCTTAGCAAGGTCCTTAGCAACTTGGTGAGATCCTGTCTCAAAATAAAATATAAAAAGGACTGGGGAATGTGGCTCAGTGGTTAAGCACCCCTAGGTTCAATCCCTAGTACAAGAAGAAAAAACAAATCAAGATATACTGACAGAGCAAAGCTCAGCACCACCTCCAGGGTTTGTGTGCCGATTTAGAGTGACTCAGGGAGAGGACAGAAGAGTGGTTCCAAGGGTCAGATCCAAGCCCAGAGCTGCAGCATCACTGGGTGACTTTGTAAAGGCTTCTAGATCGCTTGTGCTTTCTTCAACTATAAAGAGGAGATGATGATAGCACTTGCCTCACCCTGGTTTTGTGGAGTCCAGGGTCACCCCAAGCATATGGTGAATGTGAAATGCCACTGTGCTCCTAAGTGATGTCCTGACTTCTGTGAAAAACAACACAACACACAGAAGCAGTGTGGAATTCATCTAGCTGTTATCCTGATAATCAGAAAAGATCACCTAAGGGGAAACAAAAGTCTGGGCTGGTAAATACCCTGTGCTAATCTGCAAGGCTGCAAACAAGAGCATTCAGGAGTCTCTTGTTTGTGCTTAGATTCTCCCAAGTGCTGCTGTTCATTTATTTTTCTTAAAGCAAGGCTTTTCAGTATCGTGCTCATTAGGGAAACATGTTATTTCAACACAACATAAATATCCCTTGATTTAAAGGCAGATGGTCCAGTGATGGTAAATAAAAAGGACATACACTAAATGGAAAGAAGATCAGAGAGAGAGAAAGAGAAAGACAAGACACAGAGGTGTTTCCTAATCATAGGCCTGAGTCAAATCTTCTACTACCTTTCACCCCAACCTTTAAGACATAGTAGCTGCATAATGCTTTGCAAGTTGGTTTCTCATCAGTATAATGAGAATAAAGTTTATCATAAAAGGTTGTTGGGAAGATTAAACGGGATGACACATGTGAAGGACCTAGCTTAATGCTGACATTCATCCATTTAGCAAAGATTTATGGGGCATCAACCAGGTACCAAGTTTTAGGAGTAAGTAAATAAGATGGTCAGTGATTCATGTAAAGAAAAACTTGCCCGTAGAAAACTATGCACCATTGTCTGTATCACACCATGTTGTGTTATCTAACTGATTCTAGGGAGTTATCTTACAAACTACTTAAGTTGTAGATGACTGACAGCAGTGTATTACCCCCCCCCCATCCATGGTTTTGCTTTTTGTGGTTTTAGCTGTAAGTGATCAACTACAGTCTAAAAATATTAAATGGAAAATTCCGTATTTTGAGAGAGTCACATGCATGTAACTTCTATGACAGTGTACAGTTATAATTGTTCTGTTCTACCTGTTATTGTTGTTGATCTCTTACTTGACTATAAATTAACTTTATCCTAAGTATATATGTGTAGGAAAAAAACATGTTATGTATATATAGGGTTTGGTACCCTCTGTGGTTTCAGGCAGTTACAGCAGGGTCTGGGAACGTGTCCTGTGGAAAAGGAGACACTCTTCTACAACAAAGTTCTTGCCTATTGACATGTAAATTCTGTCCCACAGAGGTTTCCTTGACTTTCCTAGACACTTCAGAAAAGGTGGGCTTTGCCTCCATTTGCAGATTAATTTCAGCCTCCCAGATCTTTAATTGTGTCTGCTGTTTGGATTCTCTCTTAAACTAGTTGTAACATCTTCCCAGTTTCCTCTTTAATGAGTTAAATCAAAATCTTAATCGCACATTCATTTGTATGAGGACCATCATTTTAACCTTTTTTGGAAATTAACCTTGCTAGTTTAAAAACAGTGTTGTATGTATGTTTTTACAAACATTTCCACTCTATTAACATTTTTCTTATGCTTTTGTTTGAAGGGTTTTAAATTCAGAACAGATTCCTCCCCCACCACCAGATATGTTTTAATCCACCAGTGTTCAAAACCTTTTGTAAATTTCCTATTAGAATTTCTTATTATTTCATTGTGTCCAGAAAGCACCTGCTATTTTGTGGCAGCTGTGTTTAATCAGAAGAGAAGTTAGGTATGTTAACCCCGCAGACGCATTCTTTGAAAGAAGTCCGATGGATAGAGTACCGGAGAGGCAATAGGATATATAGATTTAAATCATCAGATTAGACTTGAAGGAAAGAAATTTGTCTATTTTCCTTTGCTTGCAAGATTCTTTCCCCAGCTTTCTGCAGCCTGGCCCAGAATGCTGATGAGGAAGCTCTACTGGGACCAGGTGAAAGCTCACAGGCAACTTTCAGATTCTCTTTTATGCACAGTTAAGAATCTTTTCAGGTTTGAGGAGATTTCAGCCCCTAGCTGTGCCTGGTATTCTTCCTATGGCTAAGTCCCCTCCACTCCTTTTCCTTCAAATCCTCCATCTGTGAAGGGCTCTTTCCCCTGCTAACTTAAAAGACTTATTTTCATGGGTGAAGTACTTAGAACTCCTGAGAATATAAAATATTTTTAAAAGCTACCTTGAATGTGTGAAGGGTTTCCTTGGGTCTGCTTCATAGAACAACCATGGGTATCCTTCAGACATTTGCAGGAACATTATCCGATGCGTATCCCCTATAAACAGCCCATATCTAAATGGTCTCCTACAAAATAGATGAATACCTCTGCTCTTTTTTTGTGTTTCAACCATTGCCATTTGTACCTTCCCCCTTTTAAAAGTATTCCACTGAGAAGTAGCACCCTGAAATTTGCTGGTTCTACTTATGCTATTGAATAACGGGAAACCACTTTGTCTCTTTCAGACTTTTGGAATGTAGCTCTGTGCATTTGCTAACATAACATTGTTCCATTCAGTGCTGATTTTTCTGAGCTTTTGTACCCCTTTATCCTCCTGCTATTGTCTTCTCAGTCTTTTATTATGGTGAGAGTTCCCCATAGAGACCAATGGGGTGTGTAGTTAACAAGTGTCAAAAGAAGTAGAATAATTACTCTATGTGATGTACCTATGAGAATACTACTTAGTAGAATCCAGTGTAACCAAGTACAATGGGAATGTATTTAACTACCGAAGTGCCTCATCTGCACATTTTCTTGTCTTCATTGCTGTTCCCTCTGGATGTTGTGTTCTACTTTTCTATATCTTTGTACTTTTTGCCATTTCTCTTTCATGCTCTGTGCTTTGTGTGAAGCCTCCAGCTTTATTTTATATCTACGTAGTAAAGTTCCTGACATGATTAGGGCCTGAGTTATTTCTCATAAGTTAATTTTCCAATAATAGCCTTTCTTCTTTGTTTTAAATCCAGTTTGCTGGAAAGCTTGCCAAATTTCTATTTCTAATAACTCACTTTTTGAAAAATATTCCTCAGCATTCTTAAATGGAGGATACTGAGTGGGGTTATCTTGATTGTTTCTGGATGATAGGCTTCTGGATATGGGAAAGCACTGTGAGTGCCATCCAAAGTTTTACAGGGTCAATTAAAAAAAATATATTCCTTTTATTGAGAAATAAACACAGGACTTAGGAAAATGGACATCAGTGTCCACTTCACTCCTGATGAAGATTTTTAGAGAATGCCACTTAGGTCTTTAGATAAATGGATTTGCTAGGAATATTTCCTCTCTGAGTCAAGCATCCCTGTCGCTGGCACACCCGGGTACTCTCTTTCAGTTTGTGACTTAAGCAACTAAATCAAGATACAGGAGTCCCCAGAGGGGACAGAACATGGGACTGAGCTGAGCAAATACCACAGGAAGGACAGGACAGTGTCCAGGGGCATCAGTCAGTGGAATCCCTCACCCATCCCCATCTTCACCCCCAACCAGGGGGGTTGGCGGGGAGTGGGTGTCCCTCAGGAGTTCAACCAGATATCTGCCTGTCTGTGCCTTCCAATATTCCTGCTGCACGCCCAGCCAGCTTAGCTGAAGCACCCCAAGCATTCATAGTTAAAAAGCACCCTCTTTTTCTGCTGGGTGATCTGAACCTCGGTGCTGGAGCTGGTGGCCATGGTGTTTGTTTCCTTTCCTCCTTCCTCCTCTCAGCAGCAGGCCTGTTAACAGCTTTGAGGGCTCTGGAATGCCCTACTCTTTCTACCATCCTCCACCCTAGCCATTAACCTGGATAATCCCAATTTTCCTTACAGCCTGGGTTTAGATACCAGCTCCTACAGAAAATCCTCCTTAATTCTCATTTTGGATTAGGTATCCAAGTCCGCAAGTCTGAGGATAAGCCTTTTGGTTGGATTTATCGCACATTAAGTTGATAGCTGAAAATTATCAGCAGATTCATACTGAGGTTTAATTGAAACACACTCCCAGGTCCTATTTAGGTTCTCAAGTTAGAAACCATTGCCCAAGAAAGCCACAGATGACAGCCACCATTACAGATTCTTTCTGCCAGGCCTCTGAGGAACCATGGCACCATTTTCCAATCCTTTCCTTCATCCCAGTGGACTGTTGATCAGATATCCCAAAATGCTTCCATCCAAGTTCTTCCTTTGTCCCTAGTAGATTCCTTCCTTCTTCTACATTGAGCAGGAAGAGGCAGTCTAATTGGATTTCCCTAGAGGTTCTAACCCTATACCTTCTCTGTGTTTCAGAAGACATTCTTCTACAACTTTTTCTGGCTCTTCTCTAGCCAAGTATCCCCTGTATCCTCTGGGTAATTGTTTCCTCCATTACATTGATCTTGTCTCCAGTCTAGATGTGCTTCCTCTCTTCTCACTCAGCATTTCCATTCTAGCCCCTTGACCAGCCTATTTCTATTCAATTCATTGATAAATCATAGTTAATTCATTTTTTAAAAAATGTATATGGCCCTTACCTCAGTTCAAGCAGAAAATTACACCCAGCAACTTCAGAATAGACACTCTTTTCAAGTTCATGAGAATTTTTCACACTGATATATTATAATCTCAGGCATAGCCAAATAAGTTTCAAAAAAATCTGAACTCTTACAGGGTAAGCATTCTCTGATAGGATTAAATTAGAAATCATACAAGATATCTAGAATTTCCCAAATACTTAAAAACTTAACATATATCCAAGTGACTACATGAATGGAGGAAAAAAATCACAAAAGTAATCAAAATATTTTGAGTTGAATAATAATAGAACTATATTTTCAAACATTTGTTTGGTGCAACTATGGCAGAACTTAGAGGAAAATTATAGTATTCAATGCCTGTATCTAAAAAGATATAATTCTAATTGGGGTGAGATGATATCTTAGGGTAGTTTTGATTTGCATTTCTCTTATTACTAGAGATGTTGAACATTTTTTCATATATCTGATTATTGCTTGTAGATCCTCTTCTGTGAAGTGTCTGCTCATTTCCTTAGCCAATTTATTGATTGGGTTATTTGTATTCTTGGTGTAAAGTTTTTTGAGTTCTTTATTAATTCTGGAGATTAGTGCTCTATCTGACATGTGTGTGGCAAAGATTTTCTCCCACTCTTAGGCTCTCTCTTCACATTGTTGATTGTTTCCTTTGCTGAGAAAAAGCTTTTTAGTTTGAATCTATCCCAAATATTGATTCCTGCTTTTATTTCTTGTGCTTTGGGAGTCATGTTAAGGAAATCTGGTCCTAGGCTGATATGATGAAGATTTGGACTACTTTTTCTTCTATTAGGTGCAGGGTCTCTGGTCTGATTCCTAGGTCCTTGATCCATTTTGAGTTGAGTTTTGTGCAGGATGAGAGATATTGGCTTAGTTTCAATTTGCTGCATATGGATTTTCAGTTTTCCCAGCACCATTTGTTGAAGAGGCTATCTTTTCTCCATTGTATGTTTTTGGCTCCTTTATCAAGTATGAGATAACTGTATTTATGTGAGTTTGTCTCTATGTCCTCTATTCTGTACCGTTGGTCTACCTGCCTATTTTGGTGCCAATACCATGCTGTTTTTATTACTATTGCTCTGTAGTATAGTTGAAGGTCTGGTATTGTGATACCTCCTGCTTCGCTCTTCCTGCTAAGGATTGCTTCAGCTATTCTTGGTCTCTTATTGCTCCAAATGAATTTCATGATTACTTGCTCTATTTCTATGAGGTCTGTCATTGGTATTGTAATTGGAATTGCATTGAATTTGTATAGTGCTTTTGGTAGTATGACCATTTTGACAATATTAATTCTGCCTATCCAAGAACAAGGGAAATCTTTCCATCTTCTAAGGTTTTCTTTAATTTTTTTCTTTAGTGTTCTGTTCTCATTGTAGAGGTCTTTCGCCTCTTTTGTTAAATTGACTCCCAGGTATTTTATTGAGGCTATTGTGAATGGGGTAGTTTTCCTAATTTCTCCTTCAGAGGGTTTATCACTTATGAATAAGAATGCATTAGATTTTAACAAATTAAATTTTCATCATGGAAGTTAGAAAAGAATGAACACACTATTTACAAAATGAGTAGAAGGAAAGAATTAGTAAACTTCACAGTTAAACCAAAGAAAACATACAAGCAGTATAGAAAATTTTCCAAAGGCGAAGCAGGTTCTTTGATATGATCAGTAAAAAAGGGAGATTATATCAAGAAAGTAGGTCATTACTAAATTTTTTACATACTTTAAAAAATAAAATATTATGAATAAGTTTATGTGAGTACACTTACTATTTGTATGAAATGGAGAGATTCCTCAAAAATCATAACTTAAAATGGACCCAAAAAGGATAGAAAATCTAAGTTGCCACATATCTTTCAGTAAATTAAGTTTGTGCTCAGAACTTCCCACAAACAAACAAAAAACCTCTAAGCCCAAAGCCTCTTCTAGTGAATTCAAACAGTCAAGAAGGAATTAATACTAAATTGTACCAAATTCTTTCAGGAAAGAGAGGAAAGGGAGAATATTTCATTTCATTTTATTATCACAATAACCCTGATACCAAAACCTATCAAAGACACAAAGCATATTATGGTATAGACCAATATCACTCATCATCATAGATCTAAAATTCCTTGAGTTTTGTATTTGTATTTATATTTTTACAAATCAAATCCAGATTTCAGAGAACATACATGCTTGCATACTATAGTCAAAAGGTGAGAGGGCTTTGAGGAGATAGCCTGGAAATAAGAAGTAAGGATGAAGCAAGAGACAAAAATAAAGCTCTACTCCTATAGGATGGACTTGAAATGCTATTAAAGGGACATTCCAGGAATACTGATCCCCTAAAGGACTGGAATTTCAGTTAAAAACACCCTTGCTCCACAATCTAAAATCACTCTAATAAGTTACAGCAGTAACAGCAGTAAAATATGACTGAGAGAGCCTGAAGGTATAGATTCTCTCTGAGGAGCAATACAAAAGGAAGAACCAAGCCAAGAGGGGTTAGAA
This sequence comes from Glaucomys volans, assembly GCA_020662805.1. Taxonomy (NCBI): domain Eukaryota; kingdom Metazoa; phylum Chordata; class Mammalia; order Rodentia; family Sciuridae; genus Glaucomys; species Glaucomys volans. The sequence continues at coordinate 327,354 of JAJEJO010004476.1, forward strand.
AATCAGGCCCAGGAGAAGAATTTGAATGTCTTGGAGCCTGTGACTATCACAAACAAAACATCTCACCTCTTGGCCAAGGGGAGCATATATCCTTATGGTAAACACCTATTTGATATAGTTTTCTATTTGCCAGATAAATGTCCATCTCTCACTAAAAAATTCATAAGGCATGACTAGAGGCAAAAAAAAAAAAATTAGACTAAAGAGACAAATCAATCAACAGAACCAGTTGTAACTATGACACTGATACTGGATTTGTTATTAAAATAACTGTGCTTAACACATTAAAGGCTCTAATGTAAAAAGACAAGAACTGATAAATAATGGAAGCAGAGAAATGGAATCATGAAAAAGCAAAAGAAAATGCTGTAAATTAAAACATCCAAAGAACCCTATGCAAGGACAAAGAGTCCCTTCAATGGGATCATTGGTAGACTTAACACAGCCAAGGAAGGAATCAGTGAACTTGAAGATAGATCTATTAAAGTTGTTCAAAATCAAATACAAAAGTGAAAATGAATGAAAACACAGAGAAGAATATCCAGCAACTAGACCATATTAGAAATGTGACATATGCATTATTAGAGTACCAGGAAGAGAATGAAGAGCAGAAAAAAAAACACTTCAGGTAATAATGACAGAATTTTCCAAAATTAATGACAGACATCAAACCACATGTCCAAAAAGTACAGAGAACACCAAGTAAAATAAATACCCAAACTTTCACATCTAGGCATATCATGTTAGAACTACCCACCTCCCAAAAAAAGACAGATCAAATCCTAAAAGAAATCAGATTTTTTTCCCATTTTTATTGGTAGGTTATAGTTGTACATAATGGTGGGATTGGTGTTATATATTTGCACATGCACACAGTGCATAAGAATATAATTTGGCCAATATCATTCCCCAGTACTTTTCCTTTCCCCTTAGGTTACTTTTAAAACATACATTAACTCTAGGATAACCACTAAAAAAAATTTTAAAGGGAAATATAGATGAAATGTTAAGAAACTGGAACATAAGGTGAAATTGCATCAAATGCTTGGTTAAAATTAGATAAATCAGGGGAAAATCTATGAATAAAATGTTATAAAGATGGTAGATTTTAGTCCAACTATATCAATAATTACCTTTGAATAATTTTGATATGCTAGTTTAAAGAGACTATCATATTGGGGGGAAGAAAACCAATTCATATTGCAATCTATAAGAAACATACTTTTGGGGAGGGATTACCAGGGATTGAACTCAGGGGCACTCAACCACTGAGCTACATCCCCCAGCCCTATTTTGTCTTTTATTTAGAGACAGTCTTACTGAGCTGTTGGGATTACAGGTATGAAGAAACATACTTTAAATAGAAAGACTCAGGTTAAAAGTGAAGTGTTGGAGAAAAATATACCATGCTACTATAGTCAAAAGAAAGCATAAATGGCTGGATGAAGTAGAAACAAAGCAGTCTTTAGAATAAGGACAAGTAAATAGAAGAAGATGGCCAGGCACAGTGACTCACGCCTGTAATCCCAGCAGCTGGGGAGGCTGAGGCAGGAGGATCCTGAGTTCAAAGCCAACCTCTGCAAAAAACGAGGCACTAAGCAACTCAGTGAGTCCCCACCTCTAAATTAAATACAAAATAGGGCTGAGGATGTGACTCGGTAGCTGAGTACCCCTGAGTTCAATCCCTGGTACTCCCCCCACCAAAAAAAAGAAAAGAATAAGACATAACAGAATGATACAGTGGTAAATTCTTCAAGAAGACATAAAACCCCTAGATTTGTGTACCTTAAAACAGAGTATCAAAATATATGAGGTAAACACTGATAGAATTCAAAGAACAAATACATAAATGCACCATTATAACTGTAAACTTCAGTATTACTTTTTTTAGTTCATTGACGCAGCAAGAAGGAAATCAGTAAGGATATAAATGACCCAAAGAACATTATCAATCAACTTGACCTAACTGACATTTATAGAACACTTTATCCAAAAGCGGAATATGCATTCTTCTCAATAGAGGCAAAAAAAAAAAAAGCATTTGACAAAATGCAACATTCATCCATGATAAAGCCTCTTGGGAAACTAGAAATAAAACCTCTTGCTCAAGAACATCTCTAATAAAACCCAAGACTAGCATTGTCCTTAGTGATAAAAAGTGGAATGTTTTTCTTCTATGAGTCAGAACAAGGCAAGCACATCAACTCTTCTCCTTTTTATTAAATATTGTGCTGAAGATTCTGACTCTGAGATAAAGCAAGAAAAAGAATTAAGGCATGAAGATTGGAAAAGAAGTAAAATCTTTCATTCTTTTTTTTTTCCATAGACAACATCTTTGTTTATATGAAAAACATGAAGAGAAACCAAGGAAACAAACAGATTGAGCAAGGAACTTTGCATGATGATGAAAATATTTTATACCTTTGTCAGAAATCATCTATTTTGTATTTCAAATGTGTGAAATTGATATAAATTATGTATCCATAAAGATTTTTAAGATTTGATTTTCCCAAAATTTTAAATGACAACTGGTTTGACAGCAAAAAAAAAAAATGAAAATGTGATCTTACATATTTCCATCCTGGCTTTTGAGTCATTTACATTGAAGATGGATGAATGGATGGTAGATAATGTTTTATATTCATCTATCTACAACATAGATAGCTGTCCATAAAAAGATAAAGCTTGAAAACAAACAATTTTAACTGAAAGACTAATCAGAAGACACTAAAACATTCTTATAAGGAAAGGCATAGTTTTACCAGTTTGGTTGGACGATTACTACCAACAAAAGAACAACTTTCTTGTTGGCTTGAGATGCTGCTGGGTCTGGTGAGTCTATATCAGTCAAGCCAAGACTTTCAGAACTCACAGATGAGTTATACTGCAGAACGTATTTTTTTGAATGACATATGGTTGCCACCTTTGAATTTTTTTCATTAATATTTTTGAATTAAAAATGACTCACCATTTTTAGAAACCCCCCTAAACCCTCAATATTTAAAAATGGAATAAATGTTGTTTTCAGATAAACATACATCCATTTTTATTTCTCACATTTTCATCACAGAATACCACCACTTTGCAGCCTAACATAAAGAAGCTACAGCTCCAAGGGCACATTTTTTGATATTCTAAATGCAGAGTTTATTTAATATTAGTGATAATATTTGGCAGGTTAATAGTGGAAGTTGCCACCAAATGAACAATTTGTTTCATAGATCAGAGGATTAGAACAGAAGGAAGAGTTGTACTGTGCAGCAGTCCTGTATTAGAAAACCTTGACATCTTTAATAGCACATCATTTCTTGGAGACTTTCTGTGTGCTGGGTACTATACTTATTTTAGTGAATATTATGAGCAGTTGGCTGCAGAGAGCCTAGAACTCTGCCTGGAATTGCTCAGTGTTAAAAAATAAAAAGCTATCAACAATCTTGCAAGCTGTTACAGGAGAGGAGTGAGGCGCACAGGGTTGGGTGGGCCACTCACAGTATAATAAGGAGCTGACAATTTACCATCAGCAGGACCTACCATACCAGCTTTTAGGGCGTATTAGGGAGTTAAAATGTGGAAAATACTTAGAAGAGTGCCTGGCACATTCTATTGAGGTCAATAAAAATTACCTCTGATCATCATTATTGTTCTATCTATATTTAATTGATAAACATTTAGTGAGAACTACTATGCACTAAATACTATGCTAATGGAGATCGTTCCCATTGACCCCATTACAGTGAGATAGAAAAACCCAACATCATTGGTTTGAAACCATCTGACTGAAAAGGACCTCCTTTTGTCTCCTGTCTTCAGGAGAATAGACAGTCCCAGAGCTAAACTGATTTGTACAAGGGCACACGACTTTTGGATTGCCAGGAAATGTTCAAAGCTTGGCCACATTGCTAAGGGATAACAGAAGATCCATTCTTAGGAAAAGTCCAGTAGGTGGCCATCAAATAGGAGGAGCAAAGTGATGGTATTCTAGTGATGGACTTCATCTTCTTCACCTTCAACCAAATCCAGTTTTCCCTCATTTTCCTGTAAAGATTCTATTTCTGTTGTCCCCTTTGAGAATGTCACATTGGACTAAATCAAATATGACCAAAGATCTGATCCTCTGTTTATATTTTGAATGCTGAGCTTTTTACCCTGTGAGAGAAATTCAGGCAATTATGTATGGTGTATTCTGAGAAGTCCCTATTTGGTTTTGGATCTTGGTTTTGGTTTTGGATTCTGGCTTTTTAGTTTGTTTTTGTTTTGTTTGTTTTGCTGATGACTATGTTAATTACCCTGTCAGTTTCTTTCATTTCATATGTTTCTGGAAAGCACTGGGGTCAGATTGCATTACCAGAGACCCACTTCTCATGGATTTGCTTCCATATCCTAAATGAAATTACCATACCATGGGTAGCCTTCCTGTTAAGTCAGAGTTCCTTCCCATTCTTATGGAGCCTGGATTGAAAGGGCAGAATCTCTGGAAGAGCACTTATGAGAGGACTGGAGATTAGGCTTTTAGAGGCCATCAGCTGAGTGGACCAATGGCCCTCTTCTTTGGATGGCATTGGTTATGGTGGTGAGTCTGATGAAATATGTTAGTGATGAAGCCCACACATGGGGAGCTGATTCTATTTAAGATCTCATGGAACTACTTTGATGAACAGCAACTGTCTTTAGGAAGTCTTGGCCAGCATCTTTTTAGGGCATTTTGTTCAAACTTCCATGTCCCCCATGGAGATTCTCTTTCAAGATATTCTTCAATTCCCATACTAACTGTAGGACAGTGTTGCTATTGCGTGCTTAGAATACTCTTAACAAGCTTCATCTCTTTGGTGGTATAAAATATTAGAGAAAGACTGTGAAGGGCTGTGATGGTGTCTGTTCCACCGAGTGTTCACTGCCTGTGACCTTGGCCAAGTCCATTTAATATCTCAGAACCTTGGGTTTCCTTTTCTCTAAAATATAACTATGACATATAGCTTAGAAAGTTGGCATTAGCTCTTATTACTGTTGCTTTGTCGCCGTATGAACTCCACACAAAGCTTTGTGGAAAGCAAAGCATTTTGCAAGTAGTAAAGAACTATATAAATACGTGTCCGCATATGTGCATACATGTACACATGTTAGTTTATGTGTGTTGGTTTTGTTTTTCACTGTGTAAGAATAATATCTCAGTTCTCTAATTAACATTCTAACACCTACCAGTCAGCTCTAATTTCCCCAACCCACCAACACTGCCTTGTCCAATGCATTTTTTAGGAATGATTATTAAGTATCATCCCATCTCTTATGTATTTAGCATTACATATTCCAAAGGTATTTCCCTAGTTAGGATACAAAGAATTCAGAAGATGTGACTTTTGCCCTTCCAAAAATTACCATCATGTTGGGGGAAACCACGTACTTTAGAAAAGTATTTGAGTGTTTATACACCGGACTCTCCAGCTAGCCGTCTGCACACATTGTTGAGTTATATCCTTATAATAACACTGTAATTATAAGGATATTTATTGTAAGGTATTTTTATTCCCATTTTATACATGAAGAAAATGAGGCCCAAAAAACTTAAATAGCTTTTCTAATGTCATGTAAGCCCAGAGTAGCAGAGTTGGGATTTTAAACCAGTGCTGTCTGATCCAGAGCTGATATGTTGGCCTCTGCATAGTGGAAGATAGCCTCTGCTAAGTTCAAATGAGCAATATAAAAAATAAACATGGAGGTCATATGGAAGAAGAAATGAGAAAGAACTCTCGTCTTTGAACCAGTTTAATTGGGAAGTCTGCTCAAAGATGGCTGAATTCATCCTGCATAAAATTTTGGAAGATAAATCCCCTAAAAATAAAGGTAGAGCTCCTCAAACATCAGATTGTGTGAATGTAATCTGCTGGCCTCTCAGAGAATTTTAGAAGAAGGTAGAAAGCACTTGAGCCATGGGCTCACCACACTGTTGACTGAAAGCTTCCTCTTCACCTTCTAGGGCACTGGCCCAAGACCCAAAGGCATTTGGGTTTCGGAATCTTGAAGAGGGAACTATGAAGAAGGTAAAGATAGAAGGATAGATTGAGAGGTACATCATAGGTTTTGAGGGTCAGGGGAAGGAAATTAGATTTTCCTCCCTGGGTATTTTTCAGTACCCATTAAGGACATGATGTGATTAACAAATGAAGAGATGAGCCCAAAGTATTATTGGTAAAAGTCAAATAAATATGTTGATGAGCACCATCACCAACATATGACGTATTGGTCTAGTTGGATCCTGAAGCTGTTGAGTAGCTCTTCTACCTGTCTCTCATTTGCTCCCTTTCCCAGGCTACAAACATAGTTTCATACCTACTCTGCTTTCCACAGCCTCTGTCCCTCTCCCAGACAGACAAATGGCAGTGAATTTCCCTTAACTTCCACACAAGAAGGTGGTCTGTCTCCTTCCCCCTCCTTCCCTGCTTCCTTTATGTGTGAGGAAAAGATGTCCTCCCTCCCATGGCTGTAACCTGGGCTCTCCTCCCTTCTCCTACACCAGAATTGTATTCATCTGTTTTTTTCTTCTCTTCTGGGTCTTTGGACCTTTTGTCTCACTTTTGTGTTTCAGTTTGAAAATGTGCTGCATCCCATATCTGACCCTTCCTCTCTGTTCTTAGTACCATCTTCTGGCCTGTCCTCATAGTCTCTCCTGCACATTGTGGTCTCTTCTCCCCATGATCCTGCTTCGTGAGCCTGTAGGAAAGCATCTCTTCTTCTGACTTTTAAAACCAGACTTTAGAGGGTTACTTTCTGTGCACGGACTTAATGCCTATTGAATAGAGTCCCAATTCTTCAGCTTGTCATATGAAGTCCTTCCTGAGCTTCATTTGGAGCCATCCTCAGACTCCAGCCAATCACTCTTATTCTTGACTCAATATCCACCTAGTCCACTGGCTCACATGATTTCCTCCTCCCTTCCCTCCTTGGACCCCTCTAAGCAGAATTAACTTTTCTATGATGTATTTTCTTTACAATTATGCAATAGCTAGTATTGTTAATATTATAGCACTTATCGCATGATATTAAAGTTATTTGGTTATGTGTTTATCTCCCTCCCACCAGCCCAGAAACTCCTCCAGGATAGAAAACCCATCTGATTTATCTTAATCTGTCTAGCTGTGTTAACCCAGTGCCTGGCATAAGATAGGTACTTAATAAGTGTTGATTGGATTAAATTGAGTTTGTTCTTCCTTTGATAGTCTTAGCACTGAACTTAAAGCCTTTCTTCATTTCTGTTGATAAGAGCACTTTGATTAGTCCTTCAGTTTCCTGATTTGCCTCCTTTTCATGAAGTTCATCCTATACTTTCCTATCTTCAGCTTTTTAGAATTACATTCTATTGATGTTCAAGTCTGTCTTCCTGTCTCATTCTCAGAGAAGTCCCATTTTACTTTTTTAAAGAACTCCTCTTTGGGATCTGTACTAAGCCCCCAAATATCATCTTTAAGTGTGCTTGAAGAAGTGCTCATGGCAGACTCTCCAAATTCACAGGGTTCTGAGTCCCAAATTCTCTTCAGGCAGGGCTTCCCAGGATGTTTTGGCAGATGATTCTGCTCAGATCAAGAGTGATCATCACGGTGCTGTGGAAGCCGACTGGGTCTGCTATACTACAGGATGGAGATGTGTCTCCTTTACCTGAAAACTTCTGTTCAGGGAAGGGGCACAGAATCGGTCACACCACAGGGACATTAAGTGCTGATTTGCCTGATTTTCACTCGGAACAAAATGAAGCACAACTATATCATGTTGTTTCAACCATACTGATGTCAGAACTTGGATACAGCAATGCTGGAATTTGATTTCCAGTCCTTTGTGGCAATTTAACTCAAAACTGCCTGATGACATTGGTGGATGCAATCTCAGAAATTACAATTTAAACAGGAAAAGTAAAAACAGTGTCTAATGTGTAGTTACCTTGAATCATATAAGTGGTCAATGCTGAGTAATTATGAACACCAAAAATGGTAGTTTCATCAGGTTTAATGTAATAGTGGAGTATGGCATCTTATTTAAGGGAAGTAGGTAATAATAAGTAGGCACAAAATATTTATGGGGCATCTACTATGTGCCAAGTGCAATTTTTATCACTTTTTATTCATTAACTCATTTAACTATCATAAGAAGTCTAAGATAACATTATTCATCTCTTTGGATATGGGGAGAGGGAGCCATGGAGATTCCAACTTTCCCAGCCTCACACAACTAGTTAGGGATTGGCAAACTTTTTTGTAACAGATTGGATGGAACCTTTTGGCCTTGCAGGCCATGTGGTCTGTGTCACAATTACTGTCTCTGCCTTTGTGGTATGTAAGTGGGTGGGGCCACTGTGTTTCAATAAAACTTTATTTACCAAAAAAAAAAAAAAAAAAAAAAAGGCAACAAGCCAGATGTGGCCCCCAGGCTATAGTTTGCTAAACCCTGTTCAGACCTCTTCTCCCTTTGCTCCATTCTGTTTTCTCCATAATGTTTTCATAAGAAACTTAGAAATAGTTTTTTTAAAAACCTGTGCTACATTTTTCCCATTTTCTGATGTGGAGAAATTAGAAACTATACAAACACCAAAATGAAACACAAAATTTCCTTTTCTAATTCCACAATAATCACTCATACAAACATTTCGATGTGTATCCTTTCAGACTGTTTTCTCTGCACACATTTATTGCTAAGAAATGCCATTGTGCCTCAGATCATAGCATAACCCTCTCTTTTCCTCTTTAAAATGTCTTGTAAATCTATTCTGTGTCCATGCAGCCTGTTTTCTTTGACTCTTGGTAGTTATTCTCTGGCTGTTGTATATATTTCTACTTTCAGAGAAGTTGTAAGTCAGTTCCATTTTCTCCTCAGTTCAACACCCACCATCCCTTTCCTGGCTATGTCCATGTCCTAGATTCCTAGACTATATTCTGAATTCTACCTCATACTCACACACACACACACACAAATGGGCACACACATATAAACACACACACACAGACAAATGCAAAGCACAGCACCCAGGCCCCTTAATCACCATGTCAGTAGCCCTCGGTGAGGACTGTCACTCTTGTCTCTCTAGCATTGGTACCTGATATCAGTCAGATTCCTTTCCCATTGCCACAGCTGTGGAAGCTACAGTAGTAAAACCAGCCCTGTAGGTAAGTGAGTGCCAGGATAAATCACGCATCTCCAAGTCCCCGTCACTGTCCTCTGCAGAAGCCACCCTGGGGGGTGGTGTAACTTCTTTGAATATTTTCTTTTTGTCTGCCTCCCTCTTTCCCAAGACTCCTCCAAAAGAGGAACTTGTGCATCTTTTCTTAAATTCATTGAATTTTCAACGTCTCTCCCCAGTGGTTGGTACACAGCAGGTAACAAGCCACGAGACATTAGAATTCCTGCCAGGGGAGAACATACTGAGAGCAGTTTCAAAAGGTCACATGTTGCACAGTGTCCTTCTTTATAAATCTTTCAGTGGATGGTGAGGCAAATCCAGAGGGGGCCTGGGCGGGAGTGGGAGAGACTGCTGTAGTCATTCCAGACGGCTGTTAACCTGAAGTCTCCCATTTTGTAGTAAATTCACAGTGATGCTCAATTGAACATATAGAAAAAGGGGTGCACAGAACCCTGACCTCTGCAAAATGTGCTTCCACCAAGTCCAAGGCAAAGACTAGCCTGTTTCCCGACACATGGAGACAGCCTCCACCAAAGGGTGAAGTGACAACTGGGTGCAGATAGTAAGTTACTGCTGCAGAGAGGATGGGGAGGCCACTTGTTCTGTCAGAGCAGTTTCCTTGACATGTGTGGTTAACTGGTCTGAGGATGTCCCCACAATCTTACATGTTTTGTCACTCATAAGAAATTTTCCACTGAGAATTGTATCACACTTGAAATTTGTAAAGTGATATTTCACACAAATTATCTAATCTCAGAACTCCATTGATCGAATATTGGTGTGACTCTCCACATGAGGAATCTAAAACTCAGATATGTTTAAAAAAAAAAGAAAGAAAAAAATTACCCAGACCAAATGGCCAGTAGATGGCAGTACGCAGCTCCTTTGACAACTAAGGCGAAATTTTTTGCTCCAATACAAGGAAAATTTTGCCTTCTGTTCTGTCATCATTTTGCCTTGGTATTTTAATTAAATACTCAGAACGGCCTTATTTACCAAGTATAGAACATTCCACACTGTCAACAGGCAAACCATAGACGAAGACTTCTGACACCAAGATTGTCTTAGGAGATTAAGACCTCTAGGGTGATATATATATCCCAGGGATTTTGTTGAAGAGTGTTTGATACTGAAGCCAGTATTCAACAAAAGAACTTGTTTTCTTTATTAGAATAAATGGGAAAGGAAAAGTATACCAAACCCTTTTTTTAGATAATTAAGAAAGTACAACCATCATATGAACTAGAAACAGTGGAAAAGCAGGTTTTATTAATGTTCTTCAATCATGTATTGGATGCTATACTGGCAAAAGTATTTCCTGGTTGGAAAATTATCCTTGTACAATTTCTTCTGCTTTTTATTTGAAAATCTGGTTGGCTTTCCTTTTGGAAGTTTTTGCAGTCTTCATTCCTCCCTCATCACATTGAGCTGGATTTTCTTAGTACATTTAAAAAGAAAGTCTAGGAAGTAAATTGGATCTACAGACAGGTCCTCTTTGTTTCTTTTAAGAAGTATCAATAGAAACAAATGTCGCATAAGCCATTTAGGGCCAAACCACGCCACATTCAGAAGGTCATTGATTGTGCCTGTTTTGAAACATCATGGTTTAAAAGAATAAGTGTCACAAATATACGCTGATTTATTTGGGACTGCCAACTTGGAAGTCACAAAAATTGTCCTGGTGTGTAGAAACATTTCATGATAGGTGCTGAAGGAGAGGGGTTGAGTGGAAGGGATAGAGGAAAAGAAAAACGAATGGGGGCAGGTTGTATATCTCAAATGAGACTCACATTCCTCATCTACAAAACAGTGGAATTTGGATAGGAAACCTCTCAAGTATGTTTTAACTGTAAGATTCTAAATTGGGCATTTAGCAGTTGAATATTAAATAAATCGTTGTTAATAATAGGTTATTATGCAAGACGGCACCGTGAATTGTACTCCTCGCTAATTTATCTAATTTTGTTTCAGTACCCATTTATATCTTACAGTGTTGGAAAATAATAACACTTCTTTCCATTCCAAGTATTCTGCACCATGGGCCTTTAATTTTTAGGGGATCATCTTTTCTCATTCTGGCCATTTGTTTACTTCCTGAATATCTCATAGTTATCTCTATTGAAGTTTAATTATTTACTGATTAACTAAATAATTTGTAATTTATTATAAATTGCTAATTTACAAATCATTCATTATCTACTAATTGTTCAATTATCTTTAAATTAGTGCTTGCTAATTTACTCAATAAACATTTGCCGAGCTGTTACTAGAGGGTAGCCGTAGTAAAATGGAGACACCAAGAAGCCTGGGGAAATGGGCTTGTTTTTGAAGGCAGGAATTCTGGCTTCTGGAAAACTGTATATTCTTTACTGCAAACTTACATATTCACAGTGTCTCTTCACTAACCCAGTTCCACTGAGCTCCATTTTAAAAAAATTCTCCTAAAAAAAAAAAAAAAACTGCAGTATTTTCTAAAATTTTTTAAAACACATTTGCAAATCTGCAAACACTTTGAAAAATCAAAATGCAAAAAGTTAACTGACTCATCAAAATCAGACTTCTGTATTAGATAGTCACAAATGACATACATGTATTTCTCCAAAAATAAATGTAGATGTTAAGTATTTGAGGAGTGAAAGAATGGAGATAGACTTAGATCCTGGGGGACAAGTGTGGAGACACTGAATGGGGCTTACTGGATTTCCATTGTGCTGATTATCAATGGTGGCACTGGTCAGGTGAATAAAGCTCCAGGGAATGAAACTGGGGACCACTAGATAGTTTAAGTCTTCACATAGGACAATTCCTTCAATTTGGAATTTTGGCAGCTGTAACACTTAGTTCAACAAGCTTAATGCAATATTTTAGATGAACCAAGTCTTCCTTATGTGATTCTGCCCCATCTTCTAAGATGTCTTTGATTCCAGCTGACTCCCAAGGTCATGTTAGAGATATACTGAGTGAAAGCCTAGTGTCATTGATTACTCTTCTCCAAAATTTGAGTAATATACCCTGGAAAAGAAAGTTAATGACTTCTGGCCAAAATTCTTTTCCTGGTCTGAGTAACTTAATGTAATTAGAGTTAATGATAATTAATGTGGTTAATAATGTAATTATGAAGCTCATCACTTCGTATAACATTTTCTCCCTGTTTTCCTTACGTCCTGCGTTAATGCCATCGTACTGTGATTTAGGTGGTAGTGCATGTTGCAAACTGCCTCCTTGATTCCACTTCAGTAGGAACTGTTGAACTGTTATTATAACTGAGCTTCCTTCTTTTGATGGAAAGAAAACCCTATTCTCTTTTTATAACTCTCACCGTTGGCATCGGTTCTTCACTGTTCTGTGGGAGATGTCTCCAAAAACCTTAAAAGAAAAAAGCCCCACAGGATAAAGAGAACATGGAGAGCTCTCTAGTGGGAGATCCATTTGAGTCACCTGAGGCCAGGCTCTGTCAGTCCGGCACTTAACAGGCAGATTCCAACATAGGAGTTACCACTTTGGCATGTGGAATGCGCCCCAGGGGTGCTTCCGTGATGCATGTGGGCAGGTTGGACAGCTCATCCCTAAAACACACATGGAAGAAGCTCATTTATTGTAGAGGAGAATGGGTTGCTGGAGGCCACAGGCTGGGAGGAAATCTAATCCTTTCAAAACCTCATTAAGAGTCAGCTCTGTGGTTTGCTCATCTTGAACAAAACGAAAAATCTCCAAATTCTCATGTAGTCAAGTAAAATTTCCTCCAATTAAGTACAACCTTTTGTCAAGACGTATCTTCCCCGCCTCATGTCATTTTCAGAATATAAAACACCTCATTATTTGCAGCAGTCTACACATAAGGAAAAAAAAAACACCTGAGAACAGGGTTATCCTTATTGTTTTAACAAAGGTTTTCCTCCAGTTGGTCTGAAGGAGATGAGTCCTGGCAGATGGCAGGGCAAGTGTGGCAGAATGGTTCATTATATGTATCTTAGTTCACGTTAGAGTGCCAGTTAAGTAATAAAAGATCTTGAGTGGAGACAGAAATCCTTTTATGGAATAGGCTTTGGCAGAAATGCCTGTGAAGGATTTTTCCCCCACTTTGCCTATAGAAGTGTTCAGCCTTCTGAAGGATTGCAGCTGGTGATGCAACCTTACATTTGTGCTTTGCAGTTACTTGGAGCTCCTCAAGGGGGAGCTTTCACACCAGCTAATGGTAGGATACTCGCCCTTAAGGTGAGTTGACTTTCCATCACTATAATAAAATACCTGAGAGAATTAACTTATACAGCATAAAGGTTTATTTTGGCTTATAGTTTTTGAGTTCCGAGTCCAACATCAAGCAGTTCTGTTGCTTTGGGCCTCTGATGAGCATGCCAGATGGAAATGGCAGGGAATGTATGCTGAGCAAACTGCTCATTTCATAGCCAAAAAGAAAGATAAAAAGGGGATGGGGATGGGTTCCCACAATCCCCTTTAGTGTCCCTCAGTGACTAAGGGTCTCCCACTAGGCCCCTATCTCTTAAAGTTTCCATCATCTCCTCAACACCACTCCTGGGGACCAAATCTTCAGCACATGGACCTTTCGGGGATGTCCATCATCCTCACTACAAGCTGGGTACTCCCGATCCATCTTTTTCACCCTGGGGTAATTCGTTCTGTGATAGGCATGTTTTACTGTTTTAATTGATGTGAGATGAGCTGACAGCCACCAGTTTTTGTTTTTTAATCTATAAAGTCAGTCTCGGACATAAATTAATCAGCTTTGGTGTGTACTGTGTACTTCACTATATGCAAGGGGAGTAGTCTGTCTCATAAGTGTCCCCACTAGCTCGAAAAGCTGTGGTGGGTGGGCCCTAGACTTGTACTGTTAATTAGAACATTCTTTGTGGATGGAACTATCCAGACTTGCCATCTCATAGTGCCCCGTGAGCAATGCCACACATAGGGCTAATACAAAAGGGTGACTCTCATCCTTTAATGGACCTCGGGATGTGTTCTACACTTCACCTCCAAACCCTGCCAAACCTGTTTCAGTGGTAGAATACATATTTAACCTCATTGCAAATTTCTGCATGGAAGCCTCAGTCCTAGTCTTAACCATAGACCCCTTTTTCAAAAGAAAAGAGAGAAATTAATAATGTGCTTGCCTCTCCTTGCAAGTGAAGCAGATTGGCTGTGAAGAAGACCCTCTTCTTCCCAACAGATGCTTAAACGATGTTTCCTATTTCTTCTTTACAAAAGGTGCATTGTCACTAGACAGTTTTTGGCAGGTGAGTAGTTGCTCCAATTCAGCCTCCCCGTCATCCTCATTTGTAATTTCCCTGGGGAAGAAGTTGAGACAAAAAAAATTCGTGGTAGTATTTCTTGATACGATTCTTGAAAAATGTAATGCCCCTACATAAGAAATGCAATCTTTTAAAGGAAAATGATTCTTCTGTTTCAACTTGAAATACAGTGGGAGGATTTTTCTGGGATATAAATATTTGCAAACTCTTTCTGTAAGCATGCTTTAGCCAAACACCTGGTAAGTGTTGCAGAGTTTATTAATGACTTGCAAAACCTCCAAGTTGGGAAATACAGCTCTGCCGTTATGATCAGTCATTTGGCAGATAGTCAAGCCTGACAGCAATTGTTTAATACCTTTTTACCCATAAAGACTCTGATTCACTGAAAACATTTGAGATTTCAGCAGATTTCCCTCCCACCCCCTGACCCTGCACCAAATTGCTCAATTATCTTCCATAAAGAGTTTTATTATTCTTTCGAATTTGAAGTAAGAGAAAACGAGGCAAAGCAATGTTATAAAATGTGTTTTCTGTTGTCTCTACCTCGCTAACATCCTTTCAAGAGTTATGGCTTGTTCTGTGCCTTCAGCCTGTATTTGTTGGATGACTGTTATGTACTTCAAACTGGGCTAAATGCTGCTGGATTCACGTGAAAGGTCAGAGGTAGTGTGAAGCAGATAGCTGTCCTCAGAGATCTTAAAACATGGGCTGCGAGATAGGGAACAAAAAAGTAAGTTAAGTACCACCTCTCAACCATCTATTAGCAACTGTCAAGACAATGTACAGCAGTTGAATCCTACAGGAACCCAGAGGTAAGGTCATTATGAGATGGAATAACCTAGGCTGATTCTAGGGTTGCAGCGTTCAAGTCAGGCTATTGAGAATATATAGGATTAGAAGAGGCAAAAAGAAGAAAAGATATCGTAAGACAAAATAGTAGATAGAATATTCCGCATATTTTAGGGACAGAGCATGAAAATATGAATAAAACAGTGCTTTTATTCAGAAAGTGCTTTGAAATAAAATCTTTCATTGTATTCATAGTCTATACCTAATATATATATGTTATATATATATACATATGTGTGTGCATGCATATATATATATATATATATATATATATATATCCCAGATATATCTTCTCATAGCAATGATAGGGGACAAGAGAATAGAAACCCAATCTTACAAGTGCATCTCAGGCCTCTGATTTTATCATTTTACTAGCACTCCATCAACCAATGCAGATTATATGCCTGGGTCCACAGCATCACCCTGGCATGGCGTATATCCTAAATGTACACAGTGAAGTGTTTCGGTTACCTACTGCTGCATTACAAAATATTCTGCAACTTGGTAGCTTAAAAAAGAAAATTTTTTTTTTTTTATGTTCAGAATTTGTGAGTCAAGAATTCAGGAAGGGCTTGGCTGAGCTATTCTGATCCTCATAACATCAGTGATGTTCAGCAGGTAGATGGACAGATCTGGAGGGTCCAAGACAATGTCGTTCACCTATCTGGTGTCTTGGCTAGAGGTTTGGGCTCAAAGAGATTGTCAAGAAGAGTGGCTTATATTACACTCCAGCATGGCAGTCTTAGGGTAATCAAAATCCTTACATGGCAGAGATATTCCCCAGAGGTAAAAAAAAAAATCCAAAAAAGAAGCAAATATTAACTGTATGGCCTTTTCTAACCTCATCTTGAAATTTATGCAGCAATCTTTCCTGTGCTCTGTGGGTTGGTGCAGATACACATCCTCCCAGATTGTAGGAGGATGGGTATAGCTACCATTTCTCTATGGTAAGAGCATAGTGGAATTTTCCAGGCATGTTTTGAAATCACCATGGTTATTGTTCAAGAAACAGATTGTTTACATTTTATATGTGAATTATATTTGGGCCCTCCTGAGACTCACCCACCTAAACACCCAGGTATCAACTATCTTGGTACCTGATTCCATTTCAGGTTCAGAGAAGACTCCTACTAAGATGTTATTCCTTGAGTATGGTTCCTCTTGATCTGAATATTAGTGAACTACAGAGATTAGTTATCCCTCTTCCAGCACAAATTGATAGATTAGGCATGGGTTACATATCAGTTCTGAAATGTAGCTAGGCCCTTGCTACCAGCTCAGTGTTACTCTTCCCTGGGAGTAAGTCTCTTATTTTTCTTGGCTTTTTCCTCTAGGTAAAGGTTAGATTTTTTCTGTATAGTACCATATAATAATATTTAGGCTTTGTTTGCAACATGGTTTAATTTTATTCTTTTTAAAAAAACAGTCCTAAATATGTAAAAATACTCTTAGCTCACTGGACATATAAAGCTGGTCTACTGCCTAAATTGGACCCATAGGCTAAAGTTTACCAGTTCCTATTGTAAGTTTGTGGGTCTATCCTTTGAGTCATTTTTCCTTTACCACAAGAAATCACCTATTTATAGCTGAGTAGTTGTCTTCCCAGGGAATTTCTAGCCCGTAGAATTTTGTGAATGCAAAGCTTTTTTTGTTTTATTCTATATCTGCCTCTTTTAGTCCAAGCTGTCAATATATTCTGCCAATACAGTTCTCTTAAAAATGTTGCAGATATCTATAAATCTTACTGAAAGTCACACTATTACACAATATTATATGCATAAAAATCTTTGAAATATGCACCTCTTGTGGTTCCTTTGTAAGATTGCTTTGTGACAATGCTTTTAAGATCTTTTGAAGCCCTGTTTTTAAAAGAGAATCTGTAAGGCACACACTTAAGATCCTTGAGAAAAGATGTGTTTTTTGTTTGCTTGTTTGTTTACTAAAAGGATCCATAGACACCACCTTAAATCTTCTGAATATTGTTTATTGTAAGATTATTTCTTTTTCACAACATTCTGAATTTTGTGTCTGGGCCCTGGTTCCCTTTCTTACTTTGATAATATTCTATTGGTAGACAATGGAACTAAGAAATAGTTTTGCATTTCAGCTAAGCAAGTGTTCATTCATTACTCTTCTCCAAATTCTGCTTGAAAACTACAAATTTCCTTTTTTCACTCAACTTTGAAGCAGTTAAAAGAAGTTTTTTTATTATTCTGGAAATTTGCTTAGCCAGATTCTTAAATTTATTGGTACATTTTGTTTTCCACAAATCAAATACAACACCATTTCTAAAATTTCCACACTAAACATATGACTCTTCTTTCTTCCAGCTTCCTTACTTTTGATAACATTTTCCTCACTCTTCACTGAAAGCCTCCTCAATATCTTTCCATCTTTGCCCACACCTAGTCTCAGAGTCAATGTTACCTGTTTTTTGTTTGTTTGCTTGTTTGTTTGTTAGATAGGCACCTCTTTTCTGGTAACAATTATATTGAAAGTTATTTATTGCTACAGAACAAAAACCTAAAAACTGTTCATATCTCAGATTTTATGGGTAAGGAATTTCAGCATACCTCTACCAGGTATGCACCTGGTAGTATTGTCTGAGGTCTTTCACTGGTATTCACCTGGAATACAGATGGCATAGAAAGCCCACATGGCCTTACTTATATATATGTATGCATGGCTCAGAACATGGGGCTCAGTTGGAACCCTCAGCCTGGGGCCTCACCCACATGACTGCCTTGTGGTAACTAAACTTCTTACATGACAGGTAGTTTCCTCTGTGGCATAATAAACATCCCAAAAATACTAGGAAAGTAATGAATGACTTTTGTTTACAACAAAGTCTATTAGGTAAAACAGACACAAACCCACACAGATCCTAGGATTCCCTACCACTCAATGAAGAGAGTGTCAAAGTATTTAAGTCCATTCTTAAAACCACTGTATTGTTTTCAGTACAGAAAATATACTCTGCATGAGAAATTTTTCATGGCCCTTGAAGAAACACTCAGACTTGAGCTTAGACTGTCCACACCCCTTTGTGTTCAGTCAGACATCCTACAACTCTTTCAACCTTCATTTCCCCATATCTCGATCACACATTTCCAGTTTGTTTTCTGTCACCTGTTGAAGAAGCACTTTTGAACATGTATCCCCGACATGTGCAAATACACTAATACCCCTTATGAACAACCTCAGCATTATGCTCATTATAAAGCATACTTCTAAATAGAAAACAAAAATGGATCCCAAGAAGACTAATACAGAATATTCTTAAATGTGCTTGTCATGATGGCTTCAAATTATCACTAGATAATGTTTCACGGGAAAAAGATATTTTAAGATAAATACATAATGTGCAATAGTAAATATAAATACATATTTTGTCTCTCTCAATAACTTAATTTTCTAGTCAATTTTATGGAAGCCAATTTAGTTAAGGCTAGATATGGTAAGCTACAAACCCATCTAACCAGGCACATGTAAATAACATGTCCCAAGGAGCTAATCTGGAGCCAGTAAGCCTGGGCAGCACTGTCATCTCCTCAAGCCTGTGGTGTTCACACCTTTCCTGGGCTACTTTAAATACGCTGAGTTTCCAACTAATAGATTTTTTTTCCCAGTGAAAAATAAATATGAACACACAGTCTAAGATTTCTTGCCACATTCTAATGAATCACCTGCACATCCCCCTAGGGTACAAACATCCAAATAATGAAAGCAACTGACATAGGGGACATGCAATAAATATTTGTCAACTTAACTTTTAAAAAATGACACAAAGTAGGCTCTTGGTGTTTCTCAAATGAACAATGAAATTGCTCTGTCTACAGCAAAAAGAAAAATGCAGAAATCTCTCATTCTCAGCTCATCTCCTCAGTGATCCAGTCAAAACATCGCAGAAGATTAGGACTTATTTTCCTATGAAATGCATTCCCACTGGAAGTTAATTTGAAAAATTAACTTTCTATATTAGCAAAGATTAACATTTTTTCCCTCTTCTCCACACCCTTCCCATTTGTGACTTCATCTTTGTGTATTGGGTTTTACATTTCATAAAAGCCTCGTAAATGATTTAATTTTCTTCAACAATTTCCTAAGTTGAATTAGCCATATTAATATCCTTTTTGTTCTTTTTAATGGGAAAACTAAGGTAAAGTGAGTTACAATGTCTTGCTTAAGGCCACATAGAGAATCAGTAACCACATTGGGATTAAATTTAAAAATTCTGACTCAGAGGCTTCACCTATTTTCCTTTGAGCCACTATAGCTTTTGATCTTTGCTTGAAATAAAAAAATGCTTGATGATTAAATGAGTGAACTTTACTTTAAATCAGCAATTAATGGAGCTTTTAAGAATGAAAACAGCATAGCAAATTTAATAAAAATGATATTTATAGAATAAAGTTACTACCAAACATCTTATTAAGTTGGAAGAATCAAGATATCAAAAAACCTTGGTTCTTCCAAAACCCTTTCTAGGAAGATTGAAAATTTGACCACTTGGTCTACCTCTGTCGCAGAGCAGTCTGATGGTTGGTATTAAAGCATAAAGTTGAAGGAGTTCTCTTCTGCCAGTGCTTCTCTGCCAACCAGACCATGTCACTCTAACAGGGGATGATTAAAGATATTGATGATTCTAGAGAATCTGGAACAGCAGTGATGCAGAGTGGAGAAAAGACTCACAGTAAGAACTGTGGGGCAGGTATGAGGGTCCAGGTAAGGATGGATACTAGGACTGAGCTTGTGTGGGAGTCAGGAGTCACACACCAGTGCAGCTTCTCTCGTCTGATGTGCAGATTGAGAAGACAGATGGTTGGTGTAATCTTTGAATGGCGCTTAGCTGGTCTTTTGCAGCCTAAATCAAGGGACATTGAATTTAGGATATCATTCAGAGAATCTGGTACACAAGCAAGTGTAGAATTGGAAAATGAACTCAGAGGAAGTTAATAGCCTGGGGGAGAAGGAGGCACAAGGAGGCACTTGAGTATGGATGAGGTTGGAGGGCAGCATCAGCTGGGGTGAGAGTCAGCTGGGCCCATAGGAAGTGGTAATGAAGTTCAAGCCTGAAGAGCTTGAACAATTCGAAGGGATTCCCAAGTCCAGAACATGGCTCTGAAGATGGATGTTTGAAGTAGGGTAATAGGAAGAAAAGAGATTCCTTTGTGGGACAGAGTAGGGTTTGAGATTAAAATGTTCCCACAGGGTGTATCTGACTGAGAAAGTAAATAATGAAAAAGGAGGTAAAGTGGCAAAGGAAAGGTGACTTGCTCACCACAGGAAAAAGGTGTCTTCGGTGAGATGCAGCAATGAACTTCAAAGCGCCGTGGGAAGCCATCACCAAGAGTCAGTCATTCTGTCTGTCCTTTCTGTGACGTTTGTCAAGGAGGGGATTCCTAATTTGCTACCAAATACAAAAATAAGTTGAAACTTGTGTACATACATTATCCTTTCTAGTTTAATGAATGCCTGAAATACAGGATTGGGCTCCTTCCACCTTCAACATTTTCCCCTCTGTTTATTTGATTTTGTGATTGGTTTTCCCTAGGAACGCATGGTGACTGATGACTTTATAGCCATTGGGATGGCCACTGTCAAAATAGTCAGGCTTAGTGGCACATGCCCATCATCCCCGCTACCTGGGAGGCTAAGGCAGGAGGATCACAAGCTCAAGCCCAACTTCAGAATTTAGTAAGACCTTCAAAATAAAGTAAAATAAAAATTTTTAAAAGGAGACTGAGGATGTAGCATATTGGTAGAACACTTCTGGATTCAATCCCCAACACCACCAAAAAAAAAAAAAAAAGAATTGCAAGTGTTGGTAAGATTGTGGAGAAATTGAAACACCTGTGTACCATTGATGAAAATGTAAAATTTTGCAGCCACCACAGAAAGCAGTATGGAGGTTTCGTAAAAAACAGAATTATAGTAATGATCCAGTAATCTCATTTCTGGGTATATATTCAAAAAACCAGGATCTCAAAGAGTGATGTGTACGCCCATGCTTATTACAGCAATATTCATAATAAGCAGTAAAAGCCAAGCTGGGTGTGATGGCATATGCCTGTAATCCCAGACATTTTGGAGGCTGAGGAAAGAGGATCACAAGTTCAAGGCCAGCCTCAGCAACATAGTGAGTCCCTAAGCATCTTAGCAAGACTGTCTCAATTTGCAAAAGGGCTGGAGATGTGACTCAGTGGTAAAGCACTATTGGATTCAATCCCCAGTACCAAAAGAAAAAAAAAAAAGTAGAAGTTACCCAAATGCTTATTGACAGATAATGGAAAAAGAAAATATGAAAGAAACTTACGTATGCATACACATACAAACACAGGCATATCATTCTGTCCTCAAAGAATGAAATTCTGTCACATGCTACAACATGGATAAACCTGAGGACATTATGCTAAGTATATTAACCAGTCACAAAACGGCAAATACTGTAGTGAAACACATTGAAACAAAAAGTGGAATCCTAATTGCCAGGACTGGAAGGAGGGGAAATGCCAGAGTTATAAGTCCATGGGTATAGAGTTTCAGTTTTAAAGATGAAATAAATGTAGAAATCTTCTGCCCAACAGGACAAATACAGTTAATGTTATTGAACTGTATACATCAATGATTAAGATGGTAAATTGTTTTGTATCTTTTCCACAATTTTCTTTTAAAAAAAGATATTTCCTCATAAGAAACATAGGAGGCAGGAATTTCAAGGAAAGTCTCAAAAAATTGTATATTTTTCCTGTTTAAGACTTGTTTTTGTAGTTGGAGGAAATTACCTATATTTGATTCAATCCAGAGTATGTAACCTAGTTACACCAGCCTTCCGCAGCCTCCTGATGTCTGAAACTCCTTGAATTGCTCTGTGGAAAATATTTTTATGACTAACAATCAAAAGAACACCAAAAAAAGTCAACAAGTTTTGGTGTATTATCTCTTTACCCATATGATTTCCATCTACTGTTAATATTTATTTATGGAAAATATTATCTCCACCCAGTTTGGAATTGCTGAGAAGGGGCATAATAGTCTGTGAAATCATTAATGGCAGAGATCCAAAGGGCTCTCAAACTTGTTTTCCAAACTTTCAGTTTCTAGGGCAAAATGATTTATCCTTTCTTTCTCTTTTCCCTTCTTCCTTTCTCTCTCTCTCTCTGCCTGACCATTATTTTTTTTCTTGGTTTAACTTATATACTGTAAAATATACAGTTGTATAGCTAAATAAATTTTAATGTATGTGCACGCACCTGTGTAAACCTTACTCAGATCAAGGTATAGAATGCTTCTATAACCCCAGCAGACTCGTGTGTGCCTCTTCTCATTGATGTCCTCAGAATTAACTATTCTTCCAACTCTGCCACCATCAATAATTTTATTAGCTTTTGTGTCTGTTTTTTTTCTCAGCATTTCCTCTGTGATTCTTCCATGTTATTGAATATAGCTATTGTTTTTGGATTTTCATTGTTGAATAATACTTTATTATGCAAGTGTATCCTAGTGTCTATTCTATTGCTGAGAATCATTGGGTTATTTCCAATAAAGCTTCTATGAATAATCTTGTACACATCTTTTGATGGAAATGAGTACTCCTTTTCACATTCAGAAATGAAATTGTTGGGTTTTTATATATTTAGCTTAATAATCCTGCAGAATTTTCAAAGGTCATTATTCCAGTTTGCACTTCGACCAGCATTACATGATAGTTCAAGATCTTCCATGTCCTTGCCAACACTTGATATTGTCAGTGCTTTTAATTTCAGCCCTTCCAGTGGGTTGTAAGAACAGTCCATTGATAAGCTAAAGAAAGATAATTTTAAGGTGAATGAAAGAACAGGTTCAAGAAGAGGGACATCAATCTAACAAAGCTTGTAAGAGTGCCACAAGTAGAAAAAAGTAACAGATGTGTTGAGCTATCCCCAGAGTACCTGTCTCACCCCAGTGAGGCTGCTTGGTAGGGGCACATTCTCCCAAGCCTCACCTAGATCATTGTATCAGAATTCCAGTCCATGAAATCAGCATGACTCCTTCGTTAACACATTCAGACATCAAGTTTGCATGTACACCACTACATAAATGTTTGAGTCACAGAAACCTCAAATGGAAACTAATAAAATCGGGTTAAATCAATGGTGACTCTATTTTCAAGCTAAAGATTGAGGTGCTCTGAAATCAGGACTGCCTGAGAAAATTACAGCTGCACTACCCATCAAATGGTCTAACATATGGGCAATTGGAATTCCAGATGGAAAAAAGAATGCATCTATTTTAATTTTTTTCAGGAAGTCATGAATTTTACAGAATTGTTTCAGGCACCAGACCATAGATGCAAGAAACCCAGAGCCTATCATGCAGGATAGATACCAAAAATCAATCCAAAAAAGAAGCAACAGCAGAACACCATACAGAGACACGTTGCTCAAGGCCAAACACAAAGGCAATATATTGTCCATATTCCAACTATATGGAAACATTTTTGTCACAAAGAACTGATGGCCTTCAGGATTCAAGCTAATGGCACTCCTTTGTCAGAGGATGCCCCTGTCATTTCTCTCTCTCCCCAGAGTTTCCCTCCTCCTCATTTACTTAGTAGTGTTCTTCATTATGTTATGTCAAGACAGACTTACCATGTCTCAATCCTTAAAATTCACCCTTGGTGTCATTTTCTCTGAGTAGTCACAATGTATTTTAATAAACTAGTTTATTGCTGTCGTTTCTACTCTAATGGCAGCTCTTACTGGGGCCATCTTGTGTGACAGGCACTAGGTCTGAATAGAACGTTTCAGTTAGCCCTCATTCTCATGACAATTGTGTTAAATGCCATTATTTTTCTTTCATTTTTATTTATTAACAGATGCAGAAAATAAGGATAAAGGAACTTAACATATTGCTCAAATCTACCAAACTAATGAAACGAAGCATCTAGAATTTAATCCTAGGGAGTCTTACTTTCTAACAGCTATTCTGCTGTATTGTCTCCCAAGGAGGGGGTTGGGAATGTCACACAGATACAAAGACACATTTATAGAGGTATGGCCAATTTTATTCCCTATTTTCACTGAGAATTACAGCTCAATTTGCCCAATAAATTAGGGCACATTTTATCCCTTTCTCTTTTGTTTTCTTTAGCTCAGTTGCAACAGAGACCTGGTTAAAATTAGCAAATACTCTTATTCTCAGAGTTGCATTAGGGAGTTGGAGGGCTGGCATGGAGGTGTAGCGTTCCCTATACAGACAGCTGCTGGCCTCAACTCAGTGTGTGGAGAGATTCCATAAATCACAAGAGAAGCCTAGTACCCAATTCACAGTGCAGGGCGTGTGGGTGGACTCTTGACAAGGATGTTGATACATTTTCGAGATTGCTCACCAGCACATTTTTACCCAATTTCACTCTGTATTCCTGCAAGTTCCTTGGTTCTTAGTGGCTTGTAGCAGCTAGTTACTAGTGTCTTATTTTTTTAATGAAAAAAAGCAATAAAAGATCAACAAGACTGTGCCTTTTCCAAGATTTGAGTGATCAAAGGTGGTGTGGCGAAATCTGTAGATGCCCCAGGTTTCTGGGTAACTTTACTGTGGTTATTATCTTGGTAATCTCAGCATCCTCTCTTTCATAATTTGACTGTATCTGTGCCGAAACCCTGACCTGATACCTCCTCCCCAGCCCCTTTCTCAACACAAACACTCAGAAGAATGCTTTCTGCTGCAATTGCTTTTTGCTAGAAGAAACACAGGCCCAGAGATTTCTAAGGGTTAAGTGACATTCCACAGATGAAAGGCTGGGGCTTGACAAACACAATACATCCCTGAGCCTTTGACCCCTCCAGCTGTAACAGTTCCCTAATAAGCCCCATCCCTGGATACTTGATCAGTGTGTGCAGGAGACATGACTTGCATCTGTATCTAGAAGACTTTCAAGTGAATTTCTGTCTCCTTGATGTTTTAGCCTTCTTTCTCCATTTGCCTCTCTTCTGCATCTTACATATTTCTCTCTGATATTTCAATCTGTGAGGACTTGCCTTTGATTAAGGGCTCCCTCCTTAAATGTTCTTTTTCAGTTTCTCTACATTATTAGAAGATTGAAGGTACCTCGGGTGACCCAACTTCTCTGGCATATTAAATCTAGGTGTCAAATGCTTATACTTTCTTTGATAGATGACCTAATAAGCCTTTTCTATCTCTAATTTCAATAATTTTGTAATACTGAATTATTTTGTAATACTGAATTATTTCTCTTCATAGCATACCATTTTCTTCTCCTCTAACTTCCCTGAGTGGCATAGGGTTTCATAATTAAATGCAGTGGATTATTTAGAATCTAATCTTGAAAACATGTGCCTCTTTCTTATGGAAAGACAAGGAAATGGAGCTTTATAAAGCAGAATATTGAGCTGAAAATATAATTTATCAGGAAGAAACAAAGGAATGTAAATCACGCTCAAGAAAGGCTCACTTTCATCTTAAAAGTTAGATTGGATCACATTTGTAAATGATGGGAAGACATTCTGAAAATCATGTCTCAAGGTTAAATGGAGAAACACATATAGTAGATATTTAAGCAATCTCAATATCTGCCCAAGGCTCGCTCTCTGTGTGTGTGTGTGTGTGTGTGTGTGTGTGTGTGTGTGTGTTAGAGAGATAGAGATCCTCACAATGAATCTAATGACTTAGCCCATTGAAAGGTGAATTCTCACAGATCCAACTTACACGCCCCCATGAGTTTTTAATGTTGATATTTTTAAAAAAATCTGTAACTATAATAATCCAATCCAGGAGTACATATTATCAAAGGCAAAAGAAACCAGGAGGACTGTTGCTATACTATTGAAGAAAATCCAAAATAAATGTTATAAATTTAATTTTTCTGCTGTGTCCCGTTTTCATAGCATTCTGTGAATAAGGGAGAACTCCAGGAATATTCACTACCCACATTTACTTTCTTTTTGTTAGTAGCAACAATCAAAAATGGTCCAGATGTCTTGAATTGGAATGACATGGCACCGAAAATTTCAGGCCAAACCAAAAGAAACTTGATGTTCCATTGGAAATATATGATTTCAGACCTAACAGTTCTGTGAAGTCATTTTAAGGATGGTGTCATCTCATTCTTCAGTTTAGGCACATTTCACAGCTATTCTTCACTGTAATGGTGAAGTTGTAACACTTGACATCTTTATGTAGAAGACTTAATTTAACCAATATAGTTTTCATTGAATTCAAGCTGTTGGTGTTAGGATAGCAATACATTTATCGGTGATAAGATGTTTTCTCAATCTCAGTTCTGTTTTTAGTGGCTGATCAGTATTCATGGGAACCAGCCCTTCCTTTGACAGAGGCCATGTCCTGGCTTGTGAGGGTATATGTTCTCACAGTCACACGTGGTGGAGTGTGTGTTGATTTACAGATTTCTGTAGCTGAAGGCATGTATTCTGCTATGCTCCATTACTCTGCATACAAAGGAAAGCATTTCAATTGTAAAAGCAGGCTCATGTCGATTGCTGAGAAGTCCTAGTTTCTGCAAGGGATAGAGGACAATGCCACATTTCCCTGTGGCTTTGTTGTTTATGACTTACTTATTTATGTATCCAGGTATATCCAAAAGAAAGAAACCCATTATACAAATCCTACATTTACAAAATGAAGGGTCAGTGAGGTTTTCTTTGTTTTTGTTTCTCTCTCATAAGAAATTTGCTCAAAACAATATTCATTGTGGCATAACAATTTAAAGGTATAGGGCTTGAAGTCTGGTGGTCCTAGATTTGATTCACTGTGCTGACTGGGGAGTCCTTGTCAGGACGCTTAACCTCTGGGCTTTAGTTTTTGCATGTGAAGAAATGAAAGTAATTGTACCCACCTGTGAGAACCTGATGAGATCATTCATGTCAAGCACTTATCACAGCACCTGTGATAGAAGCCTTCAGCAAAGTAGATTATGCATAACTGTGAGAAGACGTGCACGCGTATGCATATATATATACGTATGTATTATGATTTGCATAGTGCTCAGGTACAATGTGTTCTGTGATTACATAGTGTTCATAGCATTTTATGGAAAATGAGGCCCACTTACAAAATCAATAGAAGATGTACCCATAGAATTTTTGACAAATTTATCTTACTAATTACGTACTGCACAGGCCACTATTAAAATCCATTTTAATTCCCTGCACACACCCCCACTGTAAGAGACAGGTGACCTAGAAATGTGCTGGAGGGTGCAGCAAAGCCACCTGGGCTGTTTTCAGATCACCATGGCAACACGTAACATTTGTGCCACAGACGATCTGCACCTCTTTACCCCCTGAAACCCCATCCCAGTATTGGTTCCCCAAGAAGCAGACTCAGAGAAGGTGATCTACTGGTCACAGGTTTATTCCATGGTGTCTGGCTGTTCAGCACCAATGAGAGAGATGAAAAAAGCAGGAATGGGTAGAGGAAGAAGTCAGGCATGATTCAGCCATGACAAGACCCAAGCCAACCCCATGGGGAACATTGGAGCCAGACTTGCCCTTGAAAGTTGAGTGGGTTGGGAGCAGGATGCATGGAGGATCCGGACCTTCATGCCTTCTCTCCCTTGCACCCCCACCCACCAGTCATTGGTTGCAGGCTGCTCTCAGGAAGGGGGCATGACCTTGGATAAGTTGGCTCTCAGAAATTCACAGAAGGTCTGACAGCTGTTAGCATGCCCCACTGGAAGGAGCCCATAAGGAAGCTCTACATGGCACAGCATGAAGTCCTTACCAATCAGTGGAGTCAATTACCATGGGGAATTACAGTTTGATTTGGCCTAAGTTTTCTACTTTTCTCTGGTCTTCCTCCTTTTGTCCCTTTCTCCCAAACTTCCACAAACCATGTATTCACTTTTTCTTTATTTTATAGCTTTTTTGAGATATAACTGATGCACAATGAGCTGTGTATATTTAAATGTACTAGCTGATGAATTTGACCATGAACACCCCTGTGAAAACATCCTAAGGATGAAGTTAATGAACAGTTCTATCACAGGTTTCTTCATTTCCTTTTGAATCCATTCCTCTCTCCACAACCTTTCTCACCCAATACCTCTGAACTAACTTTGTCAAGTAAAGTTCCCACTAGAATTGCCTATGAATGGAATTGATGCCACTCTAATGAGGGCTAGCAATAAAAAGACATGGAAAGATTCTCTTCCTTTTCAAAGGATCTCTTTGTATGTACAAAGTCCAGACAGCAGAGAGGGTGGAGAATGTGAGCTATGCAATTGGAAAAATAGTCATTTGAAATTCTACTGTCCCTTGCTATGTATGTTATCATTGTCCTATTATTTGAATTCTCAAACCCCATATTTCTTACTTTGAAAATGGGGATAATAACTGAACCTAGCTTGAGAGTTCATAAATTAAAGAATGAGAAACTGCTGACAGTTAACACTCAACCCATCATAATGGCCCAATACATTATTGTTTCTGATAATATTTTTATTATAATAATAATGATGGTGTCAAAGGTTTATGGATCCATTTCTATGCAACTCCTTTACCTCCGTCTGTTGGGTCAAATAAAATGTCACCTAAGAGAAAACATGTCATTGAGTGACCTAGACATGTTGTATTCTGTGCCTCACACAGCCTGCAGACTCGGGGTTCCTGTACGTCAAGGGCCTCATGTTGCAAGGTATGTTCTTATGACTCACCTTGCTAGATTCTTAGCCATTCAATAGATGACGAC
This sequence comes from Glaucomys volans, assembly GCA_020662805.1. Lineage (NCBI taxonomy): Eukaryota > Metazoa > Chordata > Mammalia > Rodentia > Sciuridae > Glaucomys > Glaucomys volans. The sequence continues at coordinate 356,337 of JAJEJO010004476.1, forward strand.
TGCTCTTGAACCCCACTCCTGACAACTAGTTCTGCCCAGATTTCCTTCCATGTCTCCCATTCACCAGGAGTAGCCTGGTTGGCCTGTCTCACTGACCTTCCACTCAGTAGTAGAGTTCTGAGTAGAGTTCCGAGACCCCTTCTCTGCTCACACGCAGTTTCTCCTTGCCCCTGCATTTATCTGTCAACTCTCTGATGGTATCTATGGCTCCAGAGTTGCCCTTTTAGAGCTCCAGTATGCTCACCCACATGCCACTTTGCCTTTCCATTGAGGATTGCATAGACGTGGGCCGTTCAGATTTATTATACATCCAGATCAGATGTATTGCTCTTTCCCCTCTCACTTGCTCCCTCTGTGTTTCCCATGACAGCAGTTGAACTTTCATTTATTTTATGGCCCACCAGGAACACAGGGCTTACCCTTGACAGCCCTTTCTGTATTGCATCAAATACCTAATCTCTTGTCAACTCTTTTTGACTCTACATGCAAAATTTCTCTCTGTTCCTCTTCCTGTCATCACCTCTCCAGTAGCAGCAGCAGCATTTATGAGCTCAACACAACCTCCAATTTCCTAACTAGTTTCTCTATTTCCAAACTTCACCTAGGTCCTCAACTGAGATTACATCTTATAGGAAACCAGCAGTAAGCAATATTAATTTTATCAAGTCACTCCCTCACTTAAAACTCTGTACTGACAGACTGAGGATGTAGCTCAGTGACAGAGTGCTTGCCTAGCATGCATAAAGTCCTGGGTTCAATACCCAATACCAGAGCAGGGGGATGATTCCAAACCGACTTCCCATTGCACTCATTAGAAATAGCAAGATCCTTGATATGCATTTAAGACCTTGAATGTTCTGCCTGTCAATCCTCATCTTAAGACATCAGTGACTTTCTTGCCTTCACTCGAAACCCTAGTGTACAAAAACATTTGTGTTTATTTTTTTTTCTTTTACTTTAAAACTTCTTTCAACTTCCTTCTCTCCTGTCTCATCCTTCAGATTGCAGCCTTGTGCAATCAAATTTCTATTTTACTTCTTTATATATACTCCCCATATACCTCATCTAACTTGGGTGTCCTTTTCTCATGAAAAGCCTTGTGCTCTTTTCCTTATTGAATTTTTTTTCCTTGGGGTACTGAGGATTTCACTCAAGGCTTGGAGTCTGCTAAGCAACTACAGGAGCAGATGCTACCCCTGAACTACTTCCCCTGCTCCCTGCCTTTTTTTTTTTTTTCTTTTTAACTTGTCTTCCTGCCTAGGCCCAAGTAACTAGGATTAAAGGTGTGCATAGTTATTGAAATTTTGTATTCATTTGAATATTTATTGTTTTAATTGCAGTTTATATGAAACTGCAAACTCTGACATACAGACTATGTGGATTGCATTTTTTGCATATACCTATCACCTTGCTAGTTCCTGGCTCACAGTGAGTCAATAATTATTTATTGAATGCTGAACTGAATAGGACTAGCTTTCCTAATAGCAGCAGTGGGATTCTAGGCTTTGCTTTACTGGTTACTAGTCGTGTGACTTTAGACAAGTCCCTTCACTTCTCTGGGCCTATTTTCTTACCTGTACAATAAGGCTACTTCTTTCTTTTGCACAAATCCATTCATTTATTCAGCAGAACTGCTGAGCACTGCAGTTACTGAATTGAATGGAATCTACATATCTTCCTAAAGAGCCCAGAGTTGAGAAGGGAAGATGGGCATGTGAACAAATTTACAATTATAATATAGTAAGTGTAACAATGACACCTATACAAAGTACATGTTTACATAATGCTTCATTTGAAATGAATATATTATGTCAGATACTATGCTAGCACTTCCAAATATACTACCTAATTTAACTTTCACATAAAAAAACAAAGATTAAAATAATTCCTATTTTACAGATGAAGAAACTGACTCTGGAGCATTCAGTGAGCTGCTCAAGCTCACAAGTCAGCATATTGAGGCACCAAGCTTCAGAGGAAGACCTTCTAGTGCAAGTTAGGTCTCCTACCAACAAAACAAAAATACAATTAAAATATGTAATTAAAGGCAAAAAATAAAAATGCACACTTTAACATAAAATTAAAAGAAGAAAAAAAAAAACATTGCCCACTTGGATTTCTCCAACTGCAGCAAGGTCCTTATTTCTAGGACAAAATACCATTTTCAAGGCTCTCTTACCTGAAAGAATTTCAAACCATTGTTCTAAGTGACCTTTTGTTCACTGTGAGTATAATGATATATTGATTATATCATAATGATATGTTGATTATAATGCTATAATCAATAATAACCTTTCACTATAATGAATCATAAATGGTAATAAATATGATCCCAAAGTAAGTAGAAATAAAAGAGGAAGTTGAAGGAAAAGGTGAAATCCTTTGGTGTGGTTTTCTCTTCTGACTTTGATTTGGCTCTGAAATGCCTATTCAATATTAATTCATTCATTCTTCTAGAAGTAATTAAACTTAGTCACCTTTCATTACACATTTATTCACAAGGCCCCTTAAGTTTAATCTCCCTTAAAGTGATATGGTTATGAGCTTTGAGATGATTTAAAATCAAAAGCTTTTAAAGTTTTTACACGTAGAACTGAGTTGGGATCTCTGTCCTGCTACTTGTGTGCTTCTTTATCTCCATGAACATCATGTTCTTCATCTTTAAAATGCAATTGAAGAATTTGTCCCAGGGTGATGTCATGGGTTAAACTGGGATAATGGATGAGAAAGGACCTGAAGCGTAGTTGATTAGCAGGTGCTTTTTCCCAAGTGAGTGTAATGTTCCTTTGCCTTTCTGTGTACCTGAGTCCCACAAATTTCAAATTCTAAAGATTAGTCAGCCTGTTGGATGAGCATTTTTAGAATCACTTGCTTAAAATCAAATATCTACATCAATGGTTCTCAACCAGGACAACTTTACCCTCCATCAGACATTTACCAAAAATCTATAGACGTTTTTATTGGCACAACTCAGGGGAAGTTGTCAGGTAAGAGGCCAGGCATAATGTAAAATGTCCTACATTGCACAGGACAGAACCCACAACAAAAATTACCTAACACAAATTATCAAGAATACAAATAACAATAAATGTTGGTGAGGATGTGGGGAAAAGGTACCCTCAAACGTTGCTGGTGGAATTGCAAATTGATGCAACCACTCTGGAAAGCAGTATGGAGATTCCTTAAAACACTGGAAATGGAATCACACTTTGACCCAGTTATTCCACTCCTCCGTATATATCCAAAGGATTTAAAATCAGCATACTACAGTGAAGCTGCCACATCAATGTTTAGAGCTGCAGAATTCATAGTTGCTAAACTGTGGATCTAGGTGCCTGTCAGCAGATGGATGGATAAAGATATTATGGTGTATATACACAATGGAGTATTAACCATAAAGAAGAATGACTTTATGATATTTGCCAGTATATGGATGGATCTGGAGACTATCATGCTAAGTGAAATAAGTCAGTCCCAAAAAACCAAAGGTCAAATGTTTGATATGTGGAAGCTAACCCACAATGCACAATGGTGGGGGGTTGGGAAGAATAGATTTCAGTGAATTAGACAAAGGGGAATTAAGGGAAGAGAGAGTGATAGGAAAAGGAAAGACAGTAGAATGAGTTTGGCATAACTTTCCTGTGTACACAGTGAATCTCACCATTGGTTACATCCACAAGAATGGCGTCCTAATTAGAATAAGATATACTCCATGCTTGTATAATTATATTGAAATGGACTCTACTGTTATCTATAACTGAAAAGAATCTATGAAAAATAAAAATAAAAAATAATGCTGAGAAACTCTGTTCTAGATAAAGTCAAGCAGGAAAGTTCAATTCTACTTGCATATCACAATTATTTCTTTGAAATTTCCTGTGTAGGTAGGATTTCCTTTTTCTTTTCACCCTTCCCTCCTGAAAAAAGCTTCCCAGTATCAACATCAGGTCACCACTCATTCGGGTGTCCCATTATGGTTCTGCAGTGAGTCCCATAGCTGCCCATGATCTGTTTCCTAAAGGTGGAAATCATACATTGTATTCTGCTTCTTTCAGGAAAGAGGGTGTCATATCATCCTCATTTTACTAGTGAAGAAACAGAAGCCTGAAGTATCACAACAGTGACTGTGTAGCTAATGACCAGTGACCCAGCCCTGGACTATCCCTGGATTTTTAACTCCATCCCCCAAGACCTTTTTATTTTTATCAAAATTTTCCTAATCGATCTCATGATCTTCGTGGTCATTGATAAGGATTTTATCCCATAGTTTTTAAAAGTATGAATTGCTTGCTCATCTTATATAAAGGCAAGAACACTTTCTATGTCTTGTACTGAATATCTCTGAAATCGGGGTGATAATCACTTATTAATCCCTGATAGTAATAAACATTCAAAAGTCTAAGGGAAACAAATCCCTAGATATTTATTAGGAAGTGAAAGTCAAAGTTGATTTAAAACTTGTTTGAAAATGCCACTTTGTCTGGGGGTCCTGTTTCTAACTAATTCATTTGCAGAACCAGCATGCCCAGTGCCTGTCCTCCATGTCCAGATGCTATGTGTGTTGGCTGCTATGGCCTTGAGCAGAGTATCGAGGAGGAGGAGAAGGAGGCAGCTTGTCAATCGACATCTCCCATGCTTCTTGCTAATTAATTTTAAAAGATGTCAAATGCACAGTGGATAGCACAACTAGTGATGCTACTCATCTAGTGACAAAGAATCCCAAACAATGCATACAAAGGCTGGCAAATACAAGCAACAAAACCAAGAGATTTAGTCTACACATCAAAATCAGAAAAGGCCTTGAAGGTTGTTTATGATAGCATAAATCTTCAGCCCTAGTCTCCATTAGGTTGGTACCAGAATCCTTTGCTTGAAAAACCAGCTCTGAGTTACAAGAGCAATAATTACTGAGTCATCTCATGGATTCTTCCCAGAATCCTCAAACATAATATTTAGAGCTTTTTAAAATTAATTTTAGAGGGAATTTGTTAACTATATGTACTACAAACAACATAAAAATATTTAACCTTTAATTGACTGTTGGGGAGCATTAAAAATAAAGCAAGGCCACATTTTTGCTCCATTTGAAAAGCAACATGATATAATTTCTTTCTGAATTTATATTTCAGAAGGGAATTAACGTTATTCCAATTTCCTCCTATTAATATCATCAGCACCTGAATATAGTCAACCAAAGAAGTAGATCGTCTAAAACAGTCTTTTTACCCAAGACTGGGAAAAAAAAAAATCAATATACAGTTCCCATCAGTACGGTAAATTACTTACAGTAACCACAGTGCAAATTTCCATTAACCCTTCTCTTCCTTGGCCCAGAGAAGGGCCTTCATTTAGCTGCTGATGATTCTAACTATAACTAAGCCAGTGACCAGGCCTGGCAATGGTCTGTGCTCTCAGCTAGAAATGAGAGGAGACTTATTGGTCTTGGAAGGTTTTGCTCGAATTCTTGCCAGGAAATGAGGCAATGGGTTGGCTGACCTTTGAGTCCCTGCGAGCTCTGGGATTGGATAATTCCTAGTCACCTTTAGGAAATCACAGACATTGGACATCAGACTAGGGGTTTAGGAAGACAGATTTGCAGTGTATCTGTAGGTTATAAAAAACCAAGGCCTAGTTCAAACTAGTGCATAACTGCCCTTATTGGCAACTGGCTGCTACTTTAGGGTAGGCTGTCCAGGGAGGGGTGGCAGGGCTTGGCCTCTGTGCCCACAGGCAGTTAAAAGCCTCAGGCAAGGTTGCCCAGACTCCTTCCCTTGGAAGCAGGAGGGATGTGGGGGAAGGAAGGCAAAAAGAGGCCAAAAGTGGCAGATTATGAGCCAAATATGACCCATGTCCACCATTTGTTTTGCTCTCACACTATGGGGGAAAAAAATGGGTGACTTTTAAATGGGGAGATTTCATAAACTTCTAGATTTTCAGTTCTTAAAAACATAAGTGGCAGCCCTCCATCTGTATTCTAGCTGTGTTTTTGCATAGCAAAAATGAGTTAAAATTGCTAATTTTGGGAGAAAAATTTCACTTTCCAGCCCACTAGGGTCTACCTTATTTCAGGGGTCCTGCACAGCAGACCTTGCCACACAGCTGTGTTACCTGACAAGCAGAGCCATTGAGTCCGTGAGCTCAGGGGTTACTGAAGAGGGATGGGCTCCAGGTGAATCCAGCAGACAAGGGAAGTGGTCAAACTGAAGGTGCAGTCCAAATAATTTCTAAGGAATAATAATTTAGACACCAGCATTTGCCAGCGATTAATTTTTAAAATATTTTTTAGTTGTAAATGGACACAATGCCTTTATTTTATTTCTTTATGTTTATGTGGTCCTGAGGATCGAACCCAGTGCCTCACACATGCTAGGCAAGCACTCTACCACTGAGCTATAGCCCCAGCCCCTGGTGATTAATTTTTGAAAAGAAATTACTCAATATTTGTATCACTCTAACTTACACCTGACAGGCTTCCTTGAGATAGGATGGAGTGACAGCTCAGTGACTTGACTGAAAACAACTTAGAAACTAGGATCTGTGGCTCAAGATTCTCCTGGTGCAAGTGGAGAACCCCATCCCCAACCATGTATTGACTTTTGTAACCAAGACACCTAGGGTGTCTGACCTCAGGCAGGACTGTATTCAGGGAACCAAATAATGTCTTTCTCTCTCCTTCCTCACCTCCCTCCATTAATCCCACTTTTTCTCTGCCTGCCTCAGCTCTCCCTCTGCATTGGCTTAATTTTCTAGCAAATTTTCTTTATAAGGCAGCAAAGACAAACACAAACAGCAAGTGTAGCATTGTATTGTACCTTGGGACATAGTCCAAGAAGGAAAGAGAACTTTCCCCTTAGCATCCATAGCAATTCCAGTAAAGAATTGGGTCATACACTCGGCATTAATTTAACAAATATTTATTTCATGCCTGCATCAGGGCACTTAAAAACAGCAATGAAGCCCTTGCTTGTGGGGCTCACATTATGGGAGGAGGCAGGAGGGAATTAGAAGACAATAATAAATATAATAATTGGGGGCTGGGGATGTAGCTCAGTCGGTAGAGTGCTTGCCTTGCATGCACAAGGCCCTGGGTTCAATCCCCAGTACCACCAAAAATAAATACATATAGTAATCAAGAAAATTTTGCAGTATTTGACACATACAAGGTACATTGATGAAGTTGTTTTGTTTTGTTTTCTTATTTGTTCAAATTCCCATCAAGAGCAGAAGAGTGTGGAAGAATAGCTCCCAAAAGACAAAAGAGAGGTTCGTTACCGGCAATGGGCAAGAAGACAGCATGGGCTACTGGGGTGCTCCTGACACTAATTCTGCAGTGGGATGTTTGACTACTGTGAACATCGTTCGTGGTTCACATATGCTCCCTTGTCGTGGGAGGAGAATGGGGAAAGCCCGAGGCCAAAGGCTGGTCTGTGAGCCACTGAGACCTAGCGCCATCTTCTCCTGACACATGCTTCATGCCCAGCCATGCATGTGTGGGGTTCCTGTATTCCACTTATCTGGTTCCTCTAGCCTATCATTGCCTGTTTCCTGGGCCCTGAATGCCTTTCTTCCTCATGCACACCTTGACCTTTGTCTTTTGTTCAAGGTTCCCCCACCAAATTAATTGCCCCTCCTGTGACTCACAAAGAACCAGTGCTTGTGTCTCTGGCTGGGAAATTAGCTTATTCATCTCTGTCTTGCTAGTTTCTGCTAGAGAGACGTGTTCAGTCTGTGGCACACACACAGTCTGCGGTAAAGGATCAGATCAACCTGTTCAGTGACTGCTGTCCAATACTCCAAAGTGCTGTGTTTGTTGAGTGAAGACTGAGGTGATAGAGGTGCTAGGCGAGTATTTCCGCTGTCTGCCTTTGCATCCCCAGAGATGGTGGTCTTTCCCTGAGCTTCAGCCTCACCTGCCTGAATGGGGTTCCCTGTGTGAGAACTGGCAGAAGTGAAGTCAGGGAGTATGTAAAGTCCACGAGAGGAATCCCGGGGTGGCAGAGTAGAGAAGTGGTTGACAGCATGATCTCCACCTGTGTTTGTATCCCAGATCTGCAGCTTCTTAGGCATATGACCTTTACCTGTCTTTATAGCCCTTTATTGGTCATAGATAATAGAGTACCTTCAAAGACTTGTTAAAAATGAGATAACCCAGTCAAACTCTCAGGACTGTGTTTAACACACAGTAACTACCCAGTCAGTGTTTGCTGTTACTATCATAATGAGGAGGAGGAGGTAGAGAAGGAGGAGGAGGCCATGAAGGAGGGACAGCCAGCCAAGGAACGATAGCACCCAAACTGCATCATTGTGGAGGTTCCAAGTCACAAAGGGCATGTGTATTGTTCCATTTGCTCCTCACAGTCCTGTGAAATAATGTCATTTTCATCCACATTTGAGATATAAAGAATTATGCCTCAAAATGTGCTTTCCTGGGTATTCATCTACACCTTTTAGTTTGTGACCCCATGATTTCATGATTTTGTCTTTCTAAATTTTTCTTGGTTCCAAAAATTCCAAATTTTGGAGTAGTGGTGTGATTGAAGAAGCACCAATTTGGGGTATGGGATTCTGTTTGTGTGCTCAGTGCCTGTTGCTCTGTTGCTGGGGCAGAGCTGGGGCTGAAGTAGAGCCAGGGAGATCTGCTTGATGCGTCACCTGGGAGTATGTCTGGAGCTAACCCAGAACACAAAGGGCCACTTGTTGGGGGAACCGTCCAGTGATACCAATTTCTAGAACAAAAGCCTTGTAATCCAGCCTATTTTCTAGGGAAAGTGGCACCCCCACCCCCAACTATTTGCAGTGGCACCAAGCTTCTCAGTAGGATAGCAGCCACACTGCCACCTCCAGCCAACCCTGTCATTTCCAGTTGTGCCCTAGGACATGTAGTCATTTATCTGGGAAAGCTATGATAGGGAGTCTGTCATGATTCTCTGAGCCAAAACTGGAGCACATCTGCATAGGCCAGAGACCAGATTGGATTTGAAGGTCAGAAACGGGTGAGAAACCTGTCTTTGTCTCATCCTCTGTACAGTTTTAAAGTCAGCTTCCCCAGGCCTCACTTCTCCATGTGGAACATTCTCAGAAGCCTCAGAGGCTCCTTGCAGCAAACTAAATGATAACCCACCCAAAGCAACAGTCCTAATCCTTAGAACCTATGATGTTGCCTTATAAGTCAAAGGGTCTTTGCAGATGTGGCTAAATTAAGAATCTCCACATGGGAGGTTATCCTGGATTATGCAGGTGGAACCTAAGTCTAATTGCAAGAGACAGTTTATATGCACAAGAGAAGGTGGTATGAGACTGAAGGCAGAGAGTAGAGTGATGTGGCCACTAGCAAAGGCATCCTGGTGGCCAACAGCAGCTGCAAGGATCAAAGGATGAGTTTTCCCTTGCAGAGGACTCGTGGCCCTGCCAGCCCAGTGAAAATGATGTTGAGCTTTTAGTTTCCAGATTTTTGAGGACTAAATCTGTTTTAAACTCCCATGTTTGTAGTTATTTGCTATGGAAACCAGAGGAAACTAATTAACTGCACCATGATTCAACTATCTTTCACCCATCCTTACTGCCCATCAGCTAAGCAAGGGGCTTGCAGACTCACACGGAGTGCATTCAAAAGCAGAACCAAGCCCTCGTCATTGTTTAAGCCTGTGGGAAAGCATATCACTCAGGTAGTCTCATGGTCTCTGTTCCTTTGGACTTAGTATGTGCTGTCATGGTCACCAATGTGCTCCCGTGGTCTGCAACTAGATATAGCCTTCTCTCTCTACCATATTCAGTTTCTTCTTGTTGCTATTTTACCTGTCAGTCAGTTTCCAGTCAAGTCTTACATCAGAAGAGACAGTAATTTAATGACCTGGAGGTCATCAGTATATGGGTAAGGAATACAACCTTTACATTGCTTTAGTGACTAAGTATATATGTTCAATAGATATTTATGAGCACAGGGAACCTAACAGGAAACATTTCCTACTATATATAGTACAGTTCTCCAGAGAAGCAAAACCAATAAGAGGTATACATTATGCATACATTGTTTATGTGTACCTGTACATGTATTTGCAGAGAGGGAGAGAGGTTGAATGTAAGAGATTTGCTCATGTGATTGTGGAGGATGGCAAGTCCAGAATCTGTAGAACTGATGTCCCCATTTGAGTCCCAAGACCAGAAGGTGCAGTCTATTCTGCAGGGCAATCTGCTTTAACCAGTCTACCAATGTAGATTTTAATCTCATCAGAAAATACCCTCTTAAAAACACCCAGAATAGTGCATAAATATCCGGTGCCTCATGGCCCCACCAAGTTGGCATGGAAAATTAACCATCCTCCTCCACTTCTGGAGCTGGTATTCTAGTACGCGATAATGCCTTTATGTAAACGCTCAAGTTTCGGATGGCAACAAAACTCTGATTGTCCAAGGTTGCAACCATAGTAACAGACCCATGTTTCTGCTGGATGAACATCCCCACTGAATTTTCCCTCACCCAAACCTCCAGAAGAGGTGCTGGGGAGTATTTTTAGCATGGAAGGCTTCTAATGGGGCTAATCAGTACAGAGCTTGGGCTGTCGGAAATACTTATTTCTCTAAATTCTCCCATTTTGTGCCTAGGCTCACTTTACCCCCATCAATGCAGAACTCTGGGATTTGAGGAACATATTGAAGGAATGAGAACACCAAGGGAAGAAGGAAGGATATTTTAATTGCTCTCTTTTGTTTAATTCTATCATTCTCATTACTTCTGCAGATCCCAGGTGCTCTCAGAAGAAAAGGTAGCAGGAATGTGACCACGATTTCCTCCCTCCAACACATCCCCTCTAGAGCACTGACTCAATTTCCTGCTCAGAAATGGGAGTCCCTTGCCATTGGTGGATCAGGGCAAAAACTTGAGTCATCCCTAAAGTCTGTCTATCTTTCACACCCTACTTCTGGGCATTGTAAAAACACAAAAATAGCTCCAGTGTTCTCCTTCTTATTACTTCCTTTCCACCCAAGTCTGAAGGCGCCATCACTTCCCATTTGGACCATGTGGTAGTTTGTTGACTCTTCTTCATATTCCTGCTTTTCCCCCCCAACCCCCAATCCATTCCACACATAGTGACCAGCTAAAGGGATTCTTCAATGCCCAAGACCATGTCCAAGCTACCCTTGCTTATAACCATCCACCTTCTGAATAAAATCCCAAGTTCTCCCTAGGTTAGGAAGCCCTCTTTAGTCTGGCCCTGCTTCTCTTGGAACCCCTTTGCTCACCATTCTCTTTTCCTGTCTGCTCTGCCTCTCGATGCTAGCCATTCCTCAGGTTGATTGACACTTCTGTTCCCTCATTGTTCTCTCTGGTTCTGCTGTCTCCTCTTCAGAGAGGTCTTTCCTAACCATCAACTGAAACAGTCCCATATCTTTCCAATGGGTCTTTCCTGCACCCCCTCCCTTCTTGTCTTCACAACAGCTACGACTTTCCTACCTACCATGATATCTCCATCGATGTCGGGGCCTCAGTCTCTTCGTGCATTGCCTGCTTCACAATGGACAGTGAGCTCTCTGAGGAGGCAGAAAGCACTGTGCATCTCCACAGGCCCAGTGTTCAGAATAATGCCAGGCTTGTAATGGTGCCCAGTAAGTACTAGGTAAAGAAAGAGTGAAAGAAGAAGAATAAGGTCAATATGAGGACTTCACACTCCTCCCACCCCAGGAGTCAGTGGGCCTACAAAGGGCCTGGAAGTCTAGGCCACCCAAACTTTACTTATAATCAGGAAATTCAGTTGCTTCTGCTTTCTTGAGACTGAGTTGATTTTCACTCCTTGATCCCCCTCCGTGTGAGCAGTGGACTGCAGAACAAGGTAGCTGAGACATTCTTGTGTTGAGTGTTGGGACTGTGGAAGCTGTAAAACTGCTTTCTTACTTTTTCATTAGTCTTAGATTCCATGTCCTTCACTCAATGACAGCCTCCCAGTGCCCAAAATAGTGGAGCTGCCATATTTGCCCTTTCATAGCATTCACCACACACCCACGGACATGTCATTAGCTGCCTTCCTCGTCAGCTTGAAGGCTTCAGGATTGACCCTGTCTTCTGCTCTTCATTTTACCCAGGATATCAGCATCATACCCACCACATCATTAGTGCCCAAGTAATACCTGTTCAACAAAACACTAAATTTTTTTGATAAGCAATGAAAATTTACATTATATATTGCAAAAGAAAGGATGTAATTGATGATTGACTAATTGTCACTTCTCTGCATTAAAAGCAGAACCACACATATTTGGACATTCTTTCATTCTGTAGTCAGCAGGAGAGGTGAGGTAAAAACTGGGGGGTGGGGGGGGGGACATTTGCTCCTGGAAGTGATTTAATCATTGCAGGGATTTTCCAGAACCTTCAGCTTGAAAGAAACCATCCAAGGAAGTGAATCAGATTTTTCTCATAAGATCCAAGGTGTGCAGATCGTGGTCTGTTCTAGATGTTGTTTTGTCAGGAAATGCTAAACATTTTAACCTTGATCTCTTCCTGAAGTCTAAGCCTTTTATTTTTCCATGAAGGCAGATAAAGCACAACTAAATAAATAATGGGGAGAATTAGGGAAACCTTTCATGCTTTAAAAATTCTTTATTTCTTAATTTCCCTTTCTTACAAAATGGAAATAAAAGCAGTGACATCTATCGTGTTGGGATTTGGGTAAAACAATTTGAACCACGTATCTAATGTATAAAACATTCATTAAGTAGGATTGTATTGCACAGTTAGAAAACACAGACTTTTATAATTGATAGTTTTGTAATTCATATATTCAATCCTGATGCACTTAATCACTATTTTGTTAGTATCATGTGTCGATACTTCCAGCTATCAGATATATTTATAGGAAGTCTGAGACGAGAGGACTCATCAACAAGGAGACGTTGTCAGGCACAGTGGCACATGTCTGTAATCCCAGCAACTCGGGAGCTGAGGCAGGAGGATTGTGAGTTCAAAGTCAGCCTCAGCAAAAATGAGGCACTAAACAACTCAGTGAGACCCTGTCTCTAAATAAAATACAAAATAGGGCTGGGGATGTGGCTCAGTGGTCAAGTATCCCTGAGTTCAATCCCTGGTACCCCTCCCCCCCCCAAAAAAAACAAGGAAAAGTTGAGCCCAGTGTGCTGGAATAAAGTCCTCATAGGTCTTAGTAACACTGTGGTCTAATCACAGATCAGCATCCTCTCCAGAATGATGCTGCCCTGGATCTGACCTTGCCCCAGCAGCTCTTGCTGCAGAATGTCACAGAGAGAGTGGAGACCGTCTACCTTTTGGTGTTGGGAGGGATTTAGTTCATCTTGCAGTGTATCTTGCAGTATTTATAATGTATAAGTTATAATGTATTTATAAGTTCATGGCAGGAATGGAGAACCCAATCTCTGTTATTTGGAGGCCAGGTATCCACATCCACTTGACTTGATAGCCAAGTCCCACTCATTGTGTTCCCGATGAGACTTGAGGACCAGTGTCTGACCTGACCATGGGCTGAACACAGCAGGCCGGCCTGTCCTCATGCTGGGATTCAGGCTCTCCCTTCCTTGGCAGTCCTCCGCTGCTTTAGATTATGGCCACGACCCAGAAACTGTGAAAGTAGGGAAATCTAAAGCCATCTGTTTGACTTCTTAGAACGTGTAAATTCTAGTCATAAGGCCAATTGCTGCTGTAACAAATTATCACAAACTTAGAGGCTTAAAGTGACATGAATTTATTATCTTACGGTAGTGAAGTCACACATCTAAAATGGGTCCCCTGGGGCTCAAAGCAAGGTGTTGGAAGCACTATGTTCCCAGAGGGGATAGGAGAGAGGTCCTTGTCTTTTCCAGCCTCTTGTGGCTGCCTAAGCTCCTTGACTCATGGCCTGTTCCCTCTGTCTTCTGCTTGCATGGACACACCTCTGGTTCTGGCTCTGCTATCCTCCTCTTTTACTTATGAGGAGCTGTGTGAGTAGACTGGTGGACCTACCCTGGATGATGCTGGTATCTCCCATCTCAGGGTCCTCACCTTAATCAAGTCTGCAAAGCCCCTTTTGTGGTGGAAAAACAAATCCATAGAGATTGGACTGCAAACACGTCAGGGTCCCTTATTTTGCCCACCCCAGAAGGCAGTGGAAGCCACCTGAGTCTGCTCTTGGTCTTTCCTTGCTTTATTTTGACTACCACGATCCCCCAGGTGGCCCAGTCTGAGGTATAGCCACCTTGGGATCCTCTGTCAGGTGCAGACCACCCCCACCAACACTCACACTTCTGAGCTCACTTCCTTGCAGGAACCACTCTAGGGCTACATCTGTAATGGTATACTTCTACCATTGCTTCCTGCTATGGTTTAGATATGAGGTATACCCCAAGAGCTCCTGTTAATTCAGGAATATTCTAGGAGAAATGATTAGATTTTAAGAGTCATAACCTAATCAGTCCATCCTAGTTTGAGTGGACAACTGGGTAGTAACTGTAGGCAGGTGTGGAGGCTAGAAAAAGAGGATCACTAGATCTGTTCTAGAAGTGTGCCTCTTCCCTGGAAGGATGGCCCCATCACCCTCTTTCTCCGATTCTTGACCCTGTGGTGAGCTGAGCAGCTTTCCTCCACTGGGTCCTTCCCACACAATGCTCTCTCTCACCTTAGGCCCAGAGCAATAGAGTCAGCTGTCTAGGACCTGAGACCTCTGAAACTATGAACCCCAAATAAACTTTCTCTCCTCTAACTTGTTCTTGTTGAGTATGTTGGTCACAGTGATGCAAAAGCTGACTAAAACAGTTCCCATCCAGTATTCCTGACCAATGTTCCTACACCAGCCCCTCACTTCTGGGCACATGTTGGAAGTACAAGGTGCAGCCCTGTGAGTGGAAAGGTTCATGTGATTAATTCAGGCTGGTGGTGACTCTGGGCTGAGTGTGTCACTGATGGGATCTTCTTATGCCTTCTCTTCTCTCTCTGGTTCTCTGAATAGCCATGTTCAAGGTCTTTCAGTCAACATGCTCAATAAGCTGAGAGGAAACTTTGTTGTGGCAACTGATACTTTGGGGTTGCTTGTTACTGCAGCCTATCAGCTAACTTATCCTGACTGGTTCATTTTACAAGGGCTAAAGGGAAGGGAACAAAAAGAGCAGGCTGCACAGACTCTACCACACAGAGTCTCCATTCCCAGGCCACGGGGATTTTCCTGTTCCTGTTCCTTTGATGAAAATGCCCATTAACTTCACCATCTAGTTGGTGGGCTTCTTTTTCATGGTGATAGACCATTTAGTTTCTGGAGTGTCTAATAACATACCACAGACTTATCATGGATCACATGTAGTTGACTCTGTCCCTTCTTCAGTCACAGCAATGAGAAAAGGTCTGCAGTTGCAATGCCTAAGGATGCCAGGAGAGAGTAGAGGGTGGGACCGTGGGCAATTAACAGCCATCCTTCCCTTCATTTCTTACAGTAAACCTTGGAGATGGAAATGCTTGTTTTAGGGCAAGCACAGTTGGGGAGAACTTGAGAATTTAATAGAAATCATGGTGCAGGGGAAGCATGTGGGCCTCTGGGGGCAAGAGCATGCAGGGAGTCCCTGCAGGCCACCCAGGGCCCAGGGTGGGGATACCGAGGGCTCCTCCCCAAGCTCCCTGTCTTGCTCTGTTGAGAAGCCCTGGCTCCTCCCGCCCTTGTCCCTGCTGGAACCCTCGCCCATGTCAGTGGTTGGGATTAAGGTAAAGCCCCCAGCAGCTAGAGATGGACCCCAGCCCTGTGCCAGAGGAGCAGCCAGAGTGGGAGGCCTGCAGATTAAAGATGGACTTTAAATGCATGCTTTATGAGACAAGCTTGTGTCCTGGGCACCGTGTTTCTGGGTTTCTACATAACCAGTCAGAGCATCCAGTTCTGTATCTGGGCTGTTGGTGCCTTGGGCTCTTGTGGCCCCCCTGAGAACCGGACACAATGAAAAGCTTTGTCTCTATGGAAACCTGCATCTGTGACCAAAATATCCAGGTTAAACATTTTCTATTTTATCTGCCTCAGCATATAGGTTGGTTGGGATATATTAGATACATATTGGGGTTCTCGTTTACACATACGGATTTTCTTTATCCCAATTACCCATTCTTGTCAACAAAGACAGTGGAGGGCCCTCTGTTCTGAAGTGTGTTTGGTTGGAAACTTCTACTACATGAGGTCAACTAGGACCAAGACTGAATTCTTCCCCAGTGAATTGCTTATCTGCTGTCCTTTATTTCTTTGTTTTTTATTTTTATTTTTTATTTTTACAGATTTCATTTTGATTCATTGTACACAAATGAGGTACAACTTTTCATTTCTTTGCTTGTACACAATGTAGATTCACACCTTTTGCCTAATCATACGTGTACGTCGGGTAATAAAATGTCTGACTCAGTCCACTATCTTTCCTTCCCCCACTGCCTCCCACCCCATTTCCCCCTACACAATCCAAAGTTCCTCCATTCTACTCTTACCCACTCCCCATGGTGTATCATCATCCACTTATCAGAGAAAACATTCAGCCTTTGAATTTGGGGGATTGGCTTATTTCTCTTAGCATGATAATCTCCAATTCCATCCATTTACCTGCAAATGCCATAATTTCATTCTTCTTTATGGCTGAGTAATATTCCATTGTGTATATATACCACAGTTTCTTTGTCCATTCATCTATTGAAGGGCATCTAGGTTGGTTCCACAATCCAGCTATTGTGAATTGAGCAGCTATAAACATTGATGTGACTGCATCACTGTAGTATGCTGATTTTAAGTCCTGCCCTTTATTTCTTAACACCCTGCAGGGCGAGCACTGCTGAGACTCACAGACAAAAAGCTTGAGCGCATGGGGATTGCCCAGGAGAACCTCCGGCAGCACATCTTGCAACAGGTGCTCCAGCTGAAGGTGCGAGAAGAAGTCAGAAACCTGCAGTTACTCACACAAGGTATGCCGTTGCTTCCTACTGGTTGGTTGGATGGGGAGATGGAAGACAGAAAGTTGTCTCATGGTGACAGAGGGGAGCCAGGGAGAATTTGCTATTGTGCCTTTGCAGAATTTCCTTCATTTAAAATTAAAAGAAAAAAAAGCTACATAGATTTAAATACCAGTTCCCTCCCACAAAACTTTTATGTTGTGTACCTCACTAGAGGAAAATATGCACAAGTAAGTAAAGGACAAGCAAACAGAATTATTAGAACTAACCTCAAGGTCTTCACATACAGCTCTATAGATTGCACACTGCACAACTCCAGATACTGGTGATGCAGATCAGTGTCCAGTTGTGTCCTCAAGGTTGTACAGTGTGCAGTCTGCACAACTGTACAGTGAAGCTCTAGATATCTTCATCTGACTAGCAATTCTGAGGGGCCCTAGAAATTTGAGTGATTTCATTTTTAATTTGAATAATGGTATAGCGTGGGGTTTTTTTACTGTGTTTTGTTTACTTTGTATTTCATTGGCCAGTGAGAGAAAAAAATTTTAGTTGAATGTCTCTAATTTAAATGAATTTATCCACACACATACTCCAGAGATTGTGAGAACCCTACTTTAGTCTCTTGGAAATAGAATAATTTAAAAATATAAGCTATAAAGAATTTATGACTAGACTATTAAGACCATATAATTCTTAATAACCTCAACATAGTTTAGAGCATTTAAAATCCCTATAACTATAGAAGTGACAGAGAAAAAAGCTAAAGTTAGAAGAAAACCTTCAGTCACACTATGTATAAATATGTATCTTCTTAAGATTTGGTTGCTATCCACTGACACTGACTCTTAACCTTTTTTTTTTTCTTTTAATGCCCAATTGTGCATCATTTTAAATGAAAGGATTGATAAAATATGTGTTTTTGAGAGCCTCGAGTATTTTTCGTTCTGCAGAAAGTTGTAATTGCATGCACACTTCTATTGGAGAAATCTGGGTCAGCCAAGCTTCTCGTTATTGCATTTAGATTAACCCAGTAACAGCCCATTTGCCTAGAGGAAATAAGGCACTGCCTGAAAGATGGCTTCTCCAGAAGGATGAATATAGACTGTGAGGGATAAGGAAGCAGCATTGTTTATTTGATATGCATTTTTTGAACCCTATCCCAAGAGGCTTCCAGTGGTGGAGTTATAGGTACTGACTGGCACACCAGGGGAATTAATTTTGAACATGACATACTGATACACTTTTAAGTTTCTTTTAGGAAGTAAATAAAGATTTATGACAAGAAAGTCCATCTCACTGCTATTTATAAGATGGAAAAAAATTAGAAACAACCTAGAGTTTCAGCAGTATGGAAATAATCTAATGATTTTGCTTAAATTTATAAGAGACATATAATGCCATCATTAAAATCACACCCTGAGAGAACAGATGACATGGGATATTACTCGAGAAATGGGAGGCTGTGTATAAAATTTATTTATAACATAATATGAGCCCAATTTTGCAAATAGAAATATATACATATATATAAATGTATATATATACACGTGCATAAAAAGAAGACTGCAAGTCAGTGTGCCAATATTTTAATCATGGTTCTCTCTGGGTGGTAGGATTATGTGTGATTTTTAATTGTTCTTTTTATATTCTTCTGTTTTTCAAATCTCCTACTGCAAGTCCACATTATGGTTATAATAGGAAGCACACACTTTTTCTTAAGCTTCCAGCACAGCATGGTTCTGCCCAGGTTCTAGTTAGTGTCTGCACTTCCTGGCTCTTTTGTTTCCCTTCTGTGAAGATGCCCGAAGGAGACCCACACTCATGGCTCATGGAGTGTGGCCTCAACACCTCTCCTCCACTCCTGTCCACCCGCGCTGCTTTTGCCTTGCAAAATCTCTTCCTACAGTCCTCGTCACCCTAGATGTGTAACATAAGATTTCCCCCAAGCTAGTACTCAAGTCTATTAAACTAAATATATGTTTGTGCCCTGCCTTTTCAATTCAGTTGTCACATTCTTTTCCTTTGAAAAGCTCCACCCTGGTGTTCTTGCCTCCCATTCCCCTTAGGAGAGACCCCTGGTCTCTAGTCCTGGGTATTCTGTCTGCACTCATCTTACCTTTCTTATTGCCTCTCCTTTACCTGTGAATGCTCAAACTCATTTATGATAGGCATCTACTAGAAAACCCATCACCTTATTAAAGTGATAGTTTCTTTACAAGAAGAAAAAGGGAAAAAAATTGACAAGTTGTTTTTAAGACAGCTAATAGAGGTTCTGAAGACAGCTGGGAAGCCTTAAATATTCAGTGTCTCATTTTGCTAAAATAAGGATTAGTATTCCATTCCATTCAAGAAACCTGGTTGGTTTAACATATGTATCATATGGAGAGTCACCATACGGGTGATCCATGATTCAGTATGAATGTTTTGTTCTTCATTTCCACAAATATCAATCAGCAAAAACAATATGCTAAATAGGTACAAAGATTTCAAAATGCTGTTTAGTTTTTGGAAATCCCTGGGCCTCCCTCCTGTTGATAGAAATGGAATACATTTTCATGGCTCACATGGGGTTATAACTCTGGCATAATGCAATTATTTTTTTGTTGGTGTTGATTATCCAATTCATTCAGGATGCTACAATAAAATATCATAAACCGAGTAGGTTGTAAACAAGAATAATTTATCTTTGTCATTTCTGTAGGCTGGGAAGTCCAGAATCAGGGCCCTGTCAGATTCAGTGTCTAGGGAGGGCCTGCTTGAACTTGAACCTCCCTTTCACTGTATCCTCACGTGGTAGAAGCGGGGAGTGACCCTCTGCAGCTACTTTAAAAGGGCACTAATCCATTCATGAGGGCCCTACCCTCATGACCTAATCCCCTAAAAAAAGGCCCCACCTCATGGTACCATGACCTTGGGAATGGGGGAATTGGGACTTCAACATACGAATTTGAGAGACACATAATATTCAGTCTATTGCTTTGGAATTTAACAGTTTTTTTTTTTTTTAACCAACAAGCATGTTTAATAAAAGTAGTCCACTTTTGAGGAAAGGGTTTTATTTTTAAAAATGATTGAATTTCTTGTGAGTTTCCTTCTTGCCTTTGGAAGTAGTTTCAAAATACAGGATCTTGGAAAGAACTTAAGTGGTCATCTTTAGAAGAACAGTTAATTAAATTATGGTGCATCATTTAGGCACTGGAGTTCTCCAAAGGTATAAGCACAAGAATGAAGGATACCAATATGGAGGGACTTAGGGAAGGCCCTGAGAAATGAAGAAGGCAGGGTGCAGAGCAACATATATAGTATACTACTTCTGCCAAAGAGGAAGACATGGTAATGCAGAAATATGGGTATGTGCTCTGTTTGTGTAAGGAAATTCAAAACACTGCCCTGGAAGTTACTAGAAACTGCACCCCTCGGCAGGGTAAAAGGTGGAGGAAAAGAGGACAAGAAGCTTTGAAATAGATGAGTGTATTAGCTATTTAAAAGAATGGAAGTTTTTATAAATTAAAAAAGAGAAGAAAACGATAGGTCTGAATTTTAAATCCTAGGCCCCAATCCTCACTGCTATGTTGCTGTGTTACTTCAGGGAAACTCCTTAAACTCCCTGTGTTCCAGTTTCCTAATCTCTGAAATGGAGATCAATAAGTCCACCCAATCAATGGGAGATAATAAGAATTAAAGAAACAAAGTAGATAAATCATTCAGAGTAGGATGACAGTCAGTAAAGAATATATTTAGCTTTCATTAGCAATCACATAACTAAATCAAACTCACAAATTCCAGCAAGCCTTATTTTTATCATCTTTATTAGATATATTCACATAGCATATAATTTGTCCACTTAAGTTGTACAATTCAGTCATTTTTAGTATATTCACAGAGTTGTATAACTGTTGTTGTCATCAATTTTAAACCATTTCATCAGCCTATGAAGAAGTTCCATACCATGAATGGTCATTCCTGGTTTCCTCCCAGTGTCCCCACCCACCAGCTCCTGGAAAGAATTACTCTCCTTCTATTTGCCTCTCTGGACATTTCCCATGAATTGGGCCATTTAGCATGTGGCCTTGTATGATTAGCTCTCACCCCAGGTACTGTTTTTAAGGTTCACCCATGATGTAAGCATACGTCAGTGTTTAACTTCTTTTTATTTCATTGTATGACTATACCATCTTTTGTTTATCCAACCATTGATAGGCATTTTGATTGTTTCTGAATTTTGACTATTATAACTAATTCTGCTTCACGTCAATTTTGGTGTAAACACCTGTTTTCATTTCTCTTGGGCCTATCCTAGGGGAACTGCTGGCTCACATGGTAACTTCAAACATAACCAAAGCCAGAGTAGCTTCACCACTTTACATTTCCACCTGCAGTGTCTGAGTGTACCAGATTCCCGGCATATCGTCAGCACTTGTAATTATCTTAAAGCCATTCTAGTATCTGTGACGTCTCATTGTGGTTCTGATTTGCATTTCTCTGATGGCCAAAGATGTTGAACACCTTCTCATGTGTGTATCAGTCATTTGACTATTTTCCTTGGAAAAAAACAATGACAGTTCCTTTTTTCACATTTAAAGGAATCATATGTGTTTTTCTAAGTTTTGCTTTTGATCCACAGTGTTTCCCCATGCATTAGTACCCATCTTCTTTGCAACATCTGGAGCTAAATATTCTGTTGCTATTTCCAAAGAGTAACCCCATACTCAAAGGATGAAATCTCACCCCACTGAAGATTGTAAAAGAGCCTGCCACAGATGTGAAAATTAATTCCAAAACAAAACAACTGAATGCACTCCAAGGATTTTCTCTCATGGAAGTAACACCCTTTAAGATGTAGAAACCACACACACACACACACACACACACACACACACACAATTGCACCAGTTCATATGCAGCCTCCTAATTAGATACATGCATCTGAAAGCTCATTCTACATGTTTCTAGGAAAAATAATTTAATAATTAGGCCTACTTCTCCCATGTTCAGTTGCTGTTATAAAAATCATCTTGAGCTCTTGATTCTGCACCAATGTTTTCACACAGTTGGCTAGGAGCCCCAGGACTATGGCCAAGATGCTCACAAATGGAGCAGAAGAGTTCCACCTAGCCACTGTGGATTACCTGAGCACAGGGAACATGAATTATCTGCCCTCCTTTTTCTTGATCTCATCCTCCTGGATGCCGACAAAAAGACAAAAATTGTAAGGCATTTTCAAGCTTCTGTATGGTGGACACATAGTACATCAACTCATAATCACTACCAATGAATCATGATGAAATCTTGTGAAACAGCTCACTGTTCGAAGCCAGAACTGAAATCCTGGCCTCTCATGCCCCTGCTCTTATTCAGGAGGTTGCCACAATTACTTGACCTTTGCAAGTAACATAATCGATGTTTGGCCTTGCTTTCATGCCATCCCTTTGGTGCCTGCAAGGTGATTTTCTTCTCTAATAGCCTTTGGTCCTCTGTGTCCTGTCCACAGAACAGCCAGGTGTCAATCTGGTAGTCTTGGTTGATTGCACATCCCTGCTGGAAACCCAGTGGGGTCAGGATCCCTCTAGTTGTCTCTTGGGAAACAGAGTATGAAGTTGGAAAATCATTACTCTTTCCTTCTGCTTGACTCATGAGAGATGAGGGGAATGGTGCTTTACATAACACACAGCAGTGGTGATAATTATTTTAGGATCCTCCAAGTCATTTCATAATCAAGGATATGAAGGACATTCTTAGCATTTTAATGATGGACATTATTTCTAGGAAGAAAAACTCCCCAGAGATACCGAATGCTATTTTTTATATCTAGTATGTATTAAATATTCATTATATACAAAGCATGCACTGGTTGTCACATCAATTCCAGACTTTTTGCCTACCATGACCTTACTGTTTGTTAGCCCCAGTGCATATACAGGGGAAGGTGAGGACCAAGAACTAAATAACATATCTAAAATCAGACAAATGCTAAAAAGCCTGATGCAGGTCTGACTCCACAGCAAGCTTTTATCCATTATACTTCTCTGCCTCTGATCTTGCAATGCCCATCTCAGAGTGCTGATTCAGTGATATTTTATGTGGAAATCATATACCACAGTTCATGACATATGAACAATTCCAGATGTTGGAAAACATTGCTTTGTAAAGGATCGGACAGTATTTTAATCTTTGCAGGCTATGTAGTGTCTGATGTGCCTACTGCATTGTGCTAAAGCAACCACAAACAATACTTAACGAATTGAGTATAGCCGTGTCCCAACAGAACTTTATTTACAAAAATAATTGCTGGTGCACATAAAAGGAAATTCTTATTAGAATGAACAAGCCACCTATTCACCTGAATTGGAGAAAACATTTTAAGTCATATATTCGGTAAGGGGTTAATTTCTACAACTCAACCACAATAAAAAACAACCAATTTATAGATAGGCAAAGCACTCAAATAGATAATTCTTCAAAGAAGGTACACAGATGGTCATCCATCATCAGAAAAAAAGTTCATCACTATTCATTAGGTAAATGCAAATGAAAACCACAATGAGATATCACTTCACACCTATTAGAACATTAGGAAAAGAACAGAAAATAACACATGTTGGCAAGAATGTAGAGAAATTGAGATGGGTACAGTGATACACACCTGTAATCCCAGCTCTCAGGAGGCTGAGAAAGAAAAGTCACAAGTTCAAGGCCAACCTGAGCCCCATGGTGAAATTCTGTCTCTAAGTAAAATAAAAAGGGCTATGGGTGTCTCTTTGTGGTAAAACACTTGTCTAACCCATGCATGGAACTGTGTTCCATCCCAGTATAGCAAAAAAAGAAAAGAATATAGAAAAATTGAACCTTTGTGCACTATTAGTAGGAATGTAAAATTGTGCCACCATGATGGAAAAGAATATGGAGGTTCCTCAGAAAATTTGAAATAGGATCACCGTATGATCCAGCAATCTCACATTGGGGTATGTATCCAAAAGAATTTAAAGCAATGTCTTGAAGAAATATTTGTCCATCCAGGTCTAGTGCACATGAATCACAATAACCAAGATATGGAAGCAACCCAAATGCTTATCAGTAAATGAATAAAGTAAGCATTATATAGAGAGCCAATGGAATAATATTCAGCATTTAAAAAGAAGGAACTCTGGTCACAGGCTACCACATGAATGAACTTTAAGGATATTATGCTAAGTGAAATAAGCCAGTCACAAAAGGACAAATAACGTATGGTTCCACTATATGAAATGTCTAAAGGAGTCAACATTGCAGAGTGGCAGCTGAGGATGGGGGGTGGGGAGAATACTGTGTTTATGTGTATAGCTCAGTTTTGCAAGATGAAAAGAGTTATGGAGAATAATTTCAGCATGCTTATTAGTAGTGAACTTACCCTTAAAAATTGTTAAGATGCTAAATTTAATGTTACATGGGTTTTTACCACAATTTAAAAAGCCACAGTTGGTGGACCCATGATTTACAAGGTAAAACTGTAAGTTTTTGGCATCATAATGAAGATCATTGTCCTTATTCTTGGTATTTTCTCATTTAAATCATAAATTTTCCCTCAACCCCAGGGGTGCTGTAGTATGAACCCACTCCTGGGGTGTCTCTTTCAGTGACTTTCTTAGCTATAAATAATGAATAGTGTAAGAATTTCTAAGCAACTGTGAGATGTGGGTACATTCAATGAAAAGCAACGTCCCAACTGGAAGATAAGGCAGACGATGGTAGTAAATACTGCCTTCTTCAAACTGCCTTTATAATTAGTGCCTGCAAAATGTAAAAAGAAGAGCCCGATTGTTTACCAGGGCCAGTTTTGGCTCATTAAATGTTAGTGTTTCCCAGAGGACTTTTTCTGCATTGTCCAAATATATGTGTCAAAATTTAGTTGGGAATTGAGCGACCAGATGGACTTTCCCAAAGCTCCATCTTTTGGAATGACAAAAATTAGAAACAGTGCATTCTAATCCAAGAAGACTTTTCAGAACTGTGTGCAGAATGGGTATTTTAGTCCAGTCACCTCCGCAGTGGTGCTTCAGCAACTGAAGTGGGCCATCTGAACTGAAATGGGCCATCTGGTCCACCACCCTGCTTAAAGAAGGGAGTCTTTGTAGAGTAGAGCAATCAACTCTTGGGAAATTGTCTGATCACGTTTTACAGATGAGAACACCAAGACTCAGAGGGGATTAGAAGATTCCCCCTGGTTACAAAGCTTGTTGGTGGCATAACTAAAACTAGATCTCAGTTTTCTTAATTCCCACCCTAGTGTTTTTTCTCTCCTTATTTGTATTAGTGTATAATTTACATGCAGAGAAATTCACCATTTTTAGTGTATGGTTCTGCAAGCACTGGTTTGTGCCCATGGTTGTGTAATGACCATTACAATCAAGATACAGTTCTATCACTCCAAAAAACATTCACCCAGTGCTCCACTGCTGTCATCCCCTCTTGTTTCCACCAGCCCCCAGCAACCACTGATCCTTTCTGTCCCTGGGGTGTTGCCTTTTGCAGGATGGAATATAAATGGAATGATGGAGTCTGGCTCCTTTCCTTACCAACAGGCACTGAGACCAAGGGACACTGGTGTGCAGCACCATTCATTCGCTCTCAGTGCCGAGTGTTCCATTGGATGCGTGACCACAGTTTGTTTATCCATTTTCCAGTTGAGGGACATTTGGGTCGTTGGCAGTTTTGTAGCACACCAATAAAGCTACCATAAGCATTCACATAAAGGTTTTGTATAAACACTGGTTTCCATTTGATTGGGGAAGTATGTAGAAGTGAAATTGCTGATTCGTATCATAAATATATTTTGCCCGGTAAGAAACTGCCAGGTCAGTATTCTTAACATAATAAAAGCAGAATAATGGGATTGGAGATTGGCCATTATACATATAAAAGTGTTGGAAGGTTTTCTGAAAAATCACTGCATTTTTGTCAAAGTGCTATGAACTGCTTCCTGGAGCCACTACTATCTTAAGACCCCCCTGATTTCCTAAGAGTCTCTTGTAAACCATCCATAGTAAGATCAAGATCATACATGTTCACTGTTAACCCATGTATTCAATAAAAAATATTCTCAGTATCTATGTATTGTCTGTCCTACCAGGCAGGACAATATGGCTTTCCCGAGTTGTCAGTGAGGAATGCTTCCTTTTGTACCTTCTGAGGAAGAAAATCTATTAATATGCCCTCCATTTTAGACAGAAAATATAAGCATCAGATTTCCTTTTATGCAGATATAATACCTGATGGCCTTGTTTTCTAGTATATGTCAGATTACACTATTTGAATTTCTAGCTCTTCGGTGTCTTTTATTTAGTGTGGCACTGATGTTCCAATAGGATGTCTACACAGGTTCCCACCATACTCAACTCTTCTGCCTTATGGTCGAATGACCCAGATGACCCCCACTCTTCTCTTCCCTGGAACTCACCTGTTTTCATTTATAGGATGATCATAATAATTCTCCTGGTTCTCCCTCTCCCCTTTCCAATGGCTCCTTCAGGCTAGTGGCAGGCTGCCTTCCTCTACCACCTTCTGAATATTTGTTCATGCATACTAGGAATGGGTCTCCATAATTCTTCTCACTTAGTATTCTTCCAGAAACTCTCGCCCACTCCATTAGTCATACCCTAACTCACAGTGACTCTCAAATCTACCTTTTAGACCTCCCTGAAGCTTCAGATTTATTTTACTTTTCCTAGAAAATGTGAACCTCTGAATATTCAAATTTAGAATATCTCAGTATAACCCCATCATCTTTCCCACCATGTCCCCTGTCTGTTCTTCCCCCTGCATTTGTTCTCAAGATTAATATTTCTATGACTTCCCCATAACCTGACATAGAAGGCTCACAGTGGCCATTGGTTGCTCCACTTCCTCAGATCTCACATGGAATCAGAGAACAAAGCCCGAGCTCTGCTTGTGAAATGGGTTGCCAGCCTCTCCCTGCCTCCCACCTCCCTTGTCACTGTGAATCTCTTTCCCTCCTCCCAAGGCCATAGCATAACCTACTAGTTATCATTTGATCTCTAATGTCTACTCCACTCCTTTAGTTATCTTTCCATTAACTTGCCTCTTCTACTGCCATAGTTAATTTAAATATAAATGTTAATTTATATTTAAAATAGTTAAATATATTTTATATATATTAAATAATAAATAGTTAAATATATTTCTGGCAACATTATTTCTTACCTTAAAACATTCAGTGTTTTACAGTCGCCTACAGAATAAAATTCAAAAGTCTTAGCAACCCATAGAAAACCATTCCAGACATTTCATAGATGTGCTAATTCCAAGGCTTTTACTTGCCAGATATTATATGATACCTTCATTGTAAAATTAGAGGTGGGATCTGTATCATAGGATTTGTGTGATTATGGCATAATAAAATTCATGAAAGAACCCAGTCTTGAGGAGATGTCCCCTCTTCTCACAAGGTTTACCTCATCTTTCAGGCAAAACCAATTGTTTCTCCCTCTGCATTACTCAGTACTTTGCTCATAGTGATATATTTATCGCAGAGTGCCCATTTGTTCTTTGACCCATGTACTCTAGGCTCCATAGTAGGTACTAGGGACAAAAAGAAGCACCTCTTCTAGAAATGAGGATAGGGTGGTGGGTGCCATTATAGAGCTGTATCTATACGTATATTGATGATAGCGAACTGGAACTTGGCTTCACCAGGGAAAAGGTGGAATGAGAAAGACCTGGAACTGGCTCCTGAAGGATAAGAGATTTTGGAGGTGCACAGAGGCTGACTAGAGGCAGGAGGAGGAGCCTGTGTGGAGGCATGGTGGCATAGTATTCCTCTCTCCCCTGTAGACTAGGAATAACCCCAGTGCTGCTCTGATTTTGCTTTGCACCGCTATCTACTAGCATGGTGCTCAGCAGAAAGAGGGTCCTTTGTGTTCAACTGATTTAAGTTTCATTGTTATAGTCATTTCTCATTTTCTAATTCTATTTCATTTTCTGGTTAAGCTTCTCATTGCAGTGAATACAATATCAATCTTTGTATGGATTTGTAATAAGAAAGTAAGAGTAGCTACAAAGCCATTTTGGATCATCTTTCTCCACAAGCAACGTTAACCAGAAGTTCTTTTAATTTTTTCTGTCTTAGAATCTCCTTTATTTACTTGTGATCTTTTTTGTATCTCATCTTCAAGCCCAAACCAGGATAGAGTTAACACCTAACCTTGCAAGTTATATTCCCCAAGACCTAAGAAAAGGATCTACCCTCCATGGTTCTCAAGGGACATGGTTGTCAAGGCCAGTGCAGATTCAGAGGCAGGCAGTAGGAGCACCTCTTGCATGCAAGAAGGTCAGCATTTTTATTGTATTTAGATCTTCAACTAATTGAAGGAGACCAATTGGGTAAAGCCATCTGCTTTGCTCTGACCACAAATACAAAAGTTAACCTCATCCAAAAACACCCTTAGGGATACACCCAGAATAATGTTTGACCAACTATCTGTGCACCCCATGGCCCAGTCAGGCTGACATGTAAAATTAACTATCACAGTTCGTAAGATGACTAGATGCCTCCAAATAAACGCTCTGACCTATCTTCCTGGTAGGAAGTATTTCTTCTTTCAAAAAATTTTTTCCTTTACAAATAAATCGTTGACTGTGATATACTTATTTAAAAATTAATACTTGAGCCTATTCAAATAAATGATTTCTTTCAATAACTTTTTACTTACCAAAAACATAGTACCATCTTCCATCTTCCAGTTTCCATCATTTTGGACAGCTAAGAATTGGTGTGGTTTTCCTGAGCTGCCTCCTATTTTCCCAAGGTTCTGGGTCACTAAAAAAAATCAAATTTGTCTGTCTTCCACAAGACATAGAAATGGAAATAGAAATGGAAGCCCAGCATTTCCTCATGTCCCCCAAATATCCCAAGTAATCCTAATCTTATTAGGGTCTATGCCATAAAATTTTTGCTCTTTGCCATTTTAATTGATCTAATTGAAACCGATGTGGCATAGATGAGTGCACAGAAAATCATTAAGCGACCTTACTCATGAAGCAGTTCAGGTGGCTGCCATGTAAGAGGTGAAGTGGCTTTGATCTACACATTTGTATACTCGCTCTTTCCAGGTGGTATCAGAGAACAAAGCTGATGTTTAGCTCTAAAAACTGTGAAGTCTTGCTGAGAGCAATATGTGGAAATTCTGAAAATACTTAAGAAGCATTTGGATATGCTTTTCAAGTCATCCCATTCCTGGCATGGCTTCTGGTTGGTGTCATGATTCATGTTTACTTTAAGCTACGCATGTAGATATTAATCCTTTTAAGTATCAGGAAATTTGATTTTTCTTTTGTTCTTTTTGTCCCTAAAATTGAGGCTACAAAAATGACAAGAGAGGAACTAATAAAAAAAAAAATGTTGACCTAAAATTGTTTTGTATTTTTTAAAAAGTTCTCCTGAGAATTCATCTCTGGAGACTTGGCTGTTTGTTTTTTCTCTTTTATTTATTTGGTTTTTTTAAAAAAAATTTTCTTGCTATACTAAAGATTGAATCCATACACATGCACCACTGAGCTATATCCCCAGTCTTTTTTATTTTGATTTAGAATGGGATCTGACTAGACTAGACTGTACTCAAACTTTCAATCCTCCTGCTTCAGCCTCCCAAGTGACTGGGATTACAGGTGTGCACCACTGCTCCCAACTGGATATTTTTTTCTTACACAGAGAGTTTTACTATAATAATTTTGGTCAAGGTGGATTTGATGTGTGTTAAAAACATAAGTGAATGGTCTTTCATTTTATTTGTTTTTGAAAGTTTACATGTGTATTAACTTGTACACATGGGTTTTTTTTTTTTTTTTTTGCTTCCTCCTTTCCCCTTCTTCCTTTTTCCCCAACTTCTTCCTTTCTCCCCACCCGCTGCCTCGCTCCCCAAACATACTTATGCCCTAAAGACTGCTCTCAGCCTAGGGAAGAGCTGTTAGAAATTTATTAATTAAGGACTAGCTTCTGCTTCTTTGTCAGGGGTAATCATTTGTTTTAGAGCTGATTTTCTGCCTTAATTAAATGAAAATGTCACTCTGTCAAATGAATTCATTTATATTTATTTATCCAGTTCTCAAGGCTTGAATTTCTTAGCAGGGACTGGGGCTCATCACATTCACTCACAGAATAAATTGAAAAATGTCTCTTGCATCAGTTTAAAAGACTCATCAATGACCACTCCACGTGTAGAAGTCTTATGGAAGCAAAGCTATGATCGGCACTAGCTGTTTTCTCATGGAGACGTTATCTAGATGATGCATGTCTGAGTGTGTTTGTGCACACATGCAGCTGTGTGTGCTGGATCAGAAAGGCAAGGAGCTCCCCTCCCTGTGGTCCCTTGGGACATTAAGTGTCAAAGGTATTATGTTAACCACTGCATGTTTGTATTTGCCTTTTTAAAATGCTAATTGAAGGAGCAGGTTTGAACTATATCCAGTCTTTCCCTCTAAACTTTTAAAGGGATTATTTTAAAAATAAAATAAAATATAGTCTTTGTATCTGCCATTATAATAAATACTTTAAGAGATTAAAATGGAGTAAACATCTAGTCATTCAACTTGTTGAGTACCGACTGTGTGTCTAATGAACTGTTTGGGATCAGTGATGAACAATGCATTCTGAATCCATTCTTTTATGGAGCATCCAGTGCCCAGAACATAGTAGGTGCTTAGCAAACTGAACAAGTAAATAAATGAATTAGTCTTGCAAGAGAAATAGGCAGTAGACTAGTAATTTAAGTTATTCATTGCATGAATCCTCAGAGGAGAGAATGTAAGGGCTTGTGAAGTTGTAGAGGGGGACTAAAGTCATGGTTGGAGAGGTCAGGGAATGCATTCAGGAGGAAGGCATGTGGATGCTAAGATATTTCACTACAGCAGATCCAAAGGTTGACCTGTGGTTGTGTGAGGTGAGGCTGCAGAGCTAGACCACCACCACTTTTTAGGCCACATTAACCATGTGGACCATACTCCCAAGAATCCCACATATGCATTAGAGAGTTTGAAGCAAAGAAGTGACATAATCAGTTTCCATTTTGAGACAATAACTGACTTCCCCATAAAGAATATACAATATAGTGGGAGGGAAAGAGCCAGCCTGATTTTTCTATGGCTGCTCTAACAAATCACCGTAAGTGCAGTGCCTTAAAACAACACAATTTATGATCATACAGTTCTGGAGGTCGGAATTCTGAAATGAGTTCCCCTGAGCTAACATCAAGATGTCAGCAGACTGTGTTTCTTTTGGGGGACTCCGAAGGAGATTCCATCTCATTGCTCTCTCCAGCCTTTAGAGGCCCTCTGTGTCCCTCATCTGCTGGCTCTCCTCCTCATCTTCAGAGCCCATAGGTCTGGCCAAGTCCCTTCATGATGTCATCTCTCTGGCCCTCCTCCTTCCACCTCCCTCTTCCACTTATAAGGACCCTTGAATGGGCCCACCTGGGATACCTAGGATATCCCATCCTGGGATACCTCAGGATTCTCTCCTGTCCCTAGATCATCTGAACAGCAACTTTCATTCCATCTGCAACCTTGATTGTCCTTTGCTGCACAGTCTAATATTTTCAGAGGATCTGGGAATTCGAAAATGGAGATTTTTAGAAGGCCATTCTTCAGCTATCTTAATGGGAGGTTGTCAGTAATGGAAATCTATCCTTGGGGCATTTACATTAACACAAGACTTTTTTCTCTAGCTTGAGAAGGCTATAAAAATGTATTTGAGTGTATTTGTTTGGCTTTAAGTAATATGCAGCTACAAATTAAAACTGACCTCTAGAAGTTAAACATGAAGTTGTCTAATGGCCCAGCAATTCCACCTCTAGGTATCTACCCAACAATTAGAATACATGCACCCATACAAAAGTATGTACACAGGTGTTTATAACAGTATTAACAATAACAATACTATTCAAAAAGCAGAAACATCCTAAATGCCCATCTACTGGTGAATGGATAAACAAGAGAGTATGCAATATTGCTCTGTGAATGGAATGTTATTCAGCCATTAAAAGGGATGAAATACTGATGCATGCTACAACATGAACAAAACTTCAAAATATTATCCTAAATAAAAGGACCCAGTCACAAAAGACTGGCAATATTTGTACATATTTGTGAATATACTAAAACTTACTAAAGTAAACTCTTTAAAATGGTTAAATTGGTGAATTTTACCTAATGAGAAAATATTAGATCTCTTGAATTGTTCTGAATGTTGAAATTACAAAGGATTTGGTCACTGGTGGGTCCCCATGATCCCCCCACCCAGTGTATTCACCATTGAGTGCCCTCTCCTTAAGGGTGGGTAGAATATAGGCCATTTGCTGGGAGTCCCTTGAGAAGGTTATGTTGTAAGGCAAAGGTGAAGAGATTTTGAAGATATCATTAAGGTCCCAGTTATTGGATTTTGAATAATCCAAAGAGAGATCTCCAGGGTGGTCCTGACTTAATCAAATGAAAGCTCTTTAAAGAGAGATTTGGTCCTCCCTTAAGCTAGAGTGGTTCTCTTGCTGACTTTGAAGAAGGAATCTTCCACGTTGTGAGACCACACGGACCTCCAAATGATGAGAGTTGCCCCCAGCCAAGAACCAGAGGGAGAACTGGACTTAGTCCCACAGCCACACAGAACTGAATTTGGTCAACAATTTGGGCTGATGAGCAGATCTGTGCTGGAACTCCAGCCTTCCGAGGTGAACACCCTACAGCCTACACTGATTCCAGTCAATGACCACCAGAGTGGAGCAGAGGCTGCATCCGGGGTAAACAGTGGCAGGACTTTGACCTACAGAAGCTGTGCGATCACAAGCATGTGTTGCCTTAGGATGCTAAGTGTATGGTACACAGTTCCAAAATGAGTGCAGACACCCCCCACTCCTTGCTTACCTGGTACAGGTAGACTTAGATTTAGACTTTCCGTTTATCTCACAACCACAGGTAAGAACTCCCTTATCACCCACCCTTCGTTGCAAAATCCCTGTGGGTACAGCACAAGCTCCGAGGTCACATACACTCATTGCCATTTTTCCTTCTAGAGAAAAAACATGCTTTTGACTCTGTATCTTGTGTGTTTTTTCCTTAAGAGATGAGTAGTTGAAATCGAGTTTAAAGGGCTAGAAGTCTAATTTCCAGTGACTTGAGGAGTTCCTCCATAAAGTAGGAACGATTTCAATCTTTAAATAAGACATCCTTTTGTTTTCTTCTCCATGTCATAATAAGAGCTAAAATTATGGTGGATTTGCAGTTTCTATTAAGAGAAGCTGTTGTGCCAGGAGGCAATTGGTCCCTTGGGTTAACCCTGCATTGGGGTCAGGAACTGCCAGTACTTTTGTTTCCTCATCCTTAAAATAGCTTCTGGAAGATACTAAGTGCTGTGACAGTAAAGATAATTGAAATAATTATCACTTAGACTCCAGGGAGCCCATTCTATTCAAGCCCTGGGCTGAAAAAGAAAAGGTTGAGAAGGAGTTGACTTCTAACCCCCTTGATGCTGTTGAGGGTGTTGACTCAGAAAAATCTTACCACCCGGGTGGAGAGGGAGAGGCAATTAAGTGTCTCCCAAGTGAGGTAGGAGAATGGTTTTAACCTGGGAGCTCTATCCCAGACCCTACAAGAGAAACTTGGATTGGATTGGATTAACATTTATGGAGTACTTACTACATGCTTGAAACTTACTAGGCCTGTGCTGGGTGCTGTGGCTCACTCCTATAATCCCAGCAGCTTTGGGAGGCTGAGACAAGGAAGATTGTGAGTTCAAAGCCAGCTTCAGCAAAAATGAGGTGCTATGCAACTCAGTGAGACCCTGTCTCTAAATAAAATACAAAATGGGGCTGGGTATGTGGCTCAGTGGTTGAGGGCCCCTGAGTTCAATCCCCAGTATCAAGAAAAAAAAAATTACTAGGCCCAAGACAGCTCCTGCTTTAGAGCTTTCTTTAGACCAATGAGTATTCAAAAACTTAAACCTTTAACTCCCCCAAGTCTTCTTTCTTTTTTTTTTTTTACTTTCTTAAATAACAACTTTATTGAGATATAATTTGTATACCATGCAACTTACCCAGTTAAGGTGCACAGTTCAGCAGGATTTCAGATATTCATAGAGTTGTGTAGCCATTTCCACCATCACTTCCTCATGTTTATATCACTCCCAGAACAAGCCCATTAGCAGACACTCCCCATGTCCCCCTCCCCTGGCAGCCAACTGTCTGTCCTTCCTGTCTCTCTTCATTTGCATATTCTGAACATTTCATGTAGATTAAATGACATACTATGTGGTCTGGCATGACTGACTTCTTTCACTTAGTGTGTTTTCAAGGGTCATGTTTAGTGTTTCACCACTTCATTTCTTGTTAACGTTGACTAATATTTCTTGCAATGTCTGCACCACATTTGCTATCGACTTATCTGTTGATGGATATTTGGGTTGTTTTCACTTTGGGGCTATTATGAGTAAGTCAGATAGACATTTAGTTAATTGCATTGTGTGCAGTGCTGGGAATGGAACTCAGAGCCTTGTGCTTGCTAGACAAGTGCTCTGCCACCAAGCCACACCCCAGCTTCAGGATCTGCTTCCATTGTTTATTGTATAATGATAATGTATACACATGGCTTCTGGTGCTAGATATCTGAACCTTAAGAATCTTAAGAATTATAAAGCCATGGAATACATTTAAAACTAAACCAGAGTTAAAGTATGAGTCTTTGTTTCAAATTATATTTAAGGTTCTTGTCCTGCCTGGTGGCTTCTTTCCCAAGTCTTACCAGGATTGGTCCATATTCCCCTTAGCCCATGTGGCCAGGGTGAATAGCATCATTAGCAACACTCACTATCATTTGTTGTGCATCAGCGCCGCTCAGAGCACTCTGCTCTGTCATTTTATCCTTATGATCTGAGATGGGAGCTCTTGTTATCCCTCTCCTTCAGATCAAGAAACTGAGTCCAGAGCAATTAAGTGATTTGAATCTGTCAGACCATCTCAGGTGTGAAGAAGCAAGAATTTGAACCCAGGAACTCTCTGAATGCGATGTTCTTAAATGCTGTTCCATGCTTGTTGTGATAATTCTGGATACCCTAGAAATATAATATTTCATCATTGCTTTGTGCAGGGGACCAAAGATACAGCCAGAAACACAATACAGATGACCCCTGTCTTAGCTAGTTTTAAAACCTGGTGGGAGATGACATTAATCTTTTAGGGCTGCTATAACAAAGTACCACCTTACCAGAAATTTATTTTCTCATTGTCTTGGGGGCTGCTGGTCCCAGATCAAGATGGTGACAGGGTAGGTTCCTTCTGAGGGCTCTCTCCTCAACTTGTAGGTAGCTAACTTTTCCCTGTGTCTTCACATGGTTCTCCCTCCTTAGGTAGTCTAAGTCCTAATCTCCTTTACTTATGAGGACACCAGTCATATTGGGTTGGGACCCACCCCACTGCACTCATTTAAATTTAATTATCTCTTTAAAAACCCTGCATCCAAATAGTTACACTGAAATATGGAGGCTAAGACTTCAACATAAGAATTTTGGAGAGGAAACAACTAAGTCAATAACAGAAATAGATGATAAAAAAGAAGAAAAAAAATACACACACACACACACACATAAGCAGATATACACACGCAGATTTTCTGTGCTTTACAATATGGTTGCATCCCAATAGACCCATCATAAACTGAAAATATTATAAGTCAGGAATGTATTGAATGCACCTAATCTACTAAATAGTGTAGCTTAGCAATGCATCCTAAAGTCAAAAAGCCATCAGTGAAGCCATTATTAGTTGACTGTGTCCGTGTGTGTGTTTTTGTTTGTGTGTGTGTGTGTGTGTGTGTGTGTGTGTGTGGTGATGCATCACTTAATGTCAAGGATCCATTCTGAGAAAATGCTTTGTTAATGACTTAGTAATTGTGTGACATCGTAGAGTGTACTTACACAGACCAAGGTGGCTACTGCAGCATGAGGCAATGTGGTTGTGGGTCACTGCCACATCTGTGGTCCATCGTTGACTGAAACATCGGTATGCAGCACATAGCTATGTGTGATTCAGTGTCACACCCTGCACCACTGATCCACTACAGCTACTTCATTCTGAAGTGTTTTCTTAAAAGACTTGTTTTATATCTATAGCTGCACAACGTA
The DNA here is from genome assembly GCA_020662805.1 of Glaucomys volans. NCBI lineage: Eukaryota > Metazoa > Chordata > Mammalia > Rodentia > Sciuridae > Glaucomys > Glaucomys volans. Next base: position 392,396 of record JAJEJO010004476.1, read on the forward strand.
GTGTTAATGTAATTTCTCTGAACACTCCCGTGTACTCTCCAATGAGTTAGCATAGCATACTTTCAGCCCTGGGGCATCCATGTACTATCCTGGAACATTCTCAATCAGTAGTCTTTTTTAATATCCTAAGTTAAATCTTCCCAGGTTATTTGTATTCTTCTTTGGTCTCTCTTTTTACCATTTATTTTGTCATCTCGTGACCAATATTGACTCACAATGGTAGAAAGGAAAGGTATTCAAGGGGTAGTGCCAAACTGCAGCATGAAGCCAGTAAACAAAAATCACATAATTACAGGTGCTAACTCTCAGTTTTATAGACACTTAAATTTGTATTTTAATGTAAGGGCCTAAGAAGGACAAGGTAGAGATGAATAGGAACTTGGGGATTTTCTGAACCTAATAAAATTCAAAATAAATATCACTACTCTCTGATACTGGTCATTGGTTTGGGGGAATAATCTATGGTGAGAGACATAGGAAACTGCACAGGACCTGGAAGAGTTTTAACTGCTGTCAAAGGTCAGGTCTCTCTAATGGGGCGATCCCATGCTGTCTGGACAGCAGCATTATCTACTTAGCATAACCCTATCTGAGGTCCTTCCTGCAGGAAATGGGATGGACAACTATATGCTGATAAATTGTGTTAAGGGCAATGAAGCTAAAATATGAAATGCAAGGAAAGGCTCTAATTTAAACTAGGGAGTAACAGCATCATTTAAATGATAAAAAGAAATGGTGATTGGTCAGATGAAGAGTAGGGGGAGAGCAAACCCACAGGTGGAAAAGCAGATGCTAAGTGTAAGGCAAGAGGGTTTAGCATTTTCTAGAAACTAACAAAGGCCAGAGGTTGGAACACAGCCAGAGGGAGAGTCATATGTCCAGGACACAGAGAAAAGCCAAATCCTTCAGGGCCTCAAAGCTGCAGAGAATCTTAAATACAATAAGCAGTTGTCAAAGAATTTTTTTTTAATTTATGTATTTTAATTGACAAAAAATTTGTTGATTATAACATGATATTGTGCTATATATATATATATATATATATATATATATATATAGTGAAAAGATCAAATCAAGATAACATATCCATCATCTCACATAGTTATCATTGCTTTGTAATGAGAACCTGAGAAGCTATTCTTTGGTCAGTTTTGAAATATACATTATTATTAACTTTAGCCCCTGTGCTGTGCAATAGATCATTAAAACTTACTCCTTCTATCTAACTGGAAGTTTTTACCCTTTGACTAACATCTGCCCTTTTGATCCTAGGCAGGGGAGAGATGAGATCTCATTTACATTTTTAAAAAATTGTGCTGGCACCTGTGGGAAAGAATGGCCTGGGTGAAGATAGGAATGAAATTGGGGGTGGAGCATATTATCCATTTCACATTTCACAGAAATCCAGTTGAGAACTGGCCATGGGGAGAACTAGAGTGGAGACCACTGAACTGACCTGGGATGAATCTGTTGTTTGAAGGTAGAGTTGGTAGGACTTGGTGATGCATTGGGTGTGGCAGGATGGAGAGTCCAAAGTGAGTCCCAATGCCTGGCCTGAGCTAATCCAGGGCGGGGAGGAATCAAGAAGGAGGCCCATGGGCAGCAGGTTGACCTGGAACTGAGGGTCCATTTGTGCCATATTGAGGTCCCTTGAACACACCTAAGAAAGTAGTCAGATGTCAGACTACAGAGCTGCAAATAGGTTTCTACACTGAAAAAGTCATTTTGTAGGTATCAGAACATACTTTGCTGGGGAAAGGGGTTTGCTGTCATTGGACTGATAAGGATTCCTGACTTTCTGCACATCTGGTTTTGTTTTATGTCAAATAAGAGAATAAGAAGTGCAGGTGCCAAGGGTCCTTCCTTCTCTGAGATGCAGGTCCACATCTGTGCACATCATGAAAATTTTCTGATGAAGTTTTGTTGAATTGAATGTCAGGAAAGGCCTTCAGAGGGACCAGAAGCTGTGCAGAGGAAGAGAGGCCTCAGGATGGTCATGTCCTGCCATGCCCCACACACTGCTTTTGTCAGTATTGGGATAATCCATCACATAGTGGCTCTGGTCTTTGGATTCAGAGAATCTAACTTGTCCTCACATTTTGTTCCTTACTACTTGTATGAACATGGGCTAAGGACCTATCGGCTCTGAAAAAAAGTTTGCTGTAATACAAAACAAAATTACTGAGCTCTCAGTGTTGCAATGAGGAGCAAAAGGGAGATTTTTGCAAAGTGATTATTAGCCCAAATCTTAATAAATGGTGTGTAGTAAGTGGATCCACCTCTAGGAACATGTTCTTTCTAGAGATTAATGTAGGGATAAAGTGGATATTTTGCAAGTTAGTCAATCAAGTGCCGACTCAAGTTTTGTTAAACTTGTATGTCATCTCAGGCCAGCAAAATGAGGGCATTGTATAGGATGTATAGCTTTATCACTTCCAACAAATTGCTTCAGACACAGACCAGTTTCTTTGTCAACTAGAATTAAAATCAAAGGTGCCCCAATATCTAAAGACAGTTTTTCATTGTTTGCGAATGAATCTAAAGGATGAGATTACATAGAAGCTTTTGTCCCAGTCTTTCTTTTCTTTCTCCCTATGCTAGGGTTTGACCTTGGGGCCACATGCTTGCCAGGCAAGTGCTCTACCACTGAGCAAACTCAATCCCTGCATTGGGGTCTTTTTGCTGATTTTATTTGGTTTGATCATAATGGGTGGCTTGTTGAAGACCCTCTTCTAGTGTCTTAGATAGGTTCTTTCTGAGTTTGTAAGTGAATGTTTTGCAGGACACAGAGTTTAATCTTGATATTATTGTGTGACTAGAAGAATCCCCACCACTATTACCTCTAAACTTTTCAATTGAAAATGAATTTTTTAATTGATAGCCCTATTTTATACCCTTGCTTCAAGTATTAAAATTTCCTCATGTTTGAATGTTCTATTGAGAAGTAGTCATGATAATTACCCAAGTCAGCAAGTGTTCTTAGTATGTGCTGTGTGTCCCACACCGTTGGATTCAGAACAAAGAAGGCAGAATTTCTTCCTTGTTCTTTTTTCACTCTGCAAATACAATGATGAACAAGATAAGAATATTTGTTTTAGCCAGGCGTGGTGGCACAGGCCTGTAATCCCAGCAACTCCAGAGGCTGAAGCAGGAGGATCGTGAGTTCAAAGTCAGCCTCAGCAAGGACAAGGTGCTAAGCAACTCAGTGAGACCCTGTCTCTAAATAAAATACAAAATAGGACTGGGGATGTGGCTCAGTGGTTGAGGGCCCCTGAGTTCAATCCCAGGTTCCAAAAAAATCAAAGAATATTTGTTTTAATACTTGAGTCATACATAATTAAGTGCTCTAGAACATCTCTGTTCAATAGAACTTTCTGAAACAATGAAAAGTTCTAGGTCTACAGTGTTTGGTTCAGTAACCACTAGACATATGTGCCTACTGAGTACTTGAGTTGTGGTTGAGGCATCCTGCTGATCCTTCCTCACTGGCCAAAGATGACCAGAATCTAGAAGGCAGGGATTGGGATAGTATAGTCCATGAAGACCAGCTTTCCATGGCACAGAACTGGACAGAGAAGGAACTGAATTTATAATTTATTTCAATTAATGTAAATTTAAATTGCTACATGTGACTATCAGCTACCATATCAAACCACAGAACTCTCTTTCCAATGAAAGAAGGTGGTGGGCTCCAAGAATTTAAGAAGGAAGCAGGAAGTAAGTCTGTCTGAGCTTAGAAATAAGGAGGAAACTGGAAGACAGTGCCATCTATGGTCAAGCAATAAGCAAAAACTGGGGGTTGAAAAGTATGTTTTATGAAAATTGCAAAGGAAAGGGGGTTGAAAGGATGAGAGAGACTTTCCAAGAACATTTGGCAAGAGAGTTCTAGAATCTAAACCTTTTCTCTTATTTCATGAGTTGTTTTATCTGCTTTGAGCCTCCCATTATTTGAAATAGAGGTTGTAATGTTGACTTTTTAATGCTTTTGTGAATAAATGATTTCCACAGTATCGTATCATGTAATATACAAGTGGTTCATTGTTACTTTCAATATCAGTCACAGAGGAATCTAAAGAGAAGTCAAAGCAGATTCTTAGGTGAAAGGAACTCCTGAGTTGCTGAGTCGCCCAGGGGCTAGCACAGCAGAAGCCTGACGGTGCAAAGGGATGGAGCTGGAGTCTGAGAGGGTCTGCTGATGGGAGGGGAGGAACCATTTGGTGAGCTGCAGCCAGTGCCAGTGAAACCGGAGTTTCTCAGCTTCTGCTAGTGGTTGCAGGGGAGTGGTGCACAAGCTGTAGGCCTCTGCAGCCAACAAAGCCCATTTTAGTGTTAGCAGCTAATCAAGGCAGAGGATGGCCACTAGCATCAGCTCCAAGGGTTGCAACCAGCAAAGCCAGAATCATTTCCACTGAAATCGAGTGGCATGTTGCAGCTCTTAATGGTGTGTTACAGCTTTTATGGCAGACCATGCCCTCCAGGGGCACAGCAGACCCTAGAAGCTCACTGCCAATTTCTTTCCTGATTCTTGTCTCTCAAAGCCAAAGAATGGAAGTCATACATGATGGAAAGCAAGAGTAAAAGGAGTAGGATTTATTCAAGGGTGAAGAAAAGAAACCAAATTCTCACAGGGCAAGTGGGAGCCCACCAGCAGGTTGCCACTAGAGTGTGCCAGTCTATAGGTTTATAAAATTCTTGGGTCAGTGATATTGGTCCAAATTGATGCTAATCAGGTTTTGGAAAAGTATCAGTGTTATTGGCCTAAATTTATGTAATCAGGTTTTGGAAAACTACCAGTGCTATTGGTCCAAACTTGTGCTGATCAGGCCTTATGAAGTATCATCGCTATTGGTTAGTCCTTAAGTCTGAACTTTCCTGCAATCTCCATTTGGGTCTGCCCCACTTCCATTTCCCACCACTCAAGACCTATCCTGTTCACCAGGACAGCTGTGCAGGCAGGGAAGCACAGCCTAACCTCTCACTGCCTGCTTCCTGTTCATTCCTCTTTACTGACCATAGAAGACCAGAAGCTGAGTGCAAGGGATCTGGGTTGTGCAGCCCATAGGGATTGCTTCCCATGGCACAGAGCCTAACAGAGAAGGAGAGGTGGAACCTCGAGGAAAGAGCAGGAAAAAGAAATGGATATAAACGACACTTTAAAAGAAAAAAGTTGAAAAGCCATGTCTTAATTTGGACTGCTATAACAAAATACCATAAACGAGATGACTTAAACAACAAAAATGTATTTGTAATAATTTGGGAGGCTTGGAAATCCAAGATCAAGGTGCCTACAGATTTGATTCCTGCTTGGACCTTCTGCCCAGTTTTTAGTTGCCTTCTTGCTACATCCTCATATGGAGGAGAAGGGAAGGAATCCCTCTTCTTAGAAGGGCACTAATTCCATCATGGGTGCTCCACCCTCATGACCTAATTACCTCATGAAGGCTCCATCTCCAAATACCACCACATTGGAGATTAGAGCTCAGCATATGAATTCCTCAGGACTTCAAACATTAAGTCTATAGAAAGTAGCAAAATGGAAACTATTCAATTATCTACTATGTTGACTAGATTATAACAAAAGTGTACAATGAATGTGACACTGCATTGAAATTACATGTAAAACAAGAGAAAATCCTCACTAGAGATTAAGTAAAAAGGAGACTATGAAAAGAGCATATACAGGAAGATCAAGATATTGTTTTTAAAAGGCATATATACAGAAAAATTTAACTAGAATTATTCTCACACAGAAAAAAATACTGAAAAGAAATGCAGCAATGTTTTGTCAGTGTATCTCTGGATGGTGGTTTAAGGATAAACTTTACTTTCTTTATATTCTACTGGGTTTTTCACCTTTTCAAAAGCAACATAATTACTGTATTTTTACTATCTGAAACAATGTCCCCATTGTAGTTGATCTGTCTGTAGGGCTGTATTGCATAGAGACAAGTATGTGACCAAGTTCCAAGTCCCATCCATCATTTGCTGGCTCTGCAGTTAGCTCAATGTGTAGCCGTTTCAGCAGTGATCAAGTACTTGAGCTGAATTTCTTAGTGTATTAAAAATAGGACAAGTAAATGAAATGCTCTTCCTTTAAAATATTCCACTGAGAAACCCTGAGGTCTTGGAGAGTGGCCTGATTTCCTATTGATCTTTTTATTGCCTCAATTATTTCCTCAATCACAGTTAGTTAATTTAGATCCCCACCAACCACCTTTCCCCATTCTCTATTACATTCGGTCTCTGTTAAATATGAATCTTTGGTGGCACTTCCATTACTAAATTGACAGTTGTGTAATGTTTTATTGGCATCTGTAAGAATGGTGCGTATTTCTTAGGAACCATGGAGATGGTAGCCATTTTTTTTCTGAAGCACCTAAGCAAAACCAATGTCTTGTGCTCTTGTAATCATAATGCTAAAAGCAGCTATCCATCTATTTCATTGTTTTATCTTTTGTATTAGAAGGAATTTTCCCCTACCATCTTACTGATCTGGCCATCCAACCTTGATGGACTCTTGTGAATGGAATTAACTCCAGTGGTTTGATGGCTTTTCATATTAGTTATCATTTCAGTAAATTTACTCACTCTCCCTGGCTTGCTTTTTAACCTCCAGCTGCTCCCCAATTATTAGTTCTTGGATGACTGCTTCAGCGGCATTACTGTAATACTTGCTTGTAGTAGATTAATAATAATAAGCAGTCTGTAAATGTGCACTGTGTTAAATGTGTATAAGGATTATTATTGATAAGCATAATTGTAATCATAGCTTTGCCACTGGGTATTTTGGAATTCTTGCAGTTGCTAAGAACAGTACAAGGTGTCTTCAGCAAAGCAAAGTGGGGCATGGTGGACTTGTCTTAACGTATACACAGAGGAGTCTTAGACAGGCTTCAGCACTCAGGGGCAGCAGTGCCTCCGGAAGGATTGGAACTCTTAACTATGAAGCCAAAAAGAATCCTCTGGGTAGTCTCTTTTTTCTGCTTTTCTGTTTACTTCCTTCTTCACTCTTTAGACATGATCTATCTGCCATTCACTTTATAGAAAGGCAGAAGATGACTTCTCACTCCTTTCAAATGTTCATGACCGGACTAGAGCCCCCAGAACTCTTTCAAGTGCTCTCCTAATTTAGTAACTTTCTGTTCACACCAGTGTTCTGACCCTTCCAATCCCTATTCCAAATTTCTTGGGCAGTAGGGGGGTCAAGCTTGATCCAGTAAGCAATAGCTAGAGGCTGGGCCACCATGTATGTCCCTTGCATCCTGGAGGCATCCCTATAAGCTGTGGTCATTGTGGGATGGTCAGATAGCTTAACAGGTGTTAGCCATAATTATTATGGAGTTGATGTTTTCATTGTACTTAATAAATTACAAAGATATAAATTTGCCAAATTCAGCATCTCCACCCCCCCCCCTTTAACATTTTGGAAGAAATATATAGCTCTTGGAGATAGAGACATGGAAAAAGTGAATTTTGAAAACTTATGTCCCACATGGCAAGAAAGAGCAGGTTTTTATTTTTAGGAGATTGTCACAGAGATATGTCAGGGAGGTGATGGCATGTGATCAAAGGATATGAAATATCAGAACGAGAAATGACACCAAGATAAGTAAGACAAGGAAGGACTAGCCAGAAGTAGACAGGTTTCCCATCATGACCATGGTGATTTAGGTACCACATGTATTAACAGTCTACGGTGCTCTGACCCAGACACATCCTACACTATTTTATGAGGCTTGCATCCTGGAAATAAGAGGATTCATTCTGAGGCAGCCAAAATGCAATTAGCCATTCTTTATGGATCTTACCTCATTGGATCCCCAAATAAAGACATATATGTATTCATGCATCTAATAGATATTTGTTGACTACCTCCTGAGCCGCCGGCAAATCCTAGGCACTGTGGTTATGAAACAGACCTTTAAATGAGTCAGTGTATTATTCAAGGTCTGGTAGGCACTTGAATAAGCACTTCACAGTCCTTAACTCATTTAATTCTCAAAACTACTCTATGAAGTATGTTCCCCTATAATTCCCCTTTTGCAGAGAGAAAATCAAGTCTGCAAGAGACTTAAATAACATGGTCACAGTCACATGGTTAAGAGCTGACTGGAGAAGGAGCTTGACCCCGCATCTGTCTGACCACAAACACTTGATTTTATTTATTTATTATGTGTTATCATGGCTGTTCAATCTGGTCTGTTGATTGTCTGAGGGATTGTATAAGGAACACTCCTCCCACCCCCATGACAGGTTAGCACTAACATAGGCTACTGAGTGGCTCACCCGTGGCAAGCCGAGGCATAGTGTGCTCAGTGCTATGATTGAGGCAGCTGGGGAAGAGGCTCTACTACCCAGTGTAGGTTCTGGGGCAAGTGCCTTTCTTCACTGGGCCTCATTAATCTGCACCTATAGTATAGGTGCAGGAGGTGAAAGGAGTGAACAGACCTGTCTTATAAGTGGTTCTGTGAAGTAAAGAGTTGATCTATGTAAAAGTCCTGGTACAGTGCTCAAAGCAAAGTCACGGCTCCCACGATGGCAGCTCTTGTTATGATCCACCAAGTGCCATATACTGGGAGAATCAGTCCTGCCCCAGGGAATCAGGCAGGATGCAGGGAGGAAGCAGGCACTGACACATCACATGCAGTTAGGTAAGCAGGCACACGCTGGACACTTAAAGCAGAAGGATCCCTGAAGGCCCTTCATTAATTCAACACATGCTCATTAGCACATGCTCTGTGCCAAGCACTGAGCTCAGTGTTAGAGGTTGGTGGACATGGTGCTATGAAAGTGTAAGGAGTGTTTTCGATCCTGACTTCAAAAAGCAGAAGGATCCTCGGGCAATGACTGCAAGGAAGTGTCTGAGAGCAGTTATGGACATGACAAACCTAGGATTGTCTGAAGGAGATGGCAGCCTAACTTCTTCACCACGCCCTTTCAAAATTCTTTCTCCAGGGAACTTTTATCCTAACCTGTGCCTTGAGGGCTTTTTTCCTGCCTTTTACACCCACCTGTGTCCACACTACAAAATATATCAGTGTCCTTCGTCTTTGTCAGCAGGGGGACACTGCTGACTCTCATGTATCTCGATGAAGGATTATTCAGTTATCTGGAACATTCCTCAACCTGAGATAGCTTGAGAAGGAATAAAGAAAAAAATGTTAAGGCGTATTAAAAATTGTTTTTTTCCGGATGGACATTTGTCATTTTTCAGTTTGGCGTCTTTCCCTGTTCTTTCTTCAGTCATGTAGATCTGAATGAGATTTGATTTCGGGGGTGGGGGGTGGATTTTCTTGGGAGGTGCGTTTCTTTGAGCATATAGATAAAATTGCCAGGTTTGATTGAAAGCTGTTTAGAGTCTTGCTCTGTTTGCAGTCAAAAGCAGATCACTTCTGTTCTTGGCCTCCATCCTAGAGTCCCAGGAAATTAACGGTGCCTTTGGCCTGTGACAGTCTGTTTTATCCTGAGACTTGGCCCCTGGTTTCGACTGGTCTTGGATGTCAGGGCTTCCTTAGGCCTGGAGGCAGCTCAAGCTGGGGCCATTCTGGTACACTCAGTCCGCTCTCATCTGTCCAGCCCATCCCTCCGTCTCCCAAGCCACCAGAATCTGTTGTCTGAACCTTACTGTGACCACAATTGCTTGAGCTGGAAAGAGCTTCATTCATCGTAAGAACACAACAATAATAAGCACATTTGTAGCATTCATACATCACTGTGTACTATGCATGGTTTTGGTTTTGCAGATAAGGAAACTGATTCATACCAAGGTTAAGAACCTAATCACACCACCGCTCTCAAGGATGGGAAAGGAACTCAGGCAGTCAAAGTCAGGGTCAGCACTGTGACCCCTTACCTGCTGCTTTGCCTCCCTCACACATCACCCCAACTAACATCCTGCTTTATTCCATGAGCTGTATTGAAAACACTTAACACCATGAGCGCCAGTCAGGTGCTGGCCTTGTTATGTGTTCAATGAATGGTGAAAACTGAAACCAGAGAAGTGATGGAAGTTTATATGTTTAGTCCAGGATTTCCCAAATGGTAATATGTAGAATGCTAGTATCTAGCAGCATGTAGTAAGTATTTAATTTTCAATATAATCATCAGGGTTTAAAAATATTGATTAGAAAAAAAATGTCTTGTATACTGCAGGACTTCCCAAAGCTTCAATATGTTAATGTGTATACGTGATCTCCAGAAGGTGGCCATAGTGCCCAGGATTTGCCCACTTCACCCACTTTTTTATACTTATTAGACCATCATAGAGAAAAACTTTTACCTAGCAGGCCTGAGATGGTCTGCCTTAGAAGACAATCATTTGTTGAAGACTGGTTCTTGCTGGGTTTGGGGAAGATTCTCACTATTCCCAGAATAGCTCATTCACCCTGATCTGTTTGTGCAGGTAGTGCCACTTACACTGAACACCTGCCCTCCTTCTGGGACCATGGAATTTTGGACTAGGTCAGGCAGAGGATGCTTGTGTGACTGGCCCCCAAGTAAAAATGTTGATCCCTGAGTTTCTAATGAGGGTCCTTGGTAGATGTTTCATGCATGTTGTCACAACAAGTTATTGGAGGAATTAGATGCATGTACGAGACCATGGGGAAAGGATTCCTGGAGGGTGTACCTAGTTTCCTCTGGTCTCTGCCTTTACCAGTTTGCTTTATGTCCTTTTGCTGCAGTAAGTCTAGCCATGAGTACAGCTGGATGCCAAGTCTTGTGAGTCCTCCAAAGGAATCACCAGACCTGGGGGTGTTCCATGGGACCCTCACCATATCCAGAAAACCCTTTTCCTCACAACATCTTGTAACATCTCGTGGATCTTTGGGATTGTACATCATGCAGTGTGGGCCTGGTGGACTATTTGATCCTATAGGTAGAGGGAAAGGTCACCCCACACCATTAGTCTGGGCTTTTGGGTGATAGATGGTAGAATTCCTCAGGCCTATGTGGAGAATAATCTTAGCTCTTTAGTCCAGATTTAAATTGCTTATTCAATTTTATTTACATGAAAGTGTATTAAAATAACATTTTTAACATTTTTAAGATATCTAATCAGAAAACCCTACTAAGGGGACTACATGCCATTCAAGCCTCATGACTAAGCCTGTGTCATGCCTCAATATGTGATTTCCCTGAGTTCATTTTATTGAGTAAACAGCTGTACCGAGGGTCTCCCGAGAACAGGTAGGCTGCAGTGGTGCATGACAAGCCAAATGGAGAGGGTGATTAGCCCCAGCGTGCATTCCTCCAAGTACCTTTCCTGGTCCTCCTCCTCCTCCACATTCTTCATGGCTCACTTGTCCTCCTGTTTTGTTTGTCACAGCTGCCCAAACTTATATTTGCATATCCCTTACCACAGTGGAGCACTGAGTTTCCTGGGGTCCAGCTGCTCCATTTCATTCCTCTATGTTGCATGTCTGGACCAACCTACTGCTTTCCTTTGACCTTGTTCTCACTGCCTTTGTTGACCTGTTTCCAAATAATGGACAGTTTTGCACCAGGAACTGCCAGTTATTTGTTGGTTTAACTGGCTCCTTGCCAAGCGGGCTAGTTGAACACATAATTCTCTAAGCAGTTCATCTTCCTGTCTCAATACCCCATGCTTGTGCTGCATCTGACCTCCATGTACATGTTTCTTCTATGTATTGGTTCCTTTGGACCTTCCAGATCCCAATGCCAGTTCCATTCTGTCTTCCATAGAACTGGCCTTCTCCAGTGACCAGTAGGGATTCCCATCAATATCTGTGTCCATAACATGCACCTTAGCACTTACACTCTATTTACTCATATACTCAACACACTGTGATTGAGCTTCTACTAAGAACCACTCATTATACTGGAAAAGGGAATAACAAAGTCCCTGACTCCAGGGAACTCACTGCCCAGCTGAGCCAAGACACACTGTTTTCTACCACTACTGTTCCATCACATATTAATGCTGATTCTTCTCTTCATCTCTAAAGTTTCCTGAGGATAGTGAGCTTCTTTTATGTTTTTTGCATTTCCAGAGTGCTCAATGATCAATAGTAAATAATGGTTAATAATTCAGGAACAGGTCCAGTTTGTGTCCTAATTTCTACCATTTATTAAAGATACTATCCTCTATATCCTCATCTGTAAACTGAGAATAGTCTTATTTACCACTTACAATGTGCAAAGGCTGACTTAGATAATGCTTATAAAATCTCCAACACTACGTCAAGCACATACTAACCAAATAAATAGTATTCATAGTTCTTACTAAGCCAGCCTATAATATAAGACTTTGTGATATTTTTCCCTGGAACTTTGGCCTCAGGGTAGCATTAGAAGATTTTTCCTGGTGGGCAAGATCCCAGCATTGTGTTGTTAACCTTCCTGCTTTAGGTCCAACCTGACCAGGATGGGAGGTGCTAAAAGAGAATGTAATCATGAGTCAGAAAGTCAACAATGCATGTAAAGCCTGGCCAGGCTTCCTCTGCACAAGGACATGAATTTTCACATCCATTTTTGGCTTGAAGTTTGCTGTTCCTAGCTTGCTTCATTTCCTTGAGTCACTAGATGCAGAATAGAAATTGAAAAGAAGGAAATAATGTCCATACCATGTGCCCGGTCCACATACATACATATCCTCAATCTTTTCATAGTTCCTACCAAGAAGATGTTCTTATTCCTACTTAAGATTGGAAAGCTGAGATATGAAGAGGTTAGGTAACTTGAACAAAATTGCATAGATATCCAGAGCCTTTGCCCTCTGTATCAAAAACCTTCAGTGAATCAACTCCTTGAAATTTCTGGCCTAGTAGGCCAGATCTCTCTGCCTTTCCCTTTCTACACAACCCACTCCACTCCACCCAAGGAGTCCATGATGGAGAGGGAAACTCACAGCAATAGTATGTCTCTGTTGTCCCAGTACCCCTCTGCAGGATTAGCATTAGGGTGAGTCAATCAAGATGACAGGCATCGGGCTGGGGATATAGCTCAGTTGGTAGAGTGCCTGCCTCGCAAGCACAAGGCCGTGGGTTCAAATCCCCAGCATGGCAAAAAAAAAAAAAAAATGACAGGCACCAAATGCAAGGAGACACTCACCCTCAAGTTTATGCATGTGCACACCCACAATTTTGCACACAGTATGATCCCAGCCCTCCCTCTCCTATTGATGATTCTGGAACATGGCTGCTAGAATCCTCTTAAGGCAACTACGTAGACTTTCTTCATGATGAGGACCACTGCCAGCACATTGTTGGACATTCCTATGTACTCAAATTGCATACTGCTGTTTCTGGATAGCTCCCACCCCCAACACTATTCCCTCTTCCTCCAAAACTACCTTTGAGGGTTTTTTTTTTTTTTCAATTTTATTTTCCTTCTAAAACTATAATAAAACCACAGAAACCAGAAGAGAAAGAAATCACCCAGATTCTCCAACAAGGCTAGAAAATTAGTTTTAACCATTTGCCAACTCCAGGCTGTTGAAAGTGACTAAGTAGAAGAGAATTGAGAGGCTAGGGTTTAGTGGGATGATTGGTTCACTGTGTGAGTGGGGGCAATCTCAGGCATGAGATGGGGGAGTTGCACTTGCCATTATTGAAGCCCATGCCAGCCCTCCTTATCTTAACAGATGAGGAAACTGAGGCTCTGAGAAGCAAATGACTCCCTGAATTCACTTAGCTAGCTAATGCAGAACCTGAACTAGAAACCCTATTTCCTACTCCTAGCACATTTTCCAGACTGAGTCAGGGAAATGGAGCCTACTAAATACATTATTCTCTTGATTCCAGTATAGGCACTGCCATCTCCAACTCATAAAAGGACTCACTATCCTTACAGTAACTATGCCCAGTTTTGCTCTATCTCAAAAGTCTATCTGTATTAATCAGCTTTGTGTTATCACAACAAAACACCTTAGGCAACTAACTTACAAAGAGAAAAGGTTTGTGTAGATCACAGATCAGAGATTCAAATTCAAGATTGGACAGCCCAGCCATTTGATCTCTGATAAAGGGTTAGGGTTAGGGTTAGGGTTAGGGTTAGGGTGGTAGATGGCAATGGCAGGAGCACATGTCTGAGCAAGTGGTCATTATCACAAGCCAGGAAGCAAAAAGATGATGGGGTAGAGTCCCACAGTCCCCTTCAAAGGCACACCCCCAATGACCTAAGGACACCCCCAAGGATCTGCCACTATGTCCCACCTCCTCAAGATTCCACTACCTTTTAAGAGCACCACCCAGGGACCAAGCCTTGAACATATGCACCTTTAGGGAACACCAGTCCAAAGTATCAGCAATGTAGTCAATTGACTACCTTTGTCAGAATCAGAGTATTCAAGTGCAGGTTGTGGACACTCCTTTGTTCTTCTGAGTCAGGTGGTGTTTCCATTACTAGAGTTGAAGAACTACTAACCTGGGTTTGGGACTTTCTATATCAGTGATTTCTTATTTAGTTTCTTAGCTTGCCTTGGTTTTTCTTTCCATCTGGGCACCAAGTTGGTACTTCCCTCATCATCTCATATTTCTAGTTCTTAGTCAAATTCATTAAGAAATGAAAATCACTATATTCTTCATCAAACTGTGATTTGGCCAGGATAGAAGTGGAAGAAGGAAATTCTCAAAATAGGAGATATTAAGTTTTCCCTTATGGGTCACAGTAGAGTTATATAGAAGGATTCTATTTACTACTAGTGTGTTTCCAGTGAAAGTTTCTTGTCAGAGGTGATGAAACACTCAAGATCTTCATTTTCCATGGAGGGCAAGATATTTCCAGGCACATATCAGAATTTTCTTCAAACTTCTTTATAAGAATTTGGAAAGCTGAGATATGAAAAGGTTAGGTAACTTGAACAAAATTGCATAGATAAATAGATAAATTGTTTAGTGCATGAAGCAAAAGGTAAATATAGGTAAGTATGGGCAGTGTGGACACATGTCCATGTCTGTCACACAGAGGGCTTCAGAAAATTTGAGTTAGTTTCCAGCATGTTAAACTCAGGAGATTTCAACATTTTAAAATGTGAATTTTCATCCTCTGTTTATAAAGATCAAAATATTTTCACACTGGACCTGTCATGTTCTACATGTTTGTGTCCCTCCAAAATGTGTGTGTTGAAAAACTGATCTCATTATAATTGCATCCTAAGGAGAAGCCCTCATAAATAGGATCAGTGAGGTGATGTTAAACCAGTTTCTGGACCCAGGACCTAAGAAACAAGTAGTGCTCAGTTTCCATCTCTTGAAACATTTGAGGCTACCCTAAGACCACCATGCTGTGAGAAAACCAAACCACAGGAAGAGGCCCTAGAGAAAGAGAGACACCATGTGGAAAAAGAAAGGTTAGGGAGCACCCAGGTCCCAGACACATGAATGAAGAAGCCATCTTGGAAATGGATCCTCCCAGTCCATGAGTGGACATCTTGTGATCACCTGCAACAGAGATGAACCACCCAGTTGAGCTCTTTACGAATGCCAAACCCACAAAAGCAAAAGTCAAATAAAATGATTGCTTTAAGCTACAAATTTGAATTCAATAACTGAGACAAGAGACTGTTTCTAGTTTCCTCTTTTCTGACTGTCATTTTATACCCTAGCCTTACTTAAATTGATTTATATCCTGGTTCCTAAAGGAATTTGGGTTAATGATTTTTATTTAAATCATGGCCTGGAGAACCTTGAATTATGTAAACTTTTGGAAATTAAATGTTAAAAATAAAACATTATACGTACATGTATACATAGACACGTATATATACAGGGAGGGGTTTTATATGGGAGGAATGTATAAAATCTCTACAGGATTTACATCTGTAGATTCAACCAACCACTGATTAAAAAAATAAAATTATGTTTATACAGGTAGAGACTCTTTTCCTTGTCAGTATTCCCTCAACAATAGAGTACATCAACGACTTACATAGCATTTACATTGTATTGAGTATCATAAGTAGTTTGGAGGTGATTTAAGGTATGTGGAAGGTGTGTGTAGATTGCATGCAAATACTACGTCATATTGTGTAAAAGACTGGAGAATCTGTGGATTGTGGTATCCATGGGGGATCCGGGAACCAGTCACCTGCAGATATAGAGGCATACCTGTATATGATAGAATTAGGTAGTGAGGGCAGGAGAGAAAACAGAAAGCAATGGAAATTTCTACTTGAAGTATTTTATCTTCAATGGGCCACCTTGCTCAGGGTGAAGAGAGCACAAGGCCCAGGATTGGTGAGCTCCAAGAGCTGGTTTCCTTATCTATAAAAGCAGGTCCCATTCATCTCTGACATTGATGAGTCTACGGGTAAAACAGCTCAGCTTTTGTATTACTTATTTTGAGTGCATACTTATGTTTCATGTAACATATTAGAAATCATTTTATTCCATGACAGTCCAGCCTGTGGAACAAATGAAATGTCTAATTCTTTGTTAAAGCCTGGGCCTTATTCATCTTATACCTCCAGCTTTCAGTAAATATTTGTTGAATAAATGAATGAACAAATGAATGTGTTTTAGTCACTGCAGATACAAAGACAAATGAGACACGGTCCCCTGCCCTTGAGGAGCTCACAGTCTATTGAACACAGGCAGCAAATTAAATACTGGTCATGCCTCCTGGGTAGCACATTCTTTTATTCAGAAACACCATTTTATCTATGTCTAGCTGCTGTTCACACCTACACCCAGATGAAATGAGAAGCTATGTGAAAACATGCCCAGCATGGGGCAGGCGGCTGCTCAGCACTTGCCCTGGAGATGCAGCCTCACTGCACCCAGTGGTGCCAGGGAAGGAGGAAGAGAGTATCGCCCCACCAGAGCTGTGGGAACCGGGGCACGATTTCTCAGCTTCACCCTCAGGGATCCATCAGAAAAGCAAGAACAAAATCACTGAAGCATCACTCCATCAGCCTCTGCCTGCACCGACTGCAGAAAGCAGCAGTGAGGCCACTCCATCAAAACTTCTCAAAGCCGCAGCTAGAGCCGAAAGATTCAGGGCACATGCCAGAGTTTTGTGTAGCTTTGCAAAAGAGATGTGAGTTGTTTATGTTTTGTTTTAAAGTGAATCAGAATGCATAGTCATGATTATTGGAGGCTGGGAAGGGTGGGGAGAAGGGGAGATATTGGGAGGTTGGACAATTGGACCCAAACCCAGCCAGAAGTAATAAATTCTAGTATTCCACTGCACAATGGGGTGAGGATAGTGCCCAATAACCTATTAGATATTTTATGAGTGACTAGGAGAGAGGAGCTCAAACTCTCCAAATGCCAAGTAATGACAAGGAGAAAAAAAATGTTAATTACCCCAATTGGATAGGTACATATTGTATATATGCACTGAAATATCACATTGTACCTCAAATATGTACCATTATTTTTAATCAAATTTTTTTAATGTTCGAAGAGATGGAAATGTTAACCACCCTGATTTGATCATTACACATGCTATACATGTATCAAATTATCACCCTGTACATAAATATGTATGATTAAGATAATTAAAAAGACTTGAGGGAGGCCCTGATGTTAATCATCCCCTACCCCCACTTCAAGGAATTCTCTTTTTCTTCTCAAGTATGTTTGGCAAAGTGTCAACTTTTGCAGTTTTCCCCCATTTTTTACAATTGAGGACATTAGTGAAGTCAGAGGAGAAACAAGACCTTTTTTAATCTTCTAGGTAAATGGCTTCTAGGTCTTTATTCTGCCTGTGAGATTGAGTAACAGTGCCAATATATTGATATCCTGGACATTTGTAGAGTGTTGATTAAATGCATTTGACTCTTGAAAGATTTCTTTCTGTTTATGTTGAATGACAGGAGGGTGTCAGGAAGTTGGGGTGGGGGCACTTCCCTGTCTGGGCCATTGCCACATAGCAGAGCTGTGGTCTAGCTCAGCATGAGGAGCCCTGCAGGTGCAAATGACTTCCTGTTCACAGAGGACAACCCAGTGACATACTCAACCAGTTTGTCGCCTTAATTCAATAAACTCTGAGTTCCCCCTAGCAGAAATTCCTTAACAAAAGGTAAAACAATAATAGCAACCCAACTCATTTTCATGGTTTAAAAGTTTATCAGCCTCTTAACATTTTGAGGAGAAAATGTCTTAAAAGATACTTTTGTCTTTAAAGAGTAGCTTCTCAGTTTATTTAATATTAGAATCTAAAGTAACTATAAACTCATTGTCTCATAAAATTATAATTTTTAATTACAATTCATAAAATTATAAAACTAAAGTTGTTACAAAACAGCAAAGGCAGCATCTATGGATAGAAAATGATTATAAGCTGCACATAGTGTGACCCTGTGTGCTTCATTTAATTCTTGCTAAAGAGATCCACTTTCAGAAAAGAATAACTTTAAATGTTCATGAAACTGTAACTGGCCTACTATTTTTTGTTTCTGTCCTTTTAAGTTTTAAAACCTTTCTTTGACCTGTAGATCCACTGTGCATTGCTCTTAGCTGTGACAAGTGTCTCTTGTGTGATCTACCACTGGGTGATTTTAGTACATTTAAATCTAGAATTCCATGGTCCACCCTTCTTTACAGAAGGTGCTATGTTAAGTGAACAGAAGTTGGAGGTGATTTGAAGGTGAAATAAGGTTAAAGAAAGCATGTCCAGATTTCATGCTTGGTCTCCTTCCTTCTAAGGGGTCTGAATCAATCAATGCCTTGGGACCCAGGACGCATACAGGGACACTGATGTGCAAAAATAGAGCGGGCCTGGGGCATGGATTACTGGTCCCAAGCCAGCAATTACTAAGGACCTGCCTGGTTGCATAGTCTTGTCCCCTAATCTAGAGTGACAAAAATTTCAAAGGGGGATGACACAGATAAAATTCCTGAAGCATAAAGCTCTTTCTTCCTCAATTCACAAAGATGATTCTACCATTATAAAAATCATAGATCCAAAAGAAACTTTGAAAGAGGATACGGTGCATATCCTGACTTAAGGTAAAGCCATGCATAACCTCTCCATGACAGACAGCAATGTATCTGCTTTTAACCCTTCAGTAAAGGACTAGCTTTCATAGATAACCTGGTCTGATGTTCAGTTACCTAGGATGGCGTTGGAGTCAGAAAGAGCTGGGTTCTAAAGTTTGTGCTGTCACTCCCAGTGACTGATTTTTGCCAAATTTTAACTTTTTTGCAACATGTGAGTGAATAAGAGTCTCCTTATATCATGAGCTGGTTTTAAGGAGTGAAGAGGAGACAGGGACTCGCCTTAATATCTAGTACTTACCTGTTCCTCTGTGCCTAACCCAGCCTCCTCAGATTGCAGCGCTGGTGTTCTCCAGCCTCCTTGTCCATGGAGGGTGTCAGATGCCTGATCATTCCATAAGACAGGAGTCAACATAGGGTACCTGGAAGATGTGGCATAAATTTTAAAGGGGAGCTTCTTGCCATCCTCAGAATAGCAAGATAAGGGGTAAAAGCATTTGCCAGTCACACTCAATCATGGGACAGTTGAGAGTTACTGAAAATCCTTTGCCAGGTATTATTTGACTTTGGGGCTTAACAAAGTAGCCTTGTAGTCATCCCCCTAGATAATGAGGGAGGACAATTCTTTGGAAAATCAACAAGCATTTTGCAGTGCTAGAAAAGTAGGGAAATGTGTTAGTGAAAAGCTACAGAGAATCACACACATTCAGGATGGGAGAGGAAAACCTGGCTTTGTGAGTGAGACAGCAATAAGGCAGCTAGTTGAGCCACACCACAGGTGTCGCACAATAGGTAAAGAGCATTTGAGGCAGGGTGTGTACCCCTGGGAGATCTGGTAGTCCCTCTGGCTCTACTAGTAACTGTGCATTAGGCAGGGCTAGCCATTTCTCACACCACAATGTGATGCAAAACCCTCCAACATTGCACAGGAGAAAATATTTTTAAGAGATCTAGACTTGAAAAGTGGTCTCCGTGAGCAGAATAAAGTCCCACACCACAAGTATTTGGAAGTAGGACTGACTGAGAAAATTGTAGAATAATTTTCAAATACATAGAGTCATGAAGGGCAACATTTGCGATTTCAAAAAAAGGAAGAATCTCGGGAAGGCTGGAATTATGGGAGATGTGAATCAGATTAGATTTGAAGAGAATTTCCTGGCAATAAGAGTAATCAATTAAAAAGGAAGAGGAGGGAGAAAGAAGTTGTGATGACTTCCCCACATCTCAGATATATTAAGATTGACATCTCTCTCCTATAAAATGAGCACAGTCATTCCTGAGTATCAGAGCTGGGGCTCATCCTTCCATCAGTTTTTCGTGCACCAAAGAGAAAGTGTACATAGCCTATCCAGGTGCAGTGTTTAAGTCTAAGGCATCAAGGATGGCAGATGCAGGCCAGGTCCTCAGAGAGCTCACCAGCTCATGCCTGAAGCTCAGTAACTAGTTGTTGAATAAATGCATAGATGGAGATGTATAAACAGATAAATTACATAATGATGACATAGTACTAATGGCTGCTGTCACAGTGCTGTATTTCTACTTCTGTGGGTAAAATAATTGGGGAGAGTTTTGCAAAAGACCCAGCATGTGGGCTACATCTTAAAAGGTACCTATTGGTTCATGAGACAGGCATTGAAGTGTCATGGGACACTCGTGGGCGCACATACACACACAGCCCAGAGGTATGTCGCCTGGGTAGTTTGGACACTGAATACAGGGTGATGGGAGTATATAGGTCAGTCAGCAGAGGTTGAGAAGGGAAAGTGACCAGAGAAGAGACTAGGATGTAGGACATAGCCCCCACTTCCTTAGTGTCTCTTGAGCTCCTTGTGATGGATGACTCATTTACTCTAAGTTCTACTGTATTTAACACTCCCTTGACCTTTTCCTGAAAATAGGACTCTCCTCCTTGCCCTCATTTGTAAACATGTGACACAAAAAATGTGTTACTTATTCATCTTCTAAAAAAGTGTAAGCAAGGTAATTCCTCAGCTTGGGAATAGTTGACATCAATGTTGAGCATTTGCAAGTGGCCCTTCTCTTTGAAAGTGGCACACTTGGGACCATGATGAAGCTGTGCAAGCTTGGGGTCCCACCAAAGAGTGGTGGGATAGTGTCAGATGGAAATGAGAAGAAGACCCAACCTACACCAGAGTCTTCAGGGAGGCTGGAGACATAGAGCACAGCCAATTTGCCATTGAGCCTCTGCCAACTTATCTTGTCACATAAAAAGCTCAGCTGTGCAAGGGACAGAGTGACTCTGTAAGACTCAGAAGCTCCAGGTAAAAGCTTATGGAAAATATTGTCTCTTAGACGCTCCCACCAAGAAAAGAGATGTGAGGGAGAGGTGAGCATTTGGAGAAGCCCTCCATGCAATAACTGTCAAGAACCTTCTATTTCTCAGGCACTGAGCTAATGCCAGAAGGCAAATACCACACATTCTCTGCCAGCAGGAATCCCATGTTTTCCTCTGCAAGACAGACATTTCCTCAGGGAGACAGATTACTAAGAAGTCACAATGGCATATGAGATAAATAAGGGGATAGAAAGAAGGTGTCAAAGGCACTAGAAGGAGGCCACTGTCTTCCCCTACAAGGGAGAAGGTCCAGAGGTCAGGGAGATGGGGTCTCCAGGACTGACTGAAAAAGGTAAAGCATTCCAGGAATGGCAGCAAGATTCAAGAAGTGACTTGCTCAGAATTGCTGAAGTTTGATGTTTGTGACAGGCAATTAGGAGGACTGAGACTAAAGTATTAATAAAGGCATATGGTATAAAGGTATTGGATGTCACCAGAAACCCTCATGACCTTACAGGAACTGACCCCAGGACAGGATGCAATCTAAGGAAGTTATCCTCACACACACAGACATAAGTCATCATAACAAGGGCACCTTCCTATCACCACAGTGTCCATGCTGAGAAAAGCAGGGAGGAGCACAAACTGCAAGAGTAATTAGTGTTGGGACTGCATAAGTGAATGACACCTGAGCATCCTGTTCTGGGAAATGAGTCAGATTAGTAAAACAGGTTGAGTAATCACAGCAAATGTCAATCTCAGCCATTGAAGCCATGCTGGTAATTTGTGGAGGTTTTTTGTTTGTTTGTTTTGTTTGTATTGATTTTTCTAAATAATATGCATGTTTAAAATGTATTTTCTAAGACTCTTTCATTCATCGCTATGTACATATATGTTACATATGGACATCGTGTCTTTATTTTACTTTTTTATTTTTTATGTGGTCCTAAGGATTTAACCCAGTGCCTCACAAGTGCTAGGCAAGCCCTCTGCCACTGAGCCCAACCCCAGCCCCTCATTTGTAGTTTTAATGAGCAGCTTTGTGATATGTGTGTTCATTCAGATGGAAGAAGAGGAATTTTAAGTATATATTTTATTTTTAAACACATATATAATTAATGTCAGAATTTTTTTATTATGCAAAAGTAAATACTTAAGTTTACTCTAAATCCACAATGCAAAAGCAGCTGTATACATTTTGGTATATATTAATATTTAGGCTTTCATAAACATGAACATTTAATTAAAAATAATTCTTCTGTTCTCTTAGTTTACATTTAATGTGTTCTCTTAGTTTACATTTAATGTGTTAGTCAGCTTTTCATCACTGTGACAAAATAGCCAAGAAAAGTGAGTAAAATGCAAAAAGGCAGATTGGCTCAGTCCAAGAGGTTTTAGTCCATAGTCATCTGGTTCCATTGCTTTTAGGTCTGTGGCTAGCAGAACATCGTTCAGGCAGACAGGGCAAAGTAGAACACAGCTGCTCTCCACATGACAGCAGGCAAGCAGAGAGAGGAGGGGCTGGAGATGGGATAAATAAGGGGATAGACAGAGGGTACAAAGGGCACTGGACAGGGTCCCTGACTTCCCCTCCAAGGATGTACTCCCTTCAACTAGGTTCCACATCCTACAATTTCAGTCACTTCCCAAAAGCCCAGCCTCTGAATACTGAAGCTTTCAGAACTGAGGCTTAAATACATGAGTTTTGGGAGACTTTCCAGATTCAAACTATGACATTTAACATTTTAGTTTTTTTAATACCTTTTGTTTAATATCTAATATTTTGTTTAATATCATTTTGTTCATTTTGTGGTTGTTGCTTTTTTTCCCCCTTCTCTTTTATGAGGAGGGCCAGCTTTGCTATATGATTACGTTTTTTTGATTCCTTCCTCCCAACCCAAGAATTTGGAAATTATGGTCCTCTTTTACATTCCTCTGATGGTTCCTTTTAATTTTTTAAAATAATAATGATGCATGTTTAAAATGTATTTTCTAAGACTCCTTCATTCATCACTATGTACAAATGAGAAATATATTCATCAACTTTTCATGACCAAAATACCCAACAAGAACAATTTAGAGGAGGAAAGTTTATTTGGGGCTCACGGTTACAAGGGTTCAGTTCATGGTTGGCTGACTCCATTGCTCTGGGTGTGAGGTGAAGCAGAACATCATGGTGGAGAGGTATGGCAGAGGAATGTTTTCAGCTCATGGCAGACAGGAAGCAGAAAGAGAATAAGAGGAGCCAGAGACAATATATATATAAAGAACTCAAAAAACTTAACACCAAAGCCGGGCGCGGTGGCGCACGCCTGTAATCCAAGCGACCTGGGAGGCTGAGTCAGGAGGATTGTGAGTTCAAAGCCAGCCTCAGCAACTTAGCGAGGCCCTTAGCAACTCAGTGAGACCCTGTCTCTAAATAAAATACAAAAATAGGGCTGGGGATGTGGCTCAGTGGCCAAGTGTCCCTGAGTTCAATCCCTGGTTCCAAAAAAAAAAAAAAAAACTTAACACCAAAAAAACAAATAACCCAATCAATAAATGGGCTAAGGAACTGAACAGACACTTCACAGAATATATACATTCAATCAACAAATATGTGAAAAAATGTCCAACATCTCTAGCAATTAGAGAAATGCAAATCAAAACTACCCTAAGATTTCATCTCACTCCAAGCAGAATGGCAATTATCAAGAATGCAAATAATAATAAATGTTGGCAAGGATGCGGGAAAAAAGATACACTCATATATTGCTGGTGGGAATGCAAATGGTACATCCACTATGGAAAGCAGTATGGAGATTCCTAAGAAAACTTGGAATGGAACCACCCTTTGGCCCAGTTATCCCACTTCTTGTTTTATATCCAAAGGACTTAAAATCAACATACTACAGTGACACAGCCACATTAATATTTATAGCAGCTCAACTCACAACAGCTAAACTATGGAATCAACCTAGGTGCCCTTCAACAGATGAATAGATAAATAAAATGTGAGATATACATATATACATATATATTCATCATATATTTCATCATATATATATATGAGTACTCAGCTTTAGAGAAGAATGAAATTATGGCATTTGCTGGTAAATGGATGGAGTTAGAGAATACCATGCTAAGCGAAATAAGCTAAACCCAAAAAACCAAGGGCCAAATGTTTTCTCTGAATGTGGATGCTAATTCACAATAAAGCAGGAAGAGCTAGGGAAGAATAGAATTACTTTATATTATATTAGGTAGAGGGGAGTGAAGGGAGGGGAGAGGGCATGGGGATAAGAAGGATGGTAGAGTAAAACAGACATTATTATTATTATTTTAGTATTTTTTTGTCAATGGATCTTTTATTTAATATATTTATATGCAGTGCTGAGTATTGAACCTAGGGCCTCACACATGCCAGGCAAGCATTCAACCACTGAGCCACAACTCCAGCCCCTAAAAACAGACATTATTACCTCATGAATATATATGACTGCATGACTGATGTGATCCTACAATATGTACAACCAGAAAAATGAGAAATTACACTCCGTTTATGTATGATTTATCAAAATTATAAATGCATTCTACTGCCATATACAACTAATTAGAACAAATTTTAAAAATGTTTTAAAAAATTATGCATAACCCCCAAGGGCACACCCTCAGTGGCTGATGACCTACTTCCATGAGCCATGCCCCACCTGCCTACAGTTACTACCTAATAATACATTCATATTATTAATCTATCACGTGGCTTAATGCACTAATGAGGTTACAGCTCTCATAATCTAATTAAAAATTTCACCTCTGAACATTTCTGCATTGTCTCACACATGAGTTTTGGGGAGACAGTTCATATCTAAACCCTAACAAGAAGTGACCACACTTTTGCTCCCCACTTCCCACACGCACACCATACCTTCCTCTTCGTTTGTGTTATTCTGTGAGATTTTTGTCCCTGTCTATAATAGTTGAATTGTTGATTCTCACATAATTGGATCCCCTGTTTCAAGAATATTATTTACAGTTCTCTTAGAAACAGTGTTATGTAAAAATGTTTGTGTTCCTCCATTCCCACATTCTTGCTTAATCTCAGTTACTGTAGAGAACATTGACATTCTAGATCCCTTGCTAGCTGAAAATAACTTCTCTCTGCTTCATTTATTACTGACAGCTTTGGGCAGATGGTAAGAGTTTAGGAATCATAAAATAGCCATCCTCCCTGAAAACCACATACACAAATTTCATAGGCATCTTGTGTTTTGTAAGGCATCTATTTCCTAGATATTGGGGAGTGTTTTCTTTTAGACTTAACATTCATTGGATCTGAGTGTTTATCGGTTTTTACCAAGTCCACAATAATAAGGCACCCAGGAGCTCTCTTCATCTCAGGGATATATTCTTCAACACACATTTTCAATGTTGCTTCTGTTGTGGGGGTTCTAGCTCCGTCTTCTTTCATTCCCTGTGATGTGCTGCACATACCAGGTCCATCTTTTTCTCTTTAATCTTTTTCACCTGCCTTTTTCCTCCCTCTGAACTCTGGGTAGTTTTCTCTTTTGTGCTCTAAACCAGGTCAATTTTCAGAATCATCATAGAGTTTCTGTACTTAGAGATTTCCTGGCCTCACCCAAGTCCTACTGAATGAAAATCTCCTACATTTCTCCCCAGGCATGTATATTTTAGCATCCATCTCCTGTCCCTTCATACTTCTGATGACCATCTAGACCTGGGGACCATTGTCCCATTTTCCCAGTCTAATCTATTTAATTTGTGGATGATTTCTCTCCTTACAACTTTCCATGCAGTCTTAGATTCTGTAATGGAATCATTTTCTTGCTTATATTCCTTTCAATGATAACCTTTTGTATCTTAATCTGTTGCCTAATTACCTATCTTTCAGCATATTTGTGTTTTGAGTAACTACATTCAGAATACAAAGATGTTGGACTTTTGCATTGTGGTAAAATCTTTTTCAATGAATGCTATTCTCTTTTTTTGGATGTTGTATTTATTCCTTCTTTTGAGTAAAGGAGCTTACTTAATTCCAGATGGGGGCCTATTTGATAACTGCCTGAGTTTACTTTCTGTATTCCCAGCACTTTTAAGTTGGGGCCTGTGTGATGTGCATTGATGTGGTAGTTTCAGCACCCAAGGAGAATGGAGAGGAGCCAAGTCCGTGAACCCCAGCAGAACTTGCCTTTGCATCTTTTTACATATCAGGGACTCTTTCATGAAGACCCATCTCCCCATGTCTGTATGCACTTCACCTTGCCACTATTCTCTGCACCCAATGTAGTTGTGTCTAGTACCTTATCTGAAATATCTGTGTAAGTTGGATGGAACTTACATGCATTGAGGCAGTATACTGTCTTGTTTCAGAGGGTTTGCCCTATTTCTAAACGAATGTCCACATTAGTGACAGCTTGGCTAGAGAAAATCCCCACCTTCATAGGAATTCTGTGTGGTTGAGCCATGTGTATTCTCTTTCCTGCACTGTACTTTCCATCTTTTTCCATAAAAGTGAATTTTTATCCCTCCTAAGGACTAAGGACTGCTCTTCACCCCAGATCTCAGCCTTTAGTATTAAGAACCTCTTCCCCAGATGTCAGAATGAGTCCACACCAGAAAGGGCAAGTAATGACCCCAAACTGGAAATAAACCTAACATCTATCTGCAGTTACAGTTTAAAAAATTATTGTGTATTTGTAGAATGGGACACAAACCCTAATTAACTGCAAATGGTACACAAACCCTAATTAATTAATTAATTAATTAACCCTAATTAATTATCAAATAATTATGGATAAATGTTAAAAAACCAAAAATGAGCAGAAGATTCATATCATGGAAGATATTCAATATGATCCCTTCACTTAAATTTCACAAACAGGCAAGCTAAGCCGCACCTTGTTTTGGTAGTACTAGGCATACATATATGCATAGGTGGTAGAAATATTTTTTTCAAACCAGGTGAAAGATGAACAGAATTGCAGCATAGTGGTTATTGCAGGTTCAGGCTGGGGGATGAAATCAGGAAGATGCACTCCAGGTCTGCAAAGACACTGCTGATATTCTACATCTAAAGTCAGTAGCTTGTGCATAGGTATTTGGTTTACTGCAACTTGTAATAGTAATACTAACTTAGTAATTCAATTGTAATTGAACAATTAGTAGCTCCTGTATGTTTGATATTTTATAATTAAATATTAATATCAAAATAAAACATGTAAGAGAAAAGTTGTTAGGGGTAGCCACTCACTGTCCCTGCACTTCCTCCACTGTGGTCTTAGGTTGCATGTCTGTGGTAGGGAAGGGGTTTCATGGGTGCCATGTTGCTTCTACCCACTCATCATACTTCCCAATTTAGTGATTTTTTTTTTTGTACTTTCTCAAAATATCTTCCACTTAACTTCTCATCAAACAGCTGTGCTCCACTCTCAGGTTGGATCATCTATGTGGCATCTGATGCAAGTTTCTAGATGCTTACAAAGTGACTTTGTTAGCAACGTAGATCAGTACCAAGTAGAAGCTTTTCCTGAGTTTTGCTTCTCTTTGGATTTCTGAAAGGAAGGTGGGAAACTTGCTTTCATGGGAGATTTCCTTCAGAAACACAAAAGGATGGCTGGACTTACAGGCAGAGGATGTTACTAGCAGTGTGACTGTGAACAGGAGGAGCATCATCTTCAAATGGTACTGTGCATCAATGTTATCTGCATGATGGTTTGTGCCATCATGCTTTCAGATGAGAACAGTGAGTCAAAGGAATTTGTTCCCCTTACTGTCAAGGACAGAAGCTAAATCCAAATACAATACGAAGTCCACCCACTATGCCCTGTATCACACAGCCTGATGCTTCAAATCTGTAGTCAGCTCAGGTGGACTTTAGTCATTCAACGAAGATTTATTGAGCACCTCCTATGTGCTGGGACAGGTGCAGAGGACACAGCAATGAATAAAACATGCCTTTTCACTGCTGCCATGACACTGGAAATTTAAAAGGGAACCTAGGGAATAGAAAAAGGATTCCATAGATAATTACCAAATGATAGTTGTGAAGAAGTTACTATATGATTGTATATGAAGGGGGACCTAAACTACAGGGTCATGGAAAGGATTTTTAAGGAAGTGATCAGCATTCTGAACCACTATTGATAAATAAGTCAAGCAAAGAAGCAGGAAAAATAGCAATATAACAGGGTACTATCTGTAGGAAGAGCCCAGAAGCTGGAAAACACTTGGTGAGCTGAACAAAATAGCAGAACCACTTAGGAAGGAAGGCAGACGGTGACCCAGGATGGGGAGCAACACACTTTGCAGGGCCTTGAAAAGTCACAATTCAGATTTTAGTTTTACCCTTAAAGTACGGGCAAGTTTCTGCAGGATTTAAAGGAAAGGGGAGGTGTGGTTTTATCCATGGCTGCTTTTACTCAAGAGAGGGTACAGAGTGCAGACTGCTATCCCTGAGCCAAAATGTAATCAGCAATGATCAGTATAAGCTGATTATCTACTCCACAATAATATATTTGATTATGAATATATAGTATCAATACTAAGAATCTTTAAGTGTATGAGAACATGGCACACTTAGTCTACATACCAAAGGCTGAAACTAGATCTAGCAAACTTTAGAAGGTGTTGCTGGCATTTGTTACTTTTCAAGTTGGAGATTTGTCTTCTGAAAAGGAGATGTCAGAGCCTTGGGACAAGCCCTATCGGCATGGCCTCAGCCCATCCTTAGCAAAAGAGACTTGCCTGCCCTCCTACCAGTGAAAGTCAGGGCCATGGTCCTGAGACTGCTAGATTCATCAAGAACCAGAGAACTGCACTATATAGAAAAATTATTACAGATCCACAATGACTATAAAGGACCTACTCAGTAGTTCTTTTAATATCAGAGAATTAATTTCAATAAGATTTCACTTGATTTCTTGCCATCTTTTTCTGCCTTCCTCTGACAGGTATCCATTGTTTTCCCACACACTGGGAGACTGGGATTACCAATTGTTCTCCAGAATAATGCCACCTGCAATAACTAATGGCTGCACACACCTGTGTTATTGTACCTATGGCAAGACAGCATGTTTGGGGAATGGATGACAGAGATGAACAGGTCGGATTTTCGCCCTCAAGAAGCAACCAATCTTAGAAAAACAGGTCAGGATCACAAACCCGTGACAGAGTGCATCAAGATGGCAAACACACTGGATTTTCAGAAGCAAGAAAGAAACTAGAACGTCTTTCAATTGCTTGGATTTCTAACAGGAATTTTTTAGGAGTTTGTTTAAGAACAGAAACAGAAAATTGAAATTCCATGCTCTTAAAAAATCGGTTACTTTAAAATTCTAGTCAGTGCATTCATGTCTTCCCTACATACATCCCTTCACTGAATCAGTCTCTGTAAACAAATCTCTAAGCTAGCAGTGCATCTGCAGGGGATTACTCATGTGCATGTTTATAGGCCAGTGCATGGTCACTCTGTGGAAAGGACCAGAATAGCTATTTTCTAGTTATTTTCATCTTTGATTTGCTTCAGATATTATCATATTTACATTTTATGTAAATGTGATAGAAAGCTGTCTGTTTTGGACTAATTACATCTAAGTGTTTATTTTCTGCTGCTGCTAAATGGAATAATGTAGAAGACTTCTCCCCACCTCAACCTAAAAGAATGAACGTTCAACCATTTTTATATAAGATGAAGCACATTGCTGTCCTTTACAGAGAGTGACTTATAGGTCATTTTGTGCCCCATTTCCATAAATTATTTGACTAGCCAGGGAAACTTGCAGGTTCTGCATAATTAAATTGTTTGATACTCAGGACAAACCCCAAGATGCCCCAAAGTAACAACTCCTTAGTTGGAGAGGGAGATCAAAGTCAGGGAGAAGGCATGGTGATCGCCCCTAAACATCCATATTTATGACTTTTTAACTCCTCAAAAATATACACCACTAAATAGATTGAAATGGTTCTCTTTCCCTCTTCTTGGTACCTGTCACCCCTCCCCAAAGAAATCTAAAGCTACACAAGCCACTCACTTGGTCATCAGAGCAGAAGCATATGAATGAGAACATACTTTGGGTGTGAAAAATATATGCTCTTTCCAAAGCACTTCCCGTCTAGTACCCTAAGTTTTTAATCTTTTTAAGGAAATGACATGTCACCATTGACCCCTCAGTTGTGTGCTGATGCAGATCCTGGAATGATTGTACACAAGTTCTTTAGGAGAAATCTCACTTGTCATTTGATTTTAGATCCCTGCTATTGATTGATAGGCATTAGAGAGTTAATCCATCTTCTACCTGTAATGTGTGTGTGTGTGTGTGTGTGTGTGTGTTTGTGTGTGTGTCCCATCTAATTTGACACAGTAGAGCAGGGTGCTGTTATTGAGAAATTGAAGCACCAGGTGTGATTAAATAAGATCACACATTTCATTCTCTCTTTAATTTCACATCACTCTTCTGCAGCTGAATCCACGTGCCCCCTCCCCATGGAGTCGGTGGCACCATGCGTTTTTAGTGTGCCCAGCAGAGCAGTGGCAAAACGGTTCCAAATTAAGCCACCCTGCTGGGCTGTTGTGAGTCAAAACTGGTTTTGCTTCCAAATTATTCAGTATTGCCAGACCTGTTTTATTAATCCGTTCATCTCCCTAGAGAGTAAGACTTCTGGCACTTTTACATCATTGATGTTCAATTTCAACAGAAAGTAGTTTCAAAAATAGGCTTAGAATCAAGAATAAAGAAAGAATTAGGTTACCAAAGGTCTGGGGATGGGGGAAATGGGGAGCTGTTGGTCAAAGACTACAGACTTTCAGTAAGAAATGGTCTGGAAACCTAATACAGAGCATGGTGACTACAGGTAATGAGACTGCATTGTGTGCAGGTGACTCTGTATCCTCGGATTCTGCCTCCATGGGTTGGAGCAACCATGTATAGAAAATGTTCAGAGGGAAAGAATTGCACTTGTGCTGAACATAAATTGCTCAGTACTGAAGAATATGTTGTCATTATTCCTTAACGACAATATATTATATGTATATTAGAGTACAACTATTTCCTTAGTATTTACATTGTGTTATCTATTGTAAGTAATCTAAAGGTGATCTAAAGTACATGGGAGGGGAGCCGGGCGCAGTGGTGCATGCCTGTAATCCAAGCGACTTGGGAGGCTGAATCAGGAGGATCGTGAGTTCAAAGCCAGCCTCAGCAACTCAGTGAGGCCCTAAGCAACTCAGTGAGACCCTGTCTCTAAATAAAATACAAAATAGGACTGGGGATGTGGCTCAGTGGCCGAGTGCCCCTGAGTTCAATCCCCGGTTCCAAATAAATAAATAAATAAAGTACATGGGAGGATGTTGCATGAATTATATGAAGATACTATACAATGCATCTAAAGGACTTGAGCACCTGCAGATTTTGGTATGGGAATGATGGTCCTGGAATCAGTCCCCTCAGACACTGAGGGATGACTATGCTTAAAATTTACTAAGAGAGAAAGATCTTAAATGTTCTTAACACACACACACACACACACACATACACACAGAGTACATGAGGTGATGGATATGCTAATTTGGTTGGAGCAAGCATTTCACAATGTATACCTCTATCAAAACATCTCATCATACACCTTAAATGTATACAATTTTTATTTGTCAATTATACCTCAGTTAAGGTGGAGGAGAAAAACGTAGGAAATGTCATTACAACCTTTCTCTCTCCTTCCCCCACCTTATTGCTCCTGCCACTCCCCCACATCTTTCTGCACCCAGGCCAACTTTCTGCTTCTAAGATTAGGAGTTAGAAGCAGCAGTAATACATTTCCTTTGCAAGCATGTTCTGAGAGGCTATGTTTGTGGTTTTCTTGAGGCTATTAAAAGATGAATTTGAGGTAAAGGAGCAACTCTCAGATGAGGGCTCAATGTGCTTCACCCTTGCTGGTTAGCAGCAGACAGCTTGGACCAGCCAGAATGAAGCAGCAGCGGTAGTCAAGTGACATACCCAGTATGTAAATGAGCACCATCACAGGTGCAGGCTCTACAAAGAGAGAAGTGATTGTTCCCTCCTAGCCATGAGTGCTCCTCCTTTGCACCCAGAGACCAATCCCTATGACCAATAATGAGTCACCTGCCTAGCATGGTGCAGGTTATTCATTCCACAAATATGCACTGAATGCCTGCATGCCAGGTGCTGCCCTGGGCATTGCTGAATAAACCCCATCACTACTGTGATGAGGCTTAGTCGTTGTGTGTATCTGACCTCTGTCCTGCAACATTCTCATTTGCTCACTGCAAGTCAAGTAGAATAACCTGCAGCCCATCAACACCAGGCCCTTTCTTGCTTCTCTCCCTGTCTTTGTGCTCAGGGAGCTTGGACCTCCATTCTACCCTTTGCTTGTCTGACTTCAAGCCAAATGTCAGGCCTCACTTTCTCCATGTTCCTCCCCTGGCCTCACCCCTGCCCCACACTCTCTGCAGTGTCTTCTTATCTTTCATCCTTACTATGTAACACCTTTTCAAGGACAGAGATGGTGTGATTCATTATAATCCACTTCCTACTTGAAATATAGTGGGCACTCAACAAATATTTGCTATTTGTTGAATTAACCATCGCAGTCGGTGTTATTGTTAGGTGTGGACACTATATACCCAGTGGTCCTTCATGAAATCATAAGACCCGCAAGATAGCTGTTAAATAGAAAGTGGAAAAATTGTGACATTCATAATCTTTATCGCCTGATGGCAGGGAGAATTAATGCCCCTATGTATTTTCTTATGAAAATCACCTTCCCTCCATGGTATGCCTCTTAACAAAAATGGACCCTTTAGCAAAATTATATTGGAACCGTTAGAAATATCAGGTGGTTCTTTGTTGAAATCACTTCTGGAGAATTACCACAACTGTGCTTTCCTTACTGAGTGCAAATTAAATGTATTTTTAAAATAAGGTGGAAAATAATCAAATTTATAACTATGAAAAAATAGATATGTATGTATATACAAGAAAGTAATGGGCAGAAATGAAAGAGCTGTTTGGGTGATAGGATTAGAGATATGATTTCCTTTGTCAAGATACTCTTTAGTATTTTATAATTTATTTTGATGAAAAAAAATATTAAAAATAAGAATCTCCTTGAAAGGACAACATATCCAGGAATTTGTTTTTTAACTTATATGAATTTAAGTGAATCAAAAATTTTCCCTATGCAAACATAACTTGCCAGAACTGTTAGTTGTGTTATGTAGACCATTTTTTTCCAGCAAGAGTTCATTTATTCATTCAATAAATAAATATTAACTATGGACCCTAGGTCAGACATTCTAGATGTTTGTTTTCTTTATATTGATAATAATGGTTACAAATTTTTATAGCCCTTGTTGTCTCCAAAGCTGTTCCCCATACATTACATCTACCATTTATCACAGTCCTATAAAGTAGCTTGGACATGTGTATTAGTCATAGAAACACTAGCTGTGTAACAAATGTGTTCCAAAAGTCAGTGCCCTAGTTCTTTGTCATTTTACATTTCTAGGTGAAGGTTGCAGGTCAGTGGGTGACTCTGTCCCACATAATCATTTAGGGATCCAGCCTGAAAGTAAAGGGCCTAGGGCAAAGAAACAGGTCACAAATGTCACTTATCCTCACTTGCCTTCTGTTGGCAAGACCTTAATCACAAAAACACACCAGTCTCAGGGGAAGTTTGAATTGGATTCTATGCTTGTGAAGGGGAGAATGGATTTTTGGTGGCCATTTAGCATTCTTTGCCCTAGCAAATATTTTTTAGATTGTCATTTGTAAGATGAAAAACTAAGGCTCAAAGGGTGATTTGGATAAAGTCACCCAGTTAAATAAGAACAATCAGAACTAGATATGTGACTCTTGAATGCTGGATCAATCTCTCTTCCATTACTTTTATAGCAAAATACTGGTTTGCTAGAAACATTACCTAGAAATATTGTGGGTGCTGCCTATGTGGATACAAACTGCTATACCACACCCCAGATTTTAATATGAATGGCTTACTATACTTCAGCCTAGGACAGAGAGAGGGTCCTTCTAATACCTGAAGAAATGCTAAATGCTATCCTGAAAACATTTTAGCTTTTTTTTTTTTTTTTTTTTTTTTTCCTTTTTGCAGTGCTGGGGATTGAACTCAGGGCTTTGTGGCTGCAAGGCAGGCATTCTACCAACTGAGCTATATCCCAGCCCCCTTGAAAACATGTTAATGTTAACAATGTGTTTGGCTTTTCACCTGCTCCAAAACATAACTGAGAATAGAAATAAAGCCCATATCCACTTTGAAAGCTGATTCAGTGTCCACAGACATGAATAGAACCAGAGATCTCTCCTGTATCTTCAGTTGTTCTCTATCCAACATTCATTTAATGAATATTTATGGAGTGTTGATTATGTGGTGGGCACAGGTTATAGAGAGGATCAAGGCAGACACAACCTTGCCATTATAGAGCTCATCACAGATAACAGCAGATAACAAAAGAAAATTTTTTTAAAGATTATAAATTGTAATGAAGGATACCCAGAGACAGAGTAATGGGGAGTGGCCTATTTCAGAGATGGCTTCTGGGAAAGTATTTCTGAGAAAGGAGGAGTATTTAAGCTAAGTACCAGTGAGTAAGAAGGAGTCAGTCATGTGAAGAGCAGTGAGAAGGGTCTTCCACACAGGAAGAGCAGTAAGAACAGCAATTTGGGGGGAAAGAGAATGCAGGATCTTCAGGAACTGAAGGCATCTGGTGTGACTGGGGATATCTCTGAGTAGAGGAAGTCAGGACAAGAAAAGCTGAAGTCATCCTCCTGAACCCTCCCAGTCACCTATGTTATCTTCTTCATTTTTACAGATAAGGAAAATGAGGCATAAAGCAGTTACGTGGCTCGATAACTGGCCCGTCACAGCTCTTAAACATCAGGGCTAGTGTTTAAACCCAAGAAGTCCAGCTCCAAGTCTGCCCTCACATGCATTGCACACTCACACCACCAGAACAAGACAAAATTTCCACCCTATCCATAAACAATTTTTCTTTCCAAGAAGAAGGTTGCTCTTCCCTCGGTCAGGGGTTCTCAGCCTGAGATTCCCAGACCCCTCCCTCCCACAAGGGAACCATGGATAGAATTCCATAGAACTGATGAATTTGGATAGAATTTCACACACATGCTGATAATGCTAATCCCAGCTAGTTCTGCTGAGCCTCATTACTAAATTTCCAGCTGCCCAAAGAAATTTTTTATCTTCATATCCCAGAGGCACCCCAAACTCAGCACATCAAAGTTGAACTGGTATAATGCTCCAACATTAAACCTGATCTCTTCTCCTGCACCCATTTTTATTGTTGACATGAGACTTTCCTGATCCTTTGGGGTTACCTCAACCTCTCCCTCACTCCTGCTTATGCTGAACACAGTTCCTCTTGGGTGGTATCGAGGGAGTAGGCTTCAACTGACCCAGCTTCCAGATCATGTGTACTACTGGGACTGAAGTAAATACTTATAATAGCAATTTATGAATCACTCTGTGATTTTAGCAATCTTTCCCTGGACCACAGCCTCCATCAGGAGTCTGATGACTGAGTCATGAATTAAAATATTAATGGTTTTCCTCTCTTTCTCATGTGAAATATGTCAAAAAAACCAGCCATATAGAATTCCTTTCTTTGCTAACTAGGGGTTTCTAACCTTTCCTTGATTGGTGCAGGACAAGGGGGAATGAGTCAGGAAAGTCCTCATTTGACCAACTCTCAGAAGCTGGCCCTTGCCCCTGAGGACTTGCTCTGATGGGTTCCTCAAACATCACCTCCAGCTGGAGGTAGCTCATTGGTGACAAATGCACCTGTGTCCCTCCACAAATTTGTGTTTTCATTGACTCACGGTATTCCAGTGAGTTGAGATGTGCTTCCCCATTTAAGTGACCTCTGGGTTGAGATGTGTTTCCTCATTCAAGTGACCTCTTGGGGGACACCTTAACTTCTCTATACCAGCTCATGCATGGATGGTCCAGATCTGGTCCATGGGAAATGCCCATGTGACCAACTCGACGGCAGACTGTCCACAGCATCAAAATCTCTCATGCATTCTGCCATCAGGGCAGTTACTGAGCCACAGGTCTGGCTCTTCTGGTTCCTCACATTGTCCCTCAGGCTTTCAGAGACACACCACCTTGTTTGAGAGTTCCCTTGAAGCTGTCTCAGCAATCTTGAGGGCAGGAAGCAGCACCTCCTTTCCTATCCTTCAAGTAAAAACAAGCAGTTTAGGGGATAAGAGCTCCTGCCAGCTTTCTTTACAATTAAAAAAAAAAAAAAAAACTTGTTCTAAAACTTTTCCATTGAAATATAACACTCTCTGGGCTGCTGTATTAATTGTACGGCTCACTGGATTTTGACAAATTGAATGCACCATATCTCTACCACCAGATCAAGAAATAGAACATTACTCTCACCCCAGGAGTCCCTCTCCTTGCTCTCTTCCAGTTACCCCCTGCCAAGGGGTGAATATGATTCTAATAGTAAAGAACAGTGTCATCTATTTTTGTAAACTTAGTATAAATGGAATCATACTTTATATACTCTTGGTGTCTGCCTTCCATTGAACATTTTCTTCATGAGATTCATTTGTGTTGCCTGCAGTTTTAGAGTTATCCATGTCTTCCTCTAAACCGTTTGACATGTGAATATACAATTCATTTATGTATTCCATAGTCCATGGCTATTCAGTGTGGGACTACTCTGTAAAGTGTTGCTTTGAATATATCTGGACAAGTCTTTGGGTGAACATATTTATACATCTTCTTGGTAATACTAGGGCTGGAATTGCTGGGCCCTAGCATTGGTCTCTCATATTAAGCTGCTACAGCTGCCATAACAAAGTACCAGGGGTTGAGTGGCTTGAGCAACTGAAATTTGTTTTCTCCCAGATTAGGAAAATATAAAACTGAGATGAAGGTGTCTGTGGGGTTGGTTTCTTCTGAGGCCTCTCTCTTTGGCTGGAAAGGCCATCCTTTCCCTGTCTTCAGAGGGCAAGACAGGGAAAGTAGGCATTCTTTCCTCCCTGTATCATGTTCACATTTCGTCCTCTTTTGAGGATTCCAGCCATATTGGATCAGTGCCCATCCTAATGAACTCATTTTAATTTAATTATATTTTAACCCTATCTTTAATTATAGTCATGTTCTTAGACACTAGAGGGGTAGTATATTAACATGTGAATTTGACACAATTCAATCCACTACACATATCTTCAGTCAAAGTAGATTCTTCCATTCTCTCCAACCGGTTGTGCCAATCAACGTTCCCTCCAGGGGTGTATCAGAGTTCTGATTGTTCCACATTTTTACCAACCATTGATATTTTCTAAGTTTTAAATTCATCTTCCTTAAACACAAACTTTCAACCTTTGTATGTTCTTTTATATTCTCTGTATGGCTGAGAAGTCAAGATAACAGTCTCCACACTTCTCTTGCAAACTTTGCTTTACCATCTTCCACCCTTCCTTTGGTATAGAGCATCTATTGCCTTCAAGTCTCTTGGAGACTTTCATTCTAACATCATATTAACTAGTTCTAGAATTTATATTTTTATGTTATTAGGCAAAAAAATAATCTAGAAATGTGGTACTATTTTTTGTATTTTCAAAAGTTGACTGGCACCTCCTTCAGCATTTTGAGGGTAACTCACATCAAAGGGAAGAAGGTGCCAGAAATCTCTAATATCTTCATTCTGATATTGGCAATACTGAAACTTAGTAGTAACTCCTCTCAGCAGGTGCTTCCCACACCACTATCTTCTAGAATGTTCCATCAGTCTCAATAGTGGTAGACTCATTATTGACTCAGAGCAGTTTCCCTTTCCTCATCCCTCCTCCATAGCTGGAAGTTTAGTTTTGTTTTTCCAATACTGTCTTTAAAGGGAATCTTATCAAGGGTTTCTTTTTTTTTTTTTTTTTTAAGGTTTCCTGAGGTTCATTCTAAAATAGCTATTTCAAAGCACTTATCCAAAACCGTCAAGGACTCACATTTATATAAGTCTATGCAATATCACCGCCACCTCCAAGGATCCTATTGCCAGTGTTCAATGAATGATACAAATCCATGGTCATCTCTTGTCTCAGAGAAATGTCTTCACTCCACAAGTGTCTTAACAAAGGGTGAGATGACGAATCTCACTCCTCTGGGGAAAATCCACACTCAAAAATTTAGGATATTGTGGGGAAGCTAGTTATGCAAATTGTAGAACTAGTCTATAACTTCAAGGGGTAAGTAAGCAAATCTTTATTGACCTGATACTTTGATCAAATGGTTAAATTGGCCATTTTTCTAGTTGCCAGAGTTTTAAAATTTGAAGACAAAAATGGGAACTCATACACTTCTGGGGTTTTTTTTGTTTCATTATTATTTTTAGAAGAGCTACAAAAAGTTGGGAAATTAGCATCCTCCAAAAGCACGTAGCAGTGGTTCCGTGTGAGTGTATCTCTGTAAGAATGAGATGCTGAGCCAGTCTTCCAAAGCTTCTGATTAGGAAACCAGGAAAAGAATCATTCTGAGACTCTAGATAATATAATTATGTTATTAAGTGTGAGGAGGGGGCATTAGATAAATAAACATGTATTAGAAAACATATATTAGACCACATATTGTCTAATATAGTATTAATATATTATTAGATAATTATTTAACATGTATTGGATAAATAAATAAATATATATTACATTAGTCTAGTTCTATTATTATACTTATTGTGGGATGCACAAATAAAGCATCCCAAGGCTTTTAAGAAGTTTCTTTCCTTTAAAAATAAAGCCATTGGACATTTATTGCAGAGAAATGAAAACCTTGTTCATGCAAAATCCTGTATCTTCGTATCTATAGCAACTTTATTTGTAATAGCCAAAGACTGGAAACAGTCCACATACCTCTCAGTGAGTGTGAGATTAAGTAAATCTTGGTAACTCCATACTGTGGCATACTCTTTAGCAATAAAAAGGAACAAACTATTGATATATGACAAGAAAATATGAGCTGATAGATCTCAAGAGAAATATGCTGAATTATGTTGAAATTAAGCTAATTTCAGAAAGTTGTATCCCCTCTGATTCCATGTACATAACATTCTTTAAATTAAAAAAAAATTATACAGATGGAGAACAAATTAGTGGTTGTAGGAGTGAGGAATGGGGACTGGGTGATGAATTTGGCTGTAGGAGTGCACCCAGCACATGGGAGCCCTGCTGGTGCTGGGACAGTGCCTGTCTGGACCATGGAGGTGGTTATACAGCCTCAGGTGGTAAAATTCCACAGACACATACATACGCGTGCCTGCACACACACACACACACACACACACACACACACACACACACACTTTCATAAAACCAGTGGATTGTGCCATTATCAGTTTCCTGGTTTGGATGTATGAACACCTCTTTGTGTTCATTTTTCTGTGACTTCCTATGAATCTATAATTATTTCAAAATAAAATGTAAAGAAAGCTGATATAATAAAATATCATCAGATTTACCTTGGCAATAGAGTTGCATCCTACTTGATGATATTTAGATTTGATTTTATTCTACAGAATTTATTAATTGAAATAGTTTGATAGATAGAGAAGAAAAAGAAATAAGAAATGCCAAGCCCATATTTGCTCCTGCCACTTAATGGGGATTGTGAGATCTGGAATAGGGACATTTGAAGGTGTTTGGAATGATATTTCACTGTCCAATTTAGCTAGATTAAAGATGAAAATCACCTCAAGTACCTTTACCTTTGATCTCTTTTAGGTAAAAGTTCAGAATTATTCATCAACATAGTGATACCGCCTATTTATTGGTGACGAGTTCTGCTTCCTTGGGTGTTGAAGTATAACGCCAGAGAAGCATGCCAAGGCAAGCATGTTAAGCAGGTTTTATTTAAAAGTAGTAACACAGACTTCTTCCACAGAATGGGGGCCATGGCTGATGTTCTAGAATCCCCAGAAGTGAGTGCACCCTACATCTTTTATAGGTTAGGGTCTTCTCCTGTTCTTTCCTCTGACCCTTATCTATCTCTCCTTCCTGCCTACATGACTAGGCCCCAGTGACAGAGCAAAAAGGTGAGATGCAAATGGCAGGGGGAAGGGCCACATGGAGATTCAGGTAGGGGCTCAGGGGTCATTAATTAGCATCTCCTTGAGGGCAGGTAGATTTAGTAATCAATGGGCTCCAGAGATCTTTGACATTCCAATCTCCTGGGGCAGTCTCCAACTTCCCAGACTCTGATGGCCTCCATTCGTTGATTTGACCCATTTTCTTATTTCTACACCAACTTCCTGTCCCCAATTCTGGCTTCAATAGGACCCTCCCTCCTTCCTCTCTCTCTCCTTCCCTTCTTTCTTTTTCCCCACTCCCCCCCCCCAACACACTATTACATATATAAAACAAAGCTACATTTAGAAACCAGATAATTGCTAAATTACTACCAGGAGTGAAAATCTTATATATTTGAGCATGCATTCTTTCCATTTAGTCATATAAACCAAAGTGAATATTTCAGACTTTGGAGGAAATGTAATATATGAGGTCACAGGTGAAGTTCCTTGCAAAGGAAAATGTTCTGACCCCTCTGATTAACTCCTACACAGCCACCATCTTCAGCCTGAAGGGACCATATTGCTCTTTGAAGTCCCTAATTATACATCCTGTCTGCTGTCCCAAATGGTCCCCATATAACATGCTTTTTATAGAAAAAGAACACTCTGTTGTTTCCTTGTTCTTCCTCATCAACCCTAGCACTTTCCAGTTGCTGGCAGAGTCTCTGTAGGTAGGTACCTGCAGGAGAGGAGGGAAGATCGCAGGTCTCACATTTACCCCTTGGATGAACTCCAAACCCATCACCTTAGCTGTTGGAGCTGCTGTCTTGTACTTGGCCAAGTGAGGAGAGATGAGGGAAGAAAAGCCAGAACACCTTCTCTCCACTTGTAAATGAGCAAATTGCCATCAGATTATCTAATTTTCCTCCCTGCTGCTCTCACACCTGCATACCATCAGTGCTTTGTGCTAATATGTCGATACAGGGGCATAAATTGGTTTATATTCTACATGGATTTCTAGTTTGAGTTTGTAAGTGTTTGTGATAGAAAAATGTCTTCTCTATTTCCCACAGCAGACTTGAGACAGGAGCGAATCTCTTAAATGCCTCTTAGTGATTTTGTTATACCTGATGAAAATAAGATCATCCAAGCCAGTCACGTAAAGCCAAAAGAAGCCTTTTTTTTTTTAATTTTTTAGCTGGCCAGCGATGATCGCCCTTACACCTAAAAGTTACACCTAAAAGCGGTGTGCCAGAGGATCGAAGGATCTTGCATTAGTTCTTTGTTGCCAATATTTATTGGGAGGGGAAAGAATGAGCATGGGTCTATAGAGAGGAAAGAATTCTATAGAGAGGAAAGAATGAGGGTGGGTCTACAGGAAGGGTAAAGGGATTAGGGTGGGGCTGATTCTCCCTCTTCATGGCATTTTAGAATCTTTTTGGGGCATATAACAATTTTGTACCAGTGGCTCTGGTAGGTACCAGTGGCCAATCTTATGATCCATATAATGATCAAATAGCTACAAATTTCAAATTTTTATTCCATGGTTATATGCCCAACAATTTGGTTTAGTCTTTTTAAGAAAGGACCAGTCATAACTATGGGGATATACTTATTTAATTTAATACCAAACCATGGTGACTAACTTTCCCTGGCTCATTATATACATCATGTGAGTCTAGTTTGAAAAGACCAGGAGTTTTGAAGTTATCCCTGCCTTTGAATCTAGCTCTAATTCTTGCCAGATAATTTTTGCTGATTTTTATTTGGCATATTATTTAATCTTTCTGAATATCAATTTCCCCAGTCTTACACTTTAGATAAAATGATTACCAAAGTGTCTGTTGTGTTAGGTATTATACATTTAAAAATGTATAGAGCATGTCCTTTAAGAACATTCACCGTATAAATGGAGTAACAGAAGCTGCAGTTGGAGATGGATGGTAGGAACAGTTGAGGCAGGGAGAATAGACATATTTAGCAAGGAAAGGAACCCACTTGGAACAATATACTAAGACAATTTCTAGTTAAGTGCCATAAATTCTATAAGAGCTTGGAGAACAGCAAAAACAAGAATGCAGTGTTCGTGCAAGTATTCATGAAGTGAGACATTATCTTGGCATTGAAGGGCATGAGGATTGGTGACATGGCAGGGAGAAGGAGGACATTTAAGCAGCAGTGGACCACATAGACCAGCTCCGACAGATTGGTCTAAGGGATTTTGGAATGCTGAGAGCGTGGTAAGAAACAAGGGGGAAAGAGGAGGTGGAGGCACAGTATCAAAAACTTTCATAGTCAAAGGATGCTTATATTTGATGAAGGAGCGAGTTGCCAAAAACTCTGAGCAGCTATGTAACAGAATGAAAGTAGCCATTGGTGAAGATTAGAAGATGGTGTGGAGAGACAGACAGACTGCTAAGGAGCTATTGAAATAATCCAGAGAGAAGGTGGTGAAAATTTGTAAAAGGGATAGTGGTCCCTGAGTGAAGAGAAAATAGCATTCTGTGGATGCATTTCTAAGGCAAATAAGATCGAGGAGGCAACCCTGGTTTCAAGGTCAAATATAAGAAGAAATCATAGGATAGTAGTAAAGACAGACACTGATGAGAAAATAGATGATTAATTACCTTTGGACATGTTGGAGTCAAGATAATAGTAAAATGTAGAATCAAAAATGAAGCCTGGAGTGGTGGCCTGCACCTGAATTACAGAACTGGGGAGGCTGGAAAAGGGAGATCGCTTAAGCCCAGGAGTTCAAGATGAGCCTGGGCAACACAGCAAGATCCTATCTCAAAAGAAAGGGAAAAATTAAAAAAAAAAAAAAAAAGATTGACATGGTGTTAGAGCATGGCCAGGTTTCCCAGGGAGTTAACCAGAGGAAAAACCTTCTTGTAGTCAAAACTGCAGTGATGATTATTGAAATCAGGTGAAAGGGTAGCTCTCTCAGAGAATGTAGCTAAGGAGAAAAGAGTTCCACAGAAGAGAGGTCACAGTGCAGAAACAAAAAAAAAAAAAAAGAACAAACCAACTAGGAAAATCAAAAGAGGGGTTTCTTCCGAGACACTTCCTGAGGACAAGGTCCCCTGTAGACACTCCAGGTGCACATGAGCCTGAGTATCTGTGTCTTGTTTGCAGTGACTTAAACCTCCTTTGGAATGATTCTGAAACTCCACTGTGAGTCTAATGTAACTACGTCTTACAGAAATGTTTTGAAACAGGGATCCCCAGACTTTTTCTATAAAGGACTTTTTCTATGTAAATATTTTGTGTTTTGTGAGCCAGATAAGTTTTTGAGTCTATTGCCACTACTCAGCTCTGCTAGTATAACCACAGAGCAGCCATTAGTGATATGTAAATGAGTGTGTATTTGGTTGTGTCACAATAAAACTTTATTTATAAAAACAAAGCTTTTTTGGATGGTGGGCCAGACATGGTCAGAGGTCAGAGCATGCCGACCCTTCTCTAGAATGTATATGACTTCATCCCAGCTCGTGTCTTTCTCCTGCATTCTAGGTGTCCCTCTGGATTGCTCCATAATCCAAGGGGAGACACAGCCACCTCTGCATCCAGCTTCTCCAGATTGTTCTCTCTGCAGTATGACACCTTGATGTGTCTCCTACAATAAGCAAGCACTTGGCATGTGTCTGAAAGATGTCTTGAGGTGCTAGGAAATTCACAACGTAGCTGAGGTATAGTCACTGCAGATGTAATGAAATGTAAAATATTCTATCCCCAACCAATATACCATGCTACTTTAATTTACAGAATACACAATCATATGGCATTAAAATTCTGATGCATCAGTCTAGTAGCAAATCTTAAGTGAAAACATACAAATATATTCGGTCTGCTCATGTAACAATTGCCATAATGGGATTGGAAAATAGTGCAAATTCCTAAGGGTTCTCATTTTTTAAGAATGTCATTTTGGGTCGTCCACTTCAGTATCCCAGGAATTCTCTATTGGATTCAAGTCAATTGTCTTCCACCCAGCAACTGGTAAATTCTAAAAGGCTGTGAATTTCTTTGGTTTTCACTAAGGCAGCTCCTGAGAGGAAGCCTTCAGCAGCATTCTGCTGACCTCTCTGTGACTGTGAGTACAGAAGCATATTGGGGCAGGGGGGCAGGTATTCCAAGGAAGGCTCTAGACCACCTATTCAGTACCTTACACAGAGTAGGAAACTGACTTTTCAAGAAGATGGCCCATTCT